>CM038793.1:275992337-276592337 GCA_021764765.1 Vicia sativa
TCCATCCTCATACCCAAGACAGTGAAGCTATGGATCCATTTCTTTCAAGAGAGTTTATCCTAACTCACTGGAGGGTATTATCGCTAGAGAGTACCCACATTCATACATGGAATGACTTATCAAATGCTTTCTACAAGAAGTACCAAGATAATGCTGAATTAGCACCCACCCGCATGCAAAGAACAAACATGTCTATGGGTCGTGACGAGAAGTTCAAAGAATATGCTCAGAAATGGAGAGATCTAGCAGGCAGAGTTCAACCACCCTTGTCTAATAGCGAGTTGGTTGATATATTTATGGGAACACTGACAGGCCCATTCTTCAATCATCTGATTGAAACTCTTCAACCGGATTCACCGAGTCGATATTGACAGCGAACGCATCAAGTGGAATCAAGAGCGGAAGATTCAGTAGAGTCATCTTCAAGCATCGCTAAGAGATCTTTGTGGTAAGAAAGAAGCCAATGTCGTATATGGTCTTAAAAGCGCGTGTCAAAGCTGATCGTACTCAATCTGTGGGGGGCCGTGATCTCCAATCCTACACCAACAGTAACCTCAATGAGACAACGCAGAGAGTCGTAACGAGCCACGAAGACAGCCACGAAGATCAACATGCCATTGTCTCAAGCATTACAACACATGTTGAAAGTAGAGTTGATTATTTAGGGATCCTCCCAAGACGCCAAAACTTCCTCTCCAAAGTACAATCCTAATTAAAGTGTGTGTTATCACTCCAATGTTTAGGCACGATTAATCGACAACTGGTGGACTCAAGAACAAGATTCAGACATACGATGAAGCCGAGATTGAATTCGAATTTATGTTGAAACTCCGAATGTGATCAACGTACCAATGCCCGATCATGGTAAAGTTCCACGTTAGTGACTTAAGTCTCCTATGTTTACGATGTGAACAACTGACTATTCCTCCGATGATCCAAGAAAGATTTGCAGAAGCGGTGTATTTCCAAGATGCCCGGATGATTGTCGCTATGAAATCTGAGTCTCATTTGATGTGCTTGGTTGAGAAGTATTCATCGCATGATGACAATCGAGAAGTGTTATTTCTGAAACCTCCTTCTGTGGAGGACCCGTGCAAAGACATTTCTAAGAATCTGAAGATCGAAGATACAGATGAATCCTTACCAGAAGTCTGGGATACCTTGGGGTAGCCAAGTGGAAAGTTTGATTTCATGGTGAAGTACGACGCTCCTGAAAGTTACAAAATTCCTATTGAAGATGTCAAGGCAACTGGATGGGGAGACGATTTCCCAGAAGACTATGCTGATGTAAACACAATAAGGATCTCCTATTTATCTCGTGCCTCTGAGTGGCACCTCCGACATTACTCGCCTGCACTAATTCAATATTCCTCTGACAAAGCTATACCGTGGAATTATGGAGCCGAATTTTACTACCATGGCGTCAAGCAAGACCCGTTAACTATTGAAGATATTGCAGTTGAAGCTTCCAATCCTGACATCGACAACATCACCGGATCAAGCAAGGTAACCAGAACCGGAAGAGTACTTTCTCTAGAGATCTCTCCTCCAAAGACATCATGACTCCAAACAGATTCAAACTATCAAACCAATTTCAAGCGCGAGGAAAGAACCAAGAATCATCCTCGCCTATACACAAGTTCCAAAGGAAGTTGTTGAGGTACCTGCCAATAATTGAGGAAATTCAAGATCATCAAGAAGAGCGACTACAACATTGTGGACCAGTTGGGATAAACTCTGCCCAAGATATCCATGCTTGCTTTACTATTGTGCTCTGAGGCTCATGCTAAATCCTTAGTGAAGTTTCTGAAGAATGCTCACATACCACAAGATACTACTGTTGATCAATTC
Source organism: Vicia sativa (assembly GCA_021764765.1). Taxonomy (NCBI): domain Eukaryota; kingdom Viridiplantae; phylum Streptophyta; class Magnoliopsida; order Fabales; family Fabaceae; genus Vicia; species Vicia sativa. Next base: position 275,994,189 of record CM038793.1, read on the forward strand.
GAAGGTTGTATCGCACTGATCAACAATGGTTTAGGCTTCTCTGATGCTGATTTAACTCCTGCCGGAAGGAAACACAACAAAGCCTTGCACGTCTCCATTGAATGTAAGGGCACTACATTGTCTCACGTGCTGGTAGATACTGGTTCTACTCTAAATATCCTACCAAAAGGTGCTTTTTAATCGACTTGAAGTCAAGGAGTGGTCTGAAGCCCAACAAATACAATTGTAAGAGTTTTTGATGGTTCTAAACCCAACACTACTTGAGAGCTCATTCTCACTGTTAGAGCTCTGCCCTGCACTTTTGACTCTACCTTCTTCGTCATGGACATCCGTCCACCTTATTCTTGCCTACTTGACGCCTTGTTACATGGGGGCAAAGGCCACATTTCTACCCGACATCGGTCGAGGTACCAAGTGAAGGGAAGATTGTTATCATCAGAGCGGTGAGGAAGAATACATGTAAGCTATCTAAATCATTCCGATACCTCGAAATGGAAGGTGAATTCTTCGAACCTCAAGCTCTTTGAAGTAGCTTCCACGAGTCATGCTTGTTGACTCTCCGTCACCCCGTTGTTAAAATTCCACCAAGAATGGCCTCACTAAAGGATGCTCAAGTCGCAGCTGAAGAAGGGGTCGACTATTTGGGGTCGCTCCCCGATCTTTTCTTTCAACCGACAAGACTGTTTAGGCTTCACTATCAAAGCGTCGAAGATGATACGCCGTGAACGCGTACGACAAACTTCCGCCCTACACGCAAGAATGGAGTCCATGTTATAGAAGACGACAGCCGCTTCGACATTTGAATCGGATCTTCCCAACTTGCATAATAGACTCAAGAATTGAAGACCGAAGATGTCATACCAATCTCCTTTAGACAGAGTAATTGCTTTTGTTTTCGTTATGCTTTCCATTTTGCTTTAACAATAAACTAAAAGCCTAGTGTTTGCCCAAGCATGGCTCGTCGTGAGGGTTATTATTTGTCATTTCCATATTTTCATTCAATAAAATCATTGGAATTTTGCATTCGAATGCTTTACTCTTTCCTTTCTTTTACTTTATTACCCCTTCAAAAAAGCTATGTGTTCTTACACACACCCACATGATATTAATCGTGATATTCACTTTAATCTCGTTGATACAAATTTTGCTATTGCTAATATGACTTTGACAATCCGACCTACTGCCAAGACGAAGGTGAGGAAGATTGTGAAGTGCTAGGAGAACTTGTCAGATTTCTACAGCAAGAAGAATAGGTTTTACAGCCACACGAAGAGCTAGTCGAGGTTGTGAATCTGGGTATTGACGAAGACAGAAAGGAAATCAAGATAGGAGCGAGTCATGAGAACAATGTCAAAGAAAGATTGGTACAAATGCTGTGAGACTACATCGAAGTTTTTTCTTGGTCCCACGACATGCCAGTTCTAGACATTGACATTGTGGTACAATCGACTACCACGTAAAAAGGTTTTCCCCAGGAAGGTGAAAGTTCATCGATGCCCGAGATGTCTGAAAATCAAAGTCGGGTTATGAAACAATTCAACGCCGGTTCCTAGCCGCTACTTATCCACAGTGGTTGAGAACGTGGTATCCGTATCTAAGAAAGATGGCAAAGTGTGGATGTATGGATTACAAAGATCCGAATAGAGCGAGTCCGAAAGACGATTTTCCACTTCTCATATTGATGTTCTAGTTGACAACACCGCTCAACATAAAGTCTTCCTTTATGGATGGTTTCTCCAGCTATAAACTGCATCAAAATGGCCCCCAAAGACATGGAAAAGACTACTTTCATACAAGGGGCACATTCTGCAAGGTCATGCGTCGTCTAAGAACGTTGGCGCCATATCAACGTGTTGGTGGGTTTGTTTCATGACATGATTCATCACAAGATAGAGGTCTACGCCGATTTACATGATAGCTTGATCACAAACTCAAGAAGAACATCTCGATCATTTGCGAAAGTCGTTTGAGATCAAGAAACAAGATCAAGACTTAATCCCAACAAGTGCACCTTTAGAGTCGATCCCAGAAACTCCTAGGGTTTGTTGTTAGTGGTAAAGGTATTGAAGTTGACCTCCAAGGTTAAAGCTATCCAAGAAAGAAGTCGAGGTTTCTTGGGACGATTGAACTACATCGCCAGTATCTATTGCACATCCGAGTGCTACTTAGAGCCAATCTTCAAGTTATCAAGAAAGATCAAGTAGTGGAATGGAACGCACGAACGCCAAAGCTTTTGACAAAATCAAGGAATATCTACAAATCCTCCTATCCCGATGCCACCGTCAAAGGAAGACCTCTTATCATGTACTTGACAAAGATTAGAGAACTCAATGGGTGTGTGTGTCAGCAACATGACGAGTCTGTCAAAAGAGTATGCAATATACTACCTTAGCAAAAAGTTTACCGACTATGAAACAAGATACCACAAATGAAAACTTGCGCTATTGGTCACCGACTAAGATAGTATATGTTGACTCACACCACCTTATTGATCTCCAAGATGGATTCGATAAAATACATATTCGAGAAACTTGATCTCTTTGGAAGAATAGCAAGATGGTAAATGATCTTGACCGAATACGACATCAAAGATACTACTCGTAAAAGCGATCAAAGGAAGTGTAGTAGCCGATCATTCATGAAGCCGTAGAATGAATATCACGCAGCTCGAATTTCCGCACGTAAGATGTTTTACTAGTTATCGAGTCAGAAGAACTGGACCGATGAAGAACTGAACCGATCCCGGGACCATGGTCTTGATGGAGCCTCAAATGCACTTAAACGACATTGGCGCCATCATTACGCTTCCCACCGAGGACACATGCCTTCACCGCCGATTATGTTTCGACCGTGACTAATAATATGGTAGTAATACGTAAGCGCATCATAGGTATCAAAGCCGCCATCGACTTGAGAATCAAATTCTTGCAAGTGTTTGAGACCCAACTTTAGTGATCAGTTAGATTAGCGCTTATCGATACGAAACATCCAAATCTCATCCCGTATCAAGAGCATGTTCTAATTCTCGATCCCTTACTCAAGAAATCACTTTTGATCATATTCCACGAGAAGAGAATCATTGGCAAACGATTAGCTATTATGTCGTCTATCTTCAAAGTCGATAGGACAAACTAAGCTCCCAAATCATCATCGAAAAGTTTGACGAACAAAGATAACGTTGTGAATCTTGATGCAGGAAAACCTTGGTTCCCACGGCTGAGGTATCTTGACTCGTGAATATCCCATGTGGGCATCCGTCAATGACAAGAAATTCCTAAGAAGATTCGCATCCAAATTCCTTCTCAAAGAATGACATCCTATATAAGCGTTAATCACGACTTGTGCTTTCATCCTACCGTAGACCGGAAAACAAATGAACAATCATGGAAGAATTACATGAAGGTGCACGGTACCCAACCGTGGACATACAATGGCTAAGAAGATTCCAGTGTTACTATTGGTCCACCATGGAAGTCGATTGTCACCGCCATGCTCGGTCTTGTCACAAATGCCAGATAAATGCAGACAAAGTGCATGTGCCTCTAGTACCTTTGAATGTTCTGACCGCTCCTCGGCCTAAAATGAACGGCACAGTGGAAGCCGCCAACAAAAATCTCGAGAAGATCATACAGAAGATGACAATGACTTACAAGGATTGGCACGAGATGTTGCCATTTTCCCTCCACGGTTTTCGCACCAAGACGAACATCTCGTGGGAAACCCCTTCTCAGATACGGTATGGAAGCAGTCTTACCCATCGAGGTTCAGATACCCTCAACCAGATTCCTCCAGGACGCGGAACTAGGTGAAGACGAATGGGTCCAGACTCGCCTTGACTAGATGAACTTGATCGACGAAAAACGGCTCGCATCCATCTGCCATGGACAGATCTACCAGAAGCGAACGATTAGAGCATTTAATAAGAAAGTCAAGCACTGAGTCAACCAAGTCGGTGATCTATTAGTCAAGCACATCATCCTTCCACAAGGTGACCCCAGAGGCAAATGGACTCCCACCTACGAGGGACCATTTGTAGTCAAAATAGTATTTTCTGGCGGAGCTATGATACTTAGCACCATGGATGGAGAAGACTTCCCACACCCTGTGAACGCAGACATAGTCAAAATACTACGCATGAACGTAGACCCATTAGGTCGACCGCCTAGGAAAAAATAAGAGATCCTGGCAACCAAAGGTTCTGCAAAAGTTAGGGATATACAAAAAACATGTACAATTAGAGATTTAAGCTACGACTATGTCTCGTCCAAATCACCTACCCATGTATCACACTACTATCGCCTTCAAGATTCAAATGGCGAAAATCAATTCACTCACTTTCATCGATGTTAAGAGATGAGATAAATGAGCATATAGCATAGTTAAAACTCGATTTAGATTATTTCCGATAGTTTTTACTATTCTGACGATTTCCCCTTATTAGGATATTATTCGCCCTTGTATACAAACCCACACATTATTGCCATTTTCCAAAAATTAATTAAAATTCCCTTTACAAATGGCCACCACAAACAGCATGACTAGGAATCGAGATGATGACTAAAGTCACCAATACATCCCCCATAGAGTTACTTTCACAAGAAATGCACCCACAGGATCACCAATCCCCGCAGAGCCATAAGTCTTCTCCGACAAAGTACTGATCTCCTCCCAACAAGTATTCCAATACTCAACTCTATCATGTTAGTCGAGCAAAGGATCCAAGAAGTATTCCATATTTCTGTCTATCACGTTAGTCTCCGAGCAGTGATCCTATCAAACTTATCTACCTTCTCAAGTTATCACGTTACATTGGTCCCCGAGCAGTAACACATCAACCAATTACATCGGTCCAAGCAAGAATTATTCCATATCACATCATTCCCAACATGGTATATACACAAAGATATTCATCCCAATGAGTATCTCCCAATGATTATCATTCCCCGACAACAAGAATATCCGCATCAAACTTGGTCAGGTAGTGCATCGGAGGAACTTACATCTCTCTTATTCTCCAGCAAGATCTATGCACAAGATCCCCAGCCGAGTATCTCTTGATCGCTACTATTCTTCCAACATCATTAATGTCTAGACTCGAGAATTAGTCAGATAGTGCATCGGAGGAATCATAAGCATCTCTCCCGTAAGGTGGTTCACCACCACCCTATCCCCAAGAAAAAATCAAAAATCCCCAGCAGGACGTTCCCATCTTCTTCAAGATGGATATGTTTTGAAATACATCTACATTCATACATCTATATTCATACATCTACATAAAAGTCATAGCGTATGCATACATCCTAATAATATAGTCATACACTCGCATGCATCATAATCTACATATGACTAACCATATCCTGTCAAAGGTTTATCTCCCCAATAGGTAAAAGCTATTTTCCGAACGGAAGGTCAAAGATTAATTCCTAGAACAAGACGGGAGAAATATGTGAACGACCATGAAAGCTATTTTCCAAACAACAGGTCAAAGATTAATGCCCGAAACAAGACGGGAAAGCTATCTGAAAGACCACACAAATTGTCTCCAGGCAACAGACATTGGATTAACACCCGAAGCAAGACGGGAAAGTTATCCACATCCTTCCGAATATCCACCTCAAGAATAGCCAAGACGAATGTTTATTCTGACTCTCTCTTATTATCAATCGCCCCGGATGGTATCCTTAAGCCCATCTCCGACTACTTGTCGACCTCTCTCCACCTTCAAAATGCTTCATATTTGGTTAAAAATCAATACATACCAATAACCTCATTCAAAGACGAACATAAAGTCTAACGTACGACTCACTCCCCAACATCAATTCTCCAGATGACATCTTAAGCCCATTTCCGTTGTCTCTTCTACTCAAGAGACGAAGTCTAGCGTACGACTCAGCTTCTCCCGATGGCATCTTAAGCCCATCTCCGTTATCTCTGCTACCTAAGAGACGAAGTCTAGTGTACGACTCAGTTTATCCAGATGCCATCTTAAGCCCATTCCAGCGCATCATTAGCTAACGATCCTATTTCATACAACTACGAGTGCAAATTTTCAGGTGTACTCGAGTGTTCAATCATCTTCTACCTTCAGGTCACAAAAGGCAAGCATGCCAATCTAACCCTTCCAGTACGATTGAACAGGGGCAACTGTTATACCCCAAATTTTGCCCTTTGAATAGGGGCAACTGTTATTCCCCAAAATTTTCCCTCCCATTTCTCAAGACATTTCACATATCCATACTCAAGGATTTCCCAAGGGTTGACCAGACAAACCCTTTCCTAAGCAATCAACCCAAACTAGGGTTTGGCCATTCTCAAGTCAAGATGGAATTCCAATGCTTCAATTGGTCATCATACCTCATCATATGCTTCAAAGAATCCCCATGTCAAGTTTCAACCCTTACAAGTCAAGTTTGCTCATCTAATTGCTCAGATAGCTGAAAATTAGTTGTATTGGACAAAAAGTCAATTGTGGTCAACATACAGTCAAACTTCATAATTTTTGGTCAACACCAATATTTTGAAGTAATATTCATCATTTGATCAAGGGTTGATCATGATTCCTCAAGAAAAGTCTAGATTTATCAAAAGTCAAAGTTTCTAAATTGTTTTTTAGACAAAAGTCAAATGAACTTTGACCAGCATAACTTTGACATGATTTATCAAAATATTTTCCAACAACTCATTTTGAAGAGAATTCAATTCTCTACAACTTCATGTCTCACATGTTTAAAGAAAATGCTTCATTTGGAAGTTATGGATCAAAATATTATAGGTCCTTTTAAAAGTCAACAAAAAGTCAACTTTTTGCAAAGTAGTGTTCATGAGCATGGAAACTTCAATGAAGATGAAACCAAAAGGGTTGTTTAGAAGACATCTTGAGCTTTCTAAAAAGTCCAAGAACACCAAAAAATGTTAAAAATTGAGCAAGATACACATTGTCCAAGTTGAGCATTTTTGAGGAGGTGCACAAAGAGAAATACTTAAGAAAATCAAACATTTTCCAAATGGGCCTAACTTTTCTTGGTTCAAACATGTTCCTTATATGAATTGAAACCTCCAAGCCCAAGGCCACGTTTTTATTCTTTATTTTTATTTATTTTGGATTTTATTTATTTAAAAACCAATTTAATTAAAATTAAAGATATAAAATCCAAAATTAAGTGCAAGATGGATTTTCTCTCATCCTTGAGGTCCAATCAAGTCAATAAAGTCTGATTATTTCGAAATAATTAAGATTGCAGGTGATTTGATTGAAATTATTAAAAAGGCAATATTTGGTTTGATTCCAAATTAATTATCTTTCATTGATTGGCATGATATTTCTTGACAATTTGACCTAAATCACTCTAGTATAAATACACAATGATTCCAAATGCACAAAGAACGAATTCTTGCCTCAAGAACCTAAACAAAGCTTCAAAACCGTAGATACAAGGAAGTAGCAGCCAAGGATTTCCATCGTTTCAAGCCAAACAAAGGGTGCCAATCCATTCCTTGTTGTTTTTGAAGCTAACCAAATCATTCTCACGCATCCGTATCGCCCGTAATCACGAATCACCATCTCGGTACACGGATCTACCATTGTCGTGGTTTTAGACCTTGATTTAGGCTTTCGTTTAAGACAAAATTAGCCAAAACTAGAGGCATATTCATGTTCGTGGAGGTTGAAAGAAATTAATCCATGCCTTTCATGTAAATTTATATTGAGTATTGCTTGACTTATGATTTTGCAGGGATGTAGCTACAGATGCAATTTGTAGGTAAAAACCGTAGCTAAAAGCCTGTGTCCCAAGGAAGAAGACGAAGGTTAACGACGTCAACGATTTTGAATTGATTTCGTAAATCAATTTCCCTTATATTCATTCTATTTCATATGTCTAACACCAAAGTACGTTGACTCAGATGGCAGAGGCAGCGCACATTTATCGAGGAAGGCACAGGTTCGAAACCTGCCTTTTCCTAGAATTCCTAATGTTTTTTGATATTTTAGGTTCAAGTTACACTTAAGCTCCACCGGACCCCAAAGTAACACATCCACCGGATCCCTTCAGAAGGAAATATGTCTAGAAGCTCCAGCTTCTGGATCCCATCATAAGACGCCACGCCTGAAGCCCGTGGTTCCAACTTCGGGTCTCCAGAAAGGTAAAACCTTTAAGTTCCAACTTCAGGGTAAATTCCAGATACCCCAATTTTGACCTAATATACCACCCATATGTGCATCATTTCACAGCTAACAAATTGTGACAAAGATTAATCGGTATAGCATTCGTGTCAAAATTAGGTTTCACTCGATTTTCATCCGATTCAAGAGCTAACCAATTGGGTTTGAGATTTTTCATCTCATTTGATCTATCTTGACAAAAATATCAACCCTCACGATCGGGGATAACAAAATTCTCTCACAGATCAATCGAGGATCACCAATTAGGGTTTTGATCGCAAGAGAATTCTCCGACTTTTGAGCAAAGGGATGACTTTTGGATAGAGATTGGTCATCATATCTTAGATATAACCTTTGACCTAATTTCCGATTCAAATCATCACAGAAGTTCACTGTAATTCATCACCAATTTCGTAAACATCCTATGAAATTTCATCTCGCATGTAAAAGTCAAACTTTGACTTTTGGTCAAAATTTTCAAAACAAAACTTTTTCCATCATCAAAATACTTCAAATGATCCATCATGATCATAAAAAATCAAAGAATTTGGAAAAGTCAACAAAAAGTCAAAATTTCTATAACTTAGAAAAATTTCTAAGTGTTGAATTTCACATTTTTTCCAAACTTCAAGCCATTTTTTCACCTAGTTCCAATTTGAATTTGAAAACTCAAAACATGAAAGTTGTAGATCATGGAAAATCTTTCCAAAAGTCCAAGAACTTCAAAATCCATGAAGGCTAGCTATGTTTTTGAAATTGAAACCAAAGGTTCCATGAAACTTAAATTTCAAAGTTCACAACTTCAAATTATAGGTCATTTTGTGTTTTCTTTCACTTAAACCACTTGCCACCTTGCCAAAATGACTCATCAAACTGATAAACATCTGAGAAATGATGATTGAAGATTGGATCAAATTATGAAAATTGCACATGGTAAAAAAGGAAGGTTCCTTTTCTTTTGCAAAAGTCATACAATTTAAGGTAACTTTTGAATCACCAAAAGCCATGGACACTGCCTAACATTTTCGAATCTTGCCTATAAAAGGATCTCAAACCAAGAGAAATGCACACCAAAGCAATGCAAGAATCATGCTTCTTTTCTTTTCTTCAAAATCAAGAAACATGATAAACTTTTTGAAAACTTGCAATTTATAAATCAGTAAAATCATGAAAGTCTTGGTGTCTAACATGTTCCATAATCATTAACAAACATGTTACAATCTTAAAATCAAACGAATTAAACTGAAACCAGATTTATTTTCATTTTTCAAGTTCTTCAAACCGCTATAAGCAATCGAACTTGGACTTAGGCTTACTTTGTTGTGAGCATCCAAACACAATCCATATGCATCATGGAGATGATCCAAAACAAGAACGCAATCAGAATCGCTATCGATTTCAGCTTCGCTTGTCATAGATGCAGGTCGACTTGGTCGTGAGACATTCAAGCATGCTCATGATGTGCGTAACTATCCATACACGATCCCTAGATGCCGTTGGAGCCTATACAATCAAGAAAAGCAACTGGAACACGCTTGATCGATTTCGATCTTCACTTTTCCAGTTAACATCGAACTGATTTCATAACTCCTTGCACCATTTGAAAAAGCTCACGGCCAATCTTTTTCTGCACCTCTAACGATCATAAGCCCTCAAAAAATCAAACAATCATGAACCATGAATCATTTAATTTGAAAATCGCTAGGTTCATACGTGTTCCTCTAATCAAAATCATTCGCTTAAAATAAATGAAATTAACAAACCATAAGTTCGTGGTGAAAATCGATCAACTTTGATGTTTACATCATTGGATTTAATAAGAAACGAAGATTTTAGGTTGAAATTGGCAATCAAGATCAAACAAGTCATAAATTCGCTGTTCTTGATGTTCTTCACTTTTAAATTTTCAAATTAATCAATATAATATTAACGTGTTTTTAATCCACTAACAACTCAAAAGCGCTTTGGCTCAGTGGTTCATGGCTTGCCTTTAAGGCTTTCTGACACGTGCCATCACCTCATGGTCATGGGTTCAAAACCCAAGAAGACCATTCTTTTTACAAACTCTTCATATTTTCATATTTTTCAAACTTCAACATTTTTTAACCAATCAAAACTTCTCATTTTGAGATGATTTTTTGCACACTTGTCATTTAATATATATATTTTATGATTATGTCAAAAAATCCAAAAATATTTTCATCCGATTAAATTTTAATCGAGCGAAAACCATGCTCAAACAACTTTCAAACCTCCTTAAAAGGTGAATTTTTCAAGTTTTCGACTCCGATTTTTTCAAAACCTTCACAAATCAACTTAACATTTCAAACATTCTCAAAAACATTTTCAAATCATTTTTCAAAACATTTCATCAAACTTGCATTTTTACCATAATCGATCCGATTTAAACGATAAATCAATTCGCTTTTCTCTTCTGATCACGGGCCTCCCTTATGGTGTAAGTCCCAACCCTTTATGTACATACTTAGCTTTATTTGTACATATTCAAAACATCTTTGTCAATATTCAAACATAAACAAATCTCTTTCATTTGTTTTCATTCGCTTGTCTATAAAACGAAACCATTGGTTCTAAAGGAATCCCGAGCAAGATTTCTTTAAACCACGGCCTATCACGGTGTAAGTCCCATAACATTCTTTTTATGTACATAATATTTCTTTGTACATATCAAACTTTTATCCGTATATAACACGTATATTTAAAAAACAAACTTTTATCCGTATTAACATGATATTTTTCAAAACTTTTATCTCCACATAATACGTGATACTCTTTCTTTGAAAATACTTTTTACGTATAAACTTTGATCAATCATTTTTGTTCCATCTGTACATTTTACACTAAATACCATTGGTATTGAAAGGAGCATTATTCCCCGTGAAACTGCCAAATCAATGGGCCTCATGTTGTAAGTCCCAACCCTCCTATGTACATCCATCTTTCTTTACATAAAACTCGTCCGTACATATTCATTTCTTGTACGCTCAACTTGTAAATAATCAAGTTACGCTGCTTTTAAACGCTCGCTCACGTACACTTGTTTATATTTCATGAAATAAACATCATGCATTGTTTATATTTCCTTCATAAACTCCTCGGAATACATATCACACACACACACTGTTTTATACAACTGCCTAATAAATAACATAACAATTAGACTAATCAATAGGTTCCCACAAGATAGCCTCCTTGGTTCATACAAGACAACTCATCCCATCATGAGTTTAGCCTCCACTTGGGCTTCATACAAGATATTTTATTCCAAGCAGAGTTCAAATTTCTCTTGGGCTTCATACAAAGAAACTCCCAGTTAGCTCCGCTAGGCTTCATATAAGACATCACTCCCCTGCTGAGTTAGCCTCTTGGGCTTCTGCTCAAAAGAACTCCTCATTGAGTTTAGCCTTCTCGCATCATACAATGAAAGAGATAGAAATCTCTAACAGCCTCCCTTGGGCTTCCAATACAAAGAATCACCCGCTAAGATAACCCCGAAGGATGGTTTCTGAAATCACTTTCAAATTCCCATAGAGTAAAATTTCCTTGAAATTGCTCTTATTCAAAAAGGATGATTTCTATGAAACCTTTCAAGCCAAAGACACCATACCCTATAGCTTCCTCGAGCTTCATACAAGGACCTCGATGACCGATGACCCTAATGCCTCCTCGCTAACAATACAAGGACCCATGGGCTTTTAAAAGCATCCCTTTAATCCAATCAATTCTCCTAAGAGATTTAGACATCTATCATCTCTATGGAAGAAGTATCTCATCTATCACATCACATACAACAAAAACTTTTCAAACTTTTCAAACTTTTCAAACAAAAACATCTCTTAACAAAGTAGTGGTAACGCTTGTACACTCAAGCAAAACACCCAATGCTTACAAGCAAAGATTCAATCATCTTTTCAAACATCTTTCTTAAACATGTAAGTGGTAACGCTTGTACACTCAAGCAAAACACCTAATACTTACGATGAAAGATTTTAATCAATCAAACTTTTCAAAATGTATGTGATGAAATAGATTAGATACATTTTTCATTAAGATGACATTTGTCCGTCTCTTTACTAACATCCCGCTTCCACTAGCTAGCATAAGTGGGAACTACGCTCCGACTTTCTCAACATCCTTTGAGAATACGAGGCACAAGGTCTCATCCTTGCCGAGCAAATTTCTATCTCCTCGCACCAAACAAACCATAGAACCCCGTAGATCCGAGCTACAAATGCTCGATTCCACTAGATATGTATGCGTAAGATCCATGATCTTTGCGAGCACAATAATAACAAAACCTAGAATCCCACATAATCCATCGCTTCTTAAAATCCCAAAGGAGAAACTTTCCCAATCATAGAAATAGCAATTAAAACACACAACATATCAAACATATTCATATATAAAGCTATGGATAACTATATATATTTAGGATGCTCCATCTATTCCTTTATATAACAATCCCCTTACTCGTAATCTCCCAATGCGTTATGTCTAGTTTGCGCTAGTACACGTGCATACCAATATCAATCGAGGGTATTTCACCTTTCCCTTTTCATAATCATTAAATCATCTTTCTTGTGTTGAAAATAATAAAGCTTGATGCTCGCGGCATCTTTATAAACAAATCAAAAGATTTAAATCGTATGCACTGTAAGATCCGAACTCACGTCAGATCCTCATGGCGCCACCTTTAACGCGAACAGAAAATGGCGACTCACTGGGAGTACGAAACTTTGATTTTTCAAAAAGAAAACGTGCATTCGTCCGAGAGCACCAAGTTTTTTTGTTTTCAAAAAGAAAGGGATAAGTTTTCATATTTTGCATATATGCTTTTCTTTTTATTGTGTGTTTCGCGATTTCACTTGATGGAAAGAAATCCTAACCCGGATTTAAGAAACATTTTAAGATCTAGGTGGAGGTATTAATACGTGAGCAGCTCAATGCTTTCGGGTTAATATTTCCGGCAGTTGGAGGTTGTCTTGAGGGTATTGTGTTTAGCAAGTAATTGCTAAGACGTCAGATTTTCGGGAACTTAAGAAGTCGAGTGGATCAGAGAACACATAAACCATCCCGCCATTAGATGTAGTGTAGATTATTCGGGTAAGTTTAGAGTAATTGTCATGCGATACTACGATCAAAGTAGTTTCTCTTGAAAATATTATGGACCATCGAGTATTCACAAATCCAATAATGTTTTGAAGGGAGTGTTGAGCTCAGATTATCGTGAGAACCCGATTCACGTATGAATAAGCCCTTAGAACTTAACCCCGCTGATTCTTATCGTTGGCTTCATGCTCGTGACTTTAACGCTGATCTGTGTGTATAACTACTAACCATGTTTGCTGCATTCATGCATTCATTCATTCATAAAACAAAACTTCATTTCTCTCTCCATTTCCAAAGAATTTAGAGATTTTCTTTGTAAAATATTTTAGGTTAGAGTGATGGACGCCGAGGAAGATTCACCAAAAGATACGCTTTAGGATTCTCGACGAGGAAAGTTGAAAGAGTTAGCATCCTTGGTAGAAGATCCCCTGATTTCGTAAAACGCTATGGAACTTTTTAACTCTTTTGAACGCTAACGCCGATGAAGGACTTCTCAAAACTTTCGCTCGCCCTACGATCCGCCTATCATTGCTTTCACTTTCCCCGATTATCGCTGATGCCTACTTTGGAAGAGTACGCATATCCTAGGAATCAAGACGTACAAAGTGCCTTTCAATGGTTTGGAAGCCATTCCTAAGTCACAAGTCATTGCAACAATGACTCATTTAAAGAAACCCGAGATAGACAAAACCTAACTACCGAGGAAAACTCTTAGGACTAACTTCAAAGTTCCTAATGGAGAAGGCTCAAATTCTCCGGGGTAGTATGGTAGCCTTGAAGCTATTTTAGCTTTACTCCTCTATGGATTGGTGTTGTTTCTCAACGTCCCAAATTTCTTGATATCAACGCCATAAGGATCTTTCCGATTGGAAATCCTGCTCCCACTCCGCTTGGTGACACGACGCCTCTATTCATCATAGGAATCGCAAGGAGACGGAACCATCGTGTGTTGTGTACTGCTTTTCAAATGGATTGTCTCACACCCGCCTAAATCTCCTATCTTCCGCGAAACAAAGACGAGTGGCATTGGTCCGTAAGACTCATGTCTCTTACAAACGATTTATATCCATTGGTATACTTTGGCAAACAATGAGATGGAAATCATTGAGAGTCAGGAGAATTTGCCAACGACTCTCATTGGTACGAAAGGAGGAATCAACTACAACCCATTCCTAGCAAAACGTCACCGGATACGCAAATTCGTAAACCTCCTGCTTACAAAGAGAAAGCTACTTCTATCATGAAGGAGAAGATTCCAAGGATCAAGGCTAGGATGATCAAAGCTTGGCATCACATCCGAAAGAAAGGAAAAGGTAAGGCAAAGAATTGTGTAGCCATGGAAACCTACACTTTGGATAAAGAAAAGAGCTAAGGAATTTCAATGCCTTACGCTTATGAGGATCCCATGTTCTCACCGCCTCCAAATCGACAAATTTTCCCGCTGAAGTCGTGGAGAATACCAAGAAGCTGACCAAGATAAGGTTTGAGAAAGAAGCTTTGGAAAGCAAATTTCTTAAGACTAACCTGAGAATGAGAAGCTCAAGAAGCAAGTCAAAGATCATGAAAAGACGCCTACTTCCGTGATGAATGGCTCATGGAGAAAGATGAGAAGATTCGCCGTAGGATAACGCCATCCGTAAATACGCCAAGGAAAGGAAAAGAAAGCTTGAGGAAATGACAACCAAAGAAGCCCGCTCCCAACGAGTGGAAAAGAGTCATTAGCAAGCTAAAAGCCGAAAGCCAAACTAAAAGCTCACTATGGGAAGGAAACTCGTCAAGTTTATCAAGCCTTTGGATCTTCATCCCACTAAGATGTTTAATTAGTTTAATTTAGTTTTTAATTTTATCACTTATTGTATCATTTGTGTGAGCAATGCTCCAACAAAAACAATTGTTGTAATCTTCTTCATTAATCAATGAAATTTGTGTTTTCCATCCAAATATTTGTCAAGAAATATCTCTTTAGCATAAATTTTGAAATTCTTTCTTTACAATCATATTCATGCATCATATCTTGCATTTAAGTCATTGTCTAGATTCTCACTTTTCTAGTGGAATCACTTTTCCGATAGAAAATTGTCAAGTCGTCGCTGCCTTAGAGTTTCTCGATCGCGTCGCACCAACTCGAACGCACGATACCGCAGCAAAAGAAGAAAAGTAATGGAGAATTTTGAGCAAGAAAAACTGAACTCAGAGTAATCAGAATTCACGCTACAAGAAGAAGTGGAGAGAGACTCATCTTTGGTCAACTCGCTTGCCAACAAGAAAGTCAACAAGATCGAAAATAACCAAATAGCAACTTCGTAAGATACTACTACTAGCCAAATTGTCGCAGCCAAGAGTTCACCTTTCAAAGATGCCGTAGGGCTATCCATGGGAATGCCTTTAACTCGGCATTGGAGTTCGCCAACCGACTTCTCAAACAACCTCGCTTGAAATACCTACTTTGCAAAGAAAACGCTACATTCACTCCACAACGTGGAATAACTTTTCCACAGTAACAATGTCGCTTCTCAACCGATCATGTTGAACTCACCAGAGTGCACACTACCACGCATTTAAGAAGTTCATCACACTCCGTGAAATAACACGAACGCCGTGGTTCAATGGAAAATCTCCAGAACAACTTCTCAAAATGCAGCTGAGATAAAACGATTCAAGGAAAGAATTGTTTGGGAAAAGCTGTGATCTCCGCTTAGTCCTCGTAAAAATATCACAAATTCAAAATCCCGGATTTTGAAAAGTACAAAGGGAATTCTTGTCCTCGTAGTCATCTTACAATGTATGCTAGGAAAATGTCTACGCATAAATGAGGATCATCACCGTTAATTCATTACTCTGTGATAGTCTCACCCGTGCCGCATCAAGTGGTACAGGGTTTAGACAAGACGAATATCCAATCATTCAACGACTTAGGTAAAGCCTTCGTCCAAAGAATACAAATTCAACTTGATATGGCTCGATAGGGATCAACTCCGCTTCATGTCTCAAAAGGAAAGAGAGACATTCAAGGAATACGCGAACGATGGAGGAAATTGTGCCCAAGTCAACCCGCCTGGAAGAGAAAGAGATGACTAAGGTATTCTTGAATACTCTAAACTCATTCTACTATGAGCGAATGATCGCTAGCGCCTCCGAGACTTCAACGAAATGGTAAGCATGGAATGCGATCAAGAAGGGGTTCGACAGACGCCTAACCAAGGAAGTAGGATCTTCTAGTAATACCAAGAAAGTTGGAACCGCTTCCCAAGGAAAAAGAACATGACGAGGAATGGTATCCCGAGGGAAACCACGCAAGAATGTCATTCAACAACGATGTGTACGCCATAGCACCCTCCGTCAACACAACTCCGTGAATTGCTCGCAATTTCAACAAAATCAACAAACTCAACAGCCTCGCCAACAGTGCTCCAGCAAGCCACAACCAAAATCAGACGCCTGGTCACTCACCACCCAATTCCCATGACGCATACGTAACCTTACCTCTACCGATAGAAAGGAATCTAATACCGACAAGGTTACCACCTCCGTCCCCGAAAACTACCATGGTGGTACAAAGTCGATATGTCTTGCCCTTTTCACCAAGGGCACCAGCCATGACCTTCGAGCATTGCATAGCATCAAGGCGTAATACAAAGATTAGTGAAGGCTAATCTTCTTCCTTCGTAAATACAAGTCCGAATGTGAAGCCAATCCACTTCCCACCCATAATGGACACTGCTGAATCTAATGCTAAGGAATACGACAGTACCTTGTCACGACGTAAACTTAATCAAAGGAAACTTGGTGCATCTTCATGAAGCATACAGCACTATGAGCACCTTCACTAAGCATGATTATGCAACTTGCTATATCTTCCAAGAATATCCATGGATGTCCCACCATAAGAGCAGATATTCAAAGATTTGACATTGGTGATTTGCAAATCTACGTAAACCGAGATGACCATGACGTAAATACAATAGGCATTTTCCGCATGAGCTTTAGTCTCGATATCAACTCGAAAATCCCAAGTAAACGCTAGGATCCCTTGTTTCAACATGCCCGAGCATGTAGAGATCACGATAACGGTTCCAAAGATTCCAACGCTCCTTTGGTAATTTGCCCACCGGGTCCCGTTCGCATGCCTCTACTAGAGCAATTCCTTACCAATATCATGCAACCCCGATAAGATGGGAAAGAGAAACCCCACCACGCTCAGCCTAATGTCAATATAACGAAATCGGACGAGTGATTTAGAAGTGGACGAGTTCATACTCCACTACCACCAAAACCGCAACCTCAAGTTGTTAAACATAACCCAGTTAGCATATCTGTTGAGAATCCTGCAACGATTCCCATTGTTAACCCAGGTACAAACATTGGTTCTACTGATGGAACCAACATCAACTCAGACTTTGACGAGATACTGAAACTAATCAAGAAGAGCGAATATCGAGTCATAGACCAATTAATGCAGACTCCTTCAAAGATTTCAATATTGTCTTTACTCCTCAACTCCGAAGCTCACCGAGAAGCTTTGATGAGAGTACTAGACCAGGCTTATGTGGATCACGATGTGACTACAGACCAATTTGGGGGGATCGTCTCCAACATAACAGCCTGCAACAATTTGAGTTTCAGTGACGAAGAACTTCCAGAGGAAGGGAAAGATCACAACTTGGCCTTGCACATTTCGATGGTTTGTCAATCAGATTCTTTGTCAAATGTATTAGTAGACACAGGTTCATCCCTAAACGTAATGCCAAAAACGACGCTCGCTCGTTTAGCTTACAAGGGAACGCCAATGAAGTTCAACGACATCATAGTAAGAGCTTTTGATGGATCGAGAAAGTCAGTTATTGGTGAAATTGATCTCCCGATGACAATTGGCCCTCACACGTTCCAAATTACCTTCCAAGTTATGGACGTTACAGATACAGTTGTTAGGAAGACCTGGATCCACGATGCGAGCGTAACTTCTACTCCATCAAAAATAAAATTCACAGAAATGGAAAGTTGGTAACAGAAGTGCCTTTGTTTAGATTGGCTCAATTCGTAAAACAAATAATAACAACAATAATGTAATGTACAATAGATAGTGAACACTGAAAATCCTATTGTAATGCCTAAACATGTTGGTTGAATTAAATCAACATCCGAACAACATGTCACACGAGATGTCATAACATCATATCGTACATCATGCTACCGAACTGCCAAGTCTGCTTACGCTCGTTTCCTAAAGTTATGTAATATTCTCACAAAATAGAATGCACAACAAGTAGCGAAAATTCAAGGCATATGTGGAGCCCTAGAAGATTCAATCAAGCTAAGGATAAGGAGAAAAGCTCGATTGAAGACTCAACTTATAGCGTAAGTTTTCGCTTAATGTTATGCAAGTTGTTAAAGTCAGTATGCTATCACATGAAGGCCCAAATCCAAATTGGGTAAAAAGGGTTATAAATAGAAGCATTGTAACCTAGTTGTAAGCAAGCCGTATTGTAAAGATGTAATCATTAGGGCTAGTTTGTTGTGAACCTCCCGGCCGTGGATGGTCACCATACTCCTGAAGCCCGTGAGGCAAGAGGATGTATGAATTGTACTTGATTAAAGCTTTTAAGCATGAAGTGTGTAATGGAAGTGTATCTTCCGAACAGCTTTATGAATCAGAAAGTAATCACACGGGTGTGATTGAAGGAGTGAGAGGGTTCTCATATCTAAGTAGGACTTAGGTAAAAGTGTCATTGGGTAGTGATTAAGTGAGAAGGTCACAACGGGGTGTCAATGTAGGGTCTTTGAATTGATACGCTAATAGTGAACTTTATCCCCGCTTGGAAGCCTCCAGATGTAGGTTGGTTGAACCGAATCGGTGAACAATTGTGTTATTTACTTTCGCATTGGTTATTTGTTTGATGTCATAGCATTCATCATGACATCGCTTGTATAATTAACCTTAACTGCTCAACTTATTAAATCGTAACTCGCACTTATCAATGGTGTTACTGTGTTCGTATGATAGTTCATTGTCCGTTGTAGAACAATTTAAAAGTACACCCATTCTACTGTTTCAAGACTTAATGTCGATCGATGTCTTAACATTCCATTAGACATCCCGAGTCCGTGACATACCAGAATTTCAATTGGTATCGAGCAGCATCCCGTCTGCTCGGATGAGATCCATGGGGATACTTTCGTTGTGTTCAAGGTAGAAGATTGTTTGAACGTGTAGTTCATGTTAAATGGTCCCTAGAAGTGGAGGGTGGACCAAAATTGGGAATAACTAGACCAACCCGATCACCGTAAGGTTGAACTAATTCGAGACTTCATGCGGAGTGAAGATTTTGGAGTGCATTGTTCAATCTATTTCAAAGACAGAGGAGAAAGTTATCAAAACCTTCATGCGGAGTGAAGATATTGATAAGGTATCCTTTATGTTTAAAAAGCTTCTACGTAATGTATTTTAGGATTTGGTCTAGGATGTTGCTTGGTGAAGAAGTAAACAAATTGTAGGATTGATTTATTTTCAATCCTTATTGCCATGCTTACAATATGGAGTAAGCATTGTGTAAATTCTATTGAAATTTGGCTATTCCGCTGCATAGCTTCTGATACAACCCCTAAAGTGAAAGTAGAACTCTAGGGTTGTTGGTTTGTCTCAACAGATTTTTAGCGCACTTTACAACCTATCAATGTTGTCAAAGATACTGGGTCTTCCTCAAGTCCACTCATAAAGGCATTTATTGATAGTGCTGATGAGTATCAATTGGTCAATGATTCTCATATTCATCTGCAAGTTATTTTGAAGACCTTGAAGATCATCAAGGATGATGTGTTCAAGAAGATGGAACTGAGGTTCTTAAGAATGTTAGAACATTATACGCTTCCATTTGAAGAACAGATGTTCTGGTGCTAAACACATGTAGTGTGAGTACATATGTTTGGGACCTACCCCGATCCGGAAGAGGAGACCTGCTTTGTATTAGTTGATCGTGACACGATCAACAAAGTTATCTACTCCAAAGGTCGCTTTATTTCCGACCAAAGCTTATGGGAGTATAGAATGAGCTCAATGTACTTAAAGGACTTATAAAGGTATCTTCAAGAATCCCTCGTATGAAAGCAAGATAAGCTTTGTCCGAAGATCCTTCCGATCAAAGGAACTAATCGAGGAACTCGCTCATGTCCATAGAACATATTTCCTTTGAAGCAAATCATTATGATTTGATTAGATACTGAACAATCGTTGTTAGTTGTGATTTCCATGTTTCCTCAAGTGATGGATGATGTCTTATCCGATGTTAGAACATCATCTTTGTGACTTCAGCCAAGTAAATATGCTTGGTAGGTGTGAAGAAGTGATCACTCAACGGTATCTAGTGTGAGTAGATAATTCTAACTGACTAACTGATGGGAGCTGAATATTTATGTGATAAATATGTGGAAATCGTAATCAAGAGTTTGAAGTATGTGATGAAAAGGGATGTACAACATCACAACTTTTGAAGACACCAGATCTTGAGAAGAGACAGATGAGATCTTGTTAAATTGAACATTCTCATGATTGATAATAAAGTTTCTTCTAGTACAAGTGACAGAGTGTGGCAATCTGAAACTTGTGTAGCAAGCAAACTAAGGATTCTAAATTTGGAACCTGTGGCAAATTCCAATTAAAGAGTGCTTACTATGTGTCCGAAGTGAAGAGCTCAACAATGTGTCCATAAAGAGGGATGATGGATAACATTATGTTCAGAGGCTGCAGGGTGATCAATCACTCGGTTTATAAGATGCTTCGAGTTTATTTCTCATGATCTTGTGGTCTCCAAGAAGTATAGGAGTACAATGATGATTGGCTACCAATCTCATAAACCGCAGATTTATTGGAGAATTCCCATGATTCTCCTCGAAAGGATCCGAGTGATATTCGTGGGGAGTCCTCGACCAAGACCTTTGAAGACATGTCATACAAAATGTCTTGACATTCGGTATTGAGAATCATATCTCAATTTGTCTAGTGATGACTCTCATCAAAGGAATATAGGCTTTGTATCTCTTGTCAAGTCTATATGAGCATGGAACACCGCTCGATGAAAAATCATCCATGGAATGTTTTTGGCATTGGAATTGTTTCAACCAATGTCCAATAGTTGGGTTCAGACCTTGAAAAGTCATCCATTTCACCTAGGATGATCTTGTTAGCTGGTGAAGCAAGGAGGAGTTATTATCAAAAGATCATGGTTCCCCGACTCTTTCATGAGAAGTTCCTCTTCCTACTTGAGTTCAATTATGTGGTGTCCTCACATAATAGAACAGCTGTGTATGCACTTGTCACGTGGAGTATGTCAAGAATAACCCTAGCCATCTTATCAAGGGTAGCGTAGGCATAAGGTGAAAATGTTACATGCTAGTTGTCGCATGTATTTATGGGTGTTGTGGATCCGATCATGAAGGGTGATCCTTTGGTGTACTCTTGTATTCCCTACAAGAAAGTGTGCTTGAATTACTATGGACATTCATCCAAAACCATAGTACAAGCTGTGGTCATGTGTTGAGATCAATGTCGTCCGATGTTGCAACATCATCTCAAATAAGTTATTTCTTCAAAGAAAGGAAGTTTGTAAGGATCACCGATTCTTCAAGTATGGAGCGTAAGATTGTTAGATCAATTATCCTACCTTGAGAAGGTGGCATAATCTAACCATTAATGAATACTTTGACGGAGACTAAGTATTTATTAGGATCTTGCATAAGATATACACAAACACTTTGATGGGAGACTAAGTGTTTGTATGATATGCATGCAAGGTGAATTCGGACCTGCTTTTCAGAGTACGATAGAGAGTTTATTTCTCTAGGGTATTCTCGTGAGTTTATTGCTGAAGATGAAGATCATGTCTTTCATATGAGGAATATAAAAGAGCATGGATGAAAATAAATCCCCTGGTTGTCAACTTCAGAACCCAAGCAGATAGGTTCTGATGTCCCAGATGATGTTATAACATCATTATTGTTAGAAGTCTGTGGCGTAGACTGGGACTATGAATCTTAATATTCAAACGCCTATCCGTAAGTGGCGCTCTATTTTGGTTTAGAATAAGAAGATTCTACTTGTGTTTTAAAAGTAGTATGCTCAACAATGCATAACTACCTTTTTGTTTGAAGTATTTACTAGTATCAACAACTACTAGTAAATGTAATGGGCAGAAGGATGATATGATCAACGTTTGATTAAGGGATAATCCTTCTGGATCTGTTAGAGAGTCTGAATCTTAGTAAAGCTTGTAAGCACACTAAGAAGGTTAGAGGTTGGTTTCAGACTATGGTTACATGACTTACAACCATCCGTGGAGTCATGTCAAAATTTGTGGAAATACAAAGACATATTTTCTTAGATGTCTTTGTTATCTTAACGCCTCAAGGTGATTGAGTTATCACCGTAGATAGTGGTTAATTGTGTTCCACAATGGTTTTTGATTGTCCATAACAAAGGAGGTCAATATGTGTTGTACTTTCCATAATGACAATATACACTGAAGGGAGACTTTGTATATGTCAGAAGAAAATTGTTGGACTTAATCTGAAGATCAGAAGTCAGAAGAGGACATGGATATGCTGATGTTTATGTGTTCTGATAATATGACATTGTGAACTTCTAAGTGAAGTCTTGGAGAATGTCTCAACATCAGGAATTGCTCTTGCTATCTGTCTGAGTTTAAGAAGAAAATCTCAGAGACCTTTGAAAGAATCATCAGTGGCAGCTTTGATTCTTTTGGAGCAATTTTGTAGATTCAGATCTTATTAATAGCAACTTGGTCTGGCAAATCAAAAATGCTATTATGGTAAAGACTTCACTAGTACTAGCAACTACTAGTGAATGGAAGATCGTAAGTAAATCGATTAAGGAATGATATATTCAAAGATATGTTCAAGGGGTTTCTTTTACTACAAGAAATAGAAGTGGCATCTAAATCTTGTGTATTTGAGCTAATCTGTGTTGTCTTGTGAAGCAGTTTGGAGTCTTCTGGTTTATTCCTTCCTTCCTTCTTTTGCTGTCTGGAAAAAGGAAGAAAGTAATTGTTTTGGTTCTCAGCAACACTCAAGAAAGCATGATTGATGACCATGCTTATTGATACTAGTCTCTTGCTACTAGTCTGCCCTTCTCTTTGTCCGATGTGAGAAGAAAATGAAGACCGCTGTTGAAGATCAAGGTAATGTCTATCCGAATGTCATGACATTATCAAGACATTGCACCCTTTGAGAGAATCAAGAAGAATACGTGGAAATGACTTAACCACGTGGTCAGGATATACAGAGCTATATTTGGCATTCTGCTTCCCATAAGGAATAAATCTTCACCTTCAAAGCGGCCAAAGGCTAAATTTGTTCAAGAATTGCCTTTAACCGAAAATTTGTGCATGTTTTGGGATTGGTTCATATGATCAAACAACTCGAGATATTAAAGGCATTCAACAATGCTATCCTTGACCAGATTTATTAATGCCATCTTCTTGAACCTCGCTATCTCCCTATATAAACTCCCGTCACACATTCTTCTCTCTCACAACCATCATGGGGTTTGTAATGATCCGGGAAAGTCGTTTGGATCCGGTTTTGTGAGGGCTTTGTCAATTTTGGCCAAAAGGGGAGAAAGGAGTGTCAGTTGTTGTCATTGTCCTTATCGCAACTACACAAAGTTATGATCACACTGTCTCAGATTACAATTCAAAGTAAAATTCAAATGCTGTGAATTTTTTGTGACTTGGATTCGAGTTAGGAACACAGCCAGACCGTGTTCGAGTTACAAGGGAGATATTCTCGTCACTCCTTAAGGGTTCTGATGCCCCGAAAGGATAGTTTATCTCCCATGGACCTCTTTCTACACCTCCAAAGGACAAGGAATGGTTCGTGGACTAAAAGGAATGTGATGCATCTTCTTCCTCATGTGCATCAACTCCGAAAAGGTGAGGTCCTCGGATAGTTAGTGTTGGTTACATATAAAGATGTCAAGATCAATGTCAAGACATCCTACAATGGTATCCTCGAACACTTTTATTGTTTTGTTTATTGTTGTAATCACTAAATAGTGAGGTTATTTGTTTTAGCCAAAGGGAGATTGTAAGTGCCTTTGTTTAGATTGGCTCAATTGTAAAACAAATAATAACAACAATAATGTAATGTACAATAGGATAGTGAACACCGAAAATCCTATTGTAATGCCTAAACATGTTGTGTTGAATTAAATCAACATCCGAACAACATGTCACACGAGATGTCATAACATCATATCGATATCATGCTACCGAACACAAGTCTGCTTACGCTCGTTCCTAAAGTTATGCGTAATATTCTGTCAAAATAGAATGCACAACAAGTAGCGAAAATTCAAGGCATATGTGGAGCCCTAGAAGATTCAATCAAGCTAAGGATAAGGAGAAAAGCTCGATCAAGACCTAACTTATAGCGTAAGTTTTCCGCTTAATGTTATGCAGTTGTTAAAGTCTATGCTATCACATGAAGGCCCAAATCCATTGGGTAAAAAGGGTTATAAATAGAAGCATTGTAACCTAGTTGTAAGCAAGCCGTATTGTAAAGATGTAATCATTAGGGCTAGTTTGTTGTGAACCTCCGGCCGGATGGTCACCATACTCCTTGAAGCCCGTAGGCAAGAGGATGTATGAATTGTACTTGATTAAAGCTTTTAAGCATGATCAAGTTGTGTAATGGAAGTGTATCTTCAACAGCTTTATGAATCAGAAAGTAATCACACGGGTGTGATTGAAGGGAGTGGAGGGTTCTCATATCTAAGTAGGACTTAGGTAAAAGTGTCATTGGGTAGTGATTAAGGAGAAGGTCACAACGGGGTGTTGGCTGTAGGGTCTTTGAATTGATACTGCTAATAGTGAACTTTATCCCTGGCTTGGAAGCCTCCAGATGTAGGTTGGTTGAACCGAACTGGGTGAACAATTCTGTGTGTTATTTACTTTCTGCATTGGTTATTTGTTTGATGTCATAGCATTCATCATGACATCAGTTTGTATAATTAACCTTAACTGTTCTGAACTTCATTAAATCGTAACTCGCACTTATCAATGGTGTTAAGTGTTCCGTATGATAGTTCATTGTCCGTTGTAGAACGTAATTTAAAAGTACAGCCCATTCTACCGTTTCAAAGACTTAATGTCGATCGATGTCTTAACATTCCATTAGACATCCCGAGTCCGTGACATACCAGAATTTCAAGAACTATCGCATAACAAGCTTTGCTTATAAATCATCTGTCTAGTTTCTTTCATCACGGCTAATGACATTGAAACGCCGATTCCCGTAAAACTGCTAGAAGATGAATCTACTAAAATAGATCATCTATCTCTTCGTATAAAGAAGGCACAAATGGTGAAAGATGGCAATACTCGAGGATGGGGACAAGTTATCAAACCCGCCAAGAATGAAACAAAGTCGACTGGGTTCACACCGTATCCTCCAAAGAAAAATGTAAAGATGAAACACTTTCCCGATCAAGGAAGTATTTCATAGTGGAGGTTTCTTAAACCCCGTTCGCAAGAGGTTAATGTTGTAACCATTGAAGAGGATGAAGATGATCCATCCGAATCAAGAGTGGAGCACTTATTTGAATAGCCCCGAGTATGTGTCTCAGAGGAATCATATGCACCGATCGATCAATTCAAAGACATGTCCTCAAAGAACATGAAAACCGCCCCTCAAGTTTGGGATACCTTGGGAGAACCAAGTGGCAAA
Organism: Vicia sativa; assembly: GCA_021764765.1. NCBI lineage: Eukaryota > Viridiplantae > Streptophyta > Magnoliopsida > Fabales > Fabaceae > Vicia > Vicia sativa. The sequence goes on from CM038793.1 coordinate 276,020,215, forward strand.
TACGACTACATGGTGAAATACTCGCCGTAAAGCTCAAAATCCGGATTGAAGATATCCAACCCACAGTGATGACTTTGACTACCCTAGTCAATCGAAGAGGAATACTGCCTTCTCAAACTAATCAATGATCGAGGTCCCAAATGAAGATCTCTCGCTCAATACTGTGGATTTCACCAAGCCGATCTCGGTTACCACTACATCAACATGATCATCAAGATCAAGAGTGTGATTCAGATACGATGCGGAAAGTGTCGATAACGAGTCTCTTCACTCAAGACCGAAGGAACATCCCCAAGATTCAACACAAAGATCAACAGAAGTACAAAGGCTAGCTCTCATACTTCCCGATCCGTCAATCAAGAAGATCGCTTAGCAGCACCAAAGGCAAAGGCCATCGCTCGTAGTCCTCAAAGCCTCGCCACCAAAGAATTAAAGTTTACTCAAGGGTTAAACCAAGCGAAAATTACCCGAGTACCTCGACTTCCAAGGAGTTCGCCACTATTGGAAACCCGCTAGTTAAGACTAATGTTCATAGCTCTAAGTAGTTTATCTTTGCTTTTGTTTTGAACTCGCTCGCCCAAAGCGAAGAGATGTTTTATAGGGTTTAGCTTTTAAATAATTTCTCTTTGTCTTGCCCAAGACAAATGAGTTTGTATTTTAGGGCCCTGTTCATACTGTGAAACATAAATAAAATGCGTTGTTTTGTTTCCACACTTTGTGTTTATTTTCATTTTTACCCTTTTCTGGAAATGATAATCCTAAAAAACACAGTAAAAAAAAAATCTTCAAAAAAAATCATAATGAAAAATTAATCTGCAACACTTTCAAAAAAAATGATGATAAAAACTTTCTTTAATCAAAAATAAAATCAAAACATGCAGATTAAACAAATGGACAAATCCATTGAAAGCAGTAACTCTACGCTCTCTCCCAACTTCGAAATACCCTGCGAAGTCACTAAGGAAGAAATTGAAGAAGAGATCCCGGATGAAATTTCTAGGTTGCTAAGGCACGAGGAAAGGATCATTCAGCCTCATAAAGAACCTCTAGAAGCAATCAACTTGGGTTCTGAGGAAGACGCAAAAGAAGTAAATATCGGAGCTTCACTCAACAGCAGTGTCAAAAGCAAACTGATAAGTCTTCTCAAAGAATACGTTGATGTGTTTGCTTGGTCCTACCAGACATCCGGGTTTGGATACCAAAGATAGTAGAGCATCACTTGCCGTTAAAACCGTAATGTCCGCCGCTACAAAATCGAGGAGAGTTCATCCCGAAATGGTCGAGAAAATCAAAAGAAGTTCAAAAGCAACCGACGGTTTCCTTATCACTCGAATATCCCCAATGGCTAGCCAACATAGTACCGTATCCAAGAAAGATGGAAAGGTCGAATGTGTTGACTACCGAGATCTGAACAAAGCTAGTCCAAAAGACGATTTCCCACTTCCGCATATCGACATGCTAGTGGATAGTACTGCCAAATTCAACGTCTTTTCCTTCATGGATGGTTTCTCTGGTTATAATCGATCGAATGGCTCCTCAAGACATGGAGAAGACATCTTTATCACGCCATGGGGCACTTTTTGCTACAAGGTAATGCCATTTGATTAAAGAATGCAAAGAACTTACTGAGGGCGATGACTACTCTCTTCCATGACATGATGCATAAAGAGATCAAGTCTACGTGGATGATATGATAGCAAAGTCCGATACGTAAGAAAACATATAGACTATCTCTTAAAGTCGTTTCAACGACTAAGGAAATTTCACTCTGAATCCTAACAAATGTACCTGGGGTAAGGTCCGAAAACTCCTAGGTTTCATTGTCATCAAAAGGAATTGAAGTCGACCTCGACAAAGTCAAGGCTATTCAAGAAATGCCTACACCACATACGGAAAAGCAAGTAAGAGGATTTCTTGACGGTTGAATTACATCTCCGATTTATCTCTCGATGATCGCACTGTGGGCCGATATTCAAGCTTCTCCGCAAAGATCAAAAGGTTGTGGATGTAAGATTGCCAAAAGCATTTGACAAGATCAAAGAATACCGCAAAACCACCAATATCGATCCCTCCAAATAAGGAAGACCATTAATCTTATACTCACCGTTAGAAGAATCCATGGGCAGACTTGGACAACAAGACGAAACCGGAAGAAGGAGCATGCCATCTACTACCCGAGTAAGAAGTTCACGGACCGTGAAACTCTACTCCATGCTCGAGAAAACATGTCGCGCTTTGGTATGGACTTCAAAACGCCTTCGCCAAGACATGATCAATCACACGACTTGGTTAATCTCCAAATGGATCCGATGCCTTTGAAAAGCCCGCCTTAACCGGAGAATCGCCGATGGCGATGCTACTATCCGAGTATGACATCCAATACCGCACTCGTAAAGAGGTTAAAGGAAGCATTCTCGCCGATCACTGGCTTATCACCGCTCAACGAATACCGCTCTCAAGTTTGATTTCCCGACGAGGATGTTATGTACTGAAGATGAAAGATTGTGACGAACCGCTACACGGAGAAGGACCGATCCGTAATCCGATGGGGCCTAGTCTTCGATGGAGCAGTAAATGTTTTGGCAATGGAATTGGGGCTATCATTACTCCCGAGGGTTCTCATATACCATTCTCCGCCAGTTGCTATTTGATTGCACCAACAACATAGCGTAATATGAAGCATGCATCATGGGTATTGAAGAAGCCATCGACTTGAGGATCAAGATCCTTGATATATATGGAGACTCACTTGTGATCAATCAAATCAAAGACAAGTATGAAACTCATCATCTTGGTCTAATTCCTTACGTAGATTATGCAAGACGATTGTTGACTTTCTTCAACAAAGTTGAATCGCATCATATCCTCGAGATCAAAATCGGATGGCGACGCTTTGGCTACTCTATCTTCCATGTTCAAAGTCAACGATTGGAATGATATGCCTAGAATTCGCATCGACGCCTTGAAAGACCCGCATATGTGTTCGCAATGTAGGCTTTGACGATAAACCGTGGTTTCACGACATCAAACGCTTCCTTCAAACACGAGAGTACCCACTGGGGCATCGTACAAGGATAAAAAACTCGAGGAGGCTTTCTAGGAATTTCTTCCGAACGAGGATGTGCTATACAAAAGAAACTTCGACATGGTTCTCGCCAGATGCATCGATGACAAGAAGCGATACACGATCATCCATGAAGTGCATGAAGGGTCCTTTCGAACCCATTCAAATGGGCATGCAATGTCCGTAAAGATCTTAAGAGCAGGATACTATTGATAACGATGGAATCGATTGTCGCAAACACGCCAAAAGATGTCACAAGTGCCGATCTACGCAGATAAGATCCATGTGCCTCCGACTCTACTCAACGTTCTCTCCTCTCCGTGGCCTTTCTCCATGTGGGGCATTGACATGATTGAATGATTGAACCAAAAGCGCCCAACGGACATCGCTTCATTCTAGTAGCCATTGACTACTTCACCAAATGGGTCGGCGCCTTACGCCAACGTCACAAGACAAGTGGTTGTGAGGTTCATCAAGAACAACCTCATTTGCCGATATGGAATTCCAAGTAAGATCATTCGACAATGGATCCAACTTGAACAAAAAAATGATGAAAGTGAGGAATTCAATATCGAGCATCATAACTCGCCTCCTTACGGCCAAAGATGAAGCGCTGAAGCCAACAAGAACATCAAGAAGATTGTCCGTAAAATGGTCATCACTTACAAAGACCGCACGAATGTCGCCATTTGCTCGCATGGTATCGATTCAAGACGCACTTCAACAGGGCAACTCCTTTTCTCTAGTATACGGCATGGAAGCAAGGTCCTCCGTAGAAGTTGAGATTCCATCAATGAGAGTTCTCATGGAAACAAAGCTATCTCGAGGGTGAATGGTGTCAAAGCAGATACGACCAACCGAACTTAATCAAGAAAAGCTCGACCGCCTGTGTCACGGACAACTCTATCAAAGAAGAATGAAGAAAGCTGACAAAAAGGTCCGACCTCGTGAATTCGAGAAGGCGACTGTGCTTAAAAAGATTCTCCTTTCAAACAGATTCTAGGGCAAATGGACTCCTAACTACGAAGGCCCATACATCGTCAAAAGAAGCTTTTTCTCGGTGCTATGACTCTCACAACCATGGACGGCGATGAACTCCGATCCCGTGAATGCCGATGCAACAAGAAATACTTTGTCTAAAAAACAAAAGAACAGCTCGGTGAGTCGAAAACCCGAAAAGGGCGGCTTAGGCAAAATGAGCGCCTCGGTGGATTGAAAACCGAAAAGGCGATCCAGCAAAAATTAGAGACAATAAATGAAATTATCCCGATAGATCGAAAACCGAAAAGGCGATCTAGGCAAAAACAAGGATAAAAAATGACAAAGTAATCAGACTCATCCGTACTTTGTCAATTTGAAGAAACTTCCACCAACGGATCTTCAATCAACTCTTCAAGCAACAAGCGCATTGGAATTCAAAGTTGTTTAGGATAGTAGTGGTTATTTGCTTTCAATGTAGCCTTTTCCCAATAAATTATCATTTCCAACTTTTGTAAATAGTTCATGGAATCACGCCTTGGTCGATTACCATTCTATTCAATAAATTTGAGCCTTGTGCCTTTTGTTTGCAATTCCTACTTTATTCCGCTTTGCAAAATAACGCTTTTATTGTGAAAATCACTTTTTGAAAAGAAATGTTTTAAATGAATTTTATTTCAAAATTTTGAAACAAAAGCAAAATTCTCCTTTGAAACTATGAACACGGAAATAACTTCAACGCTTTCTCCAATAGTGTTTCGATCCCCTGGAGTTGCCAATCACATAAGAATTTTCTCCTCAACGGAAATCTTCAAAGGACGGTATTCTCATCCAAAAGAATCCCCAATCAAGTTGCCAATGAAATGCTTTTCTCGAAAGTGTAAAACATGCAACTCAAAATCTTCATCGCTGAACGCTACAAGGTCGTAATCTTCACTAAGTATTTGTTCGAACTGTGACGTGGTCCTCTTCCCCAAATATCTCTTTAGTGTCTTTGTCAAAGTAGTGTTAGCATACATATAACATTCATGACATTCATACATAATAGCATCATTCATTGCATTTTTTGCATTCCTCGAAATGTTTGCTTCCATATCACTGGTGTAAATCACACTTACTCATGTAAGTACAAGTTTATCCCCAGTAGAGTCTCGCCAAATAGAAAAGATACATTTCTTTTTTATCCCCGGCAGAGTATCCACAAACAGAGAAATGCATTTTCTTCTCTTCACCACATTCCCCAACTGAGATCATTCCTCATTTGGAACAATGTCTTGATTGACTGTTTCTTTTCAGTTCATTCCTGAATAGAACCTTGTCTCTAATCAACAAAGCAATAAGCAATAGTCTCATTGTCTGAGCCGCTTATTTTCACTCCTAAACTTGTCATAAAAATTTTGTTCTTCTCAACAAGGTCAAATCATGACCGTACGAGAAATTCCTCAGCAGTTTGTCTTTCTGTCAAAAGGAAAATCTTGTGTTTTCTGATCAAAAATGCCCGCATCTCCTCAAAAAGAGAGATCCTCGGCAAAATTGTATCCAAGAAAATAGAAGCTCATTTTCGAGTTCTGTTTCTTTCACTGTCTGTTATTCACAAAGCTGAATATTCAGTAAATTTTCTCAAAAAAGTTACCTTGTTATAGTTATCACTTCGCTGATAATTGGTAACATCTTCAACATTCATTACCATAAACTATCACAAGGCTGATAATTGGTAATATCATTTTCACTTACCTTAAACATTGTCACAAGGTCGATGTAGGTAATCTCTGCTTCCAAAGCGAAACAAACATTCACAAATTTTTCCCCTACCATGCCATTTTCTGGTGATGTCATCTAGGTGAAACTTTTTACAATCATTTTGCATCATCCGCATCTTTTGGTATCTTAGGTCCAAAATTTACAGATTTCGATATTTATATCTTTATACCTATCAAAACGAAGATATTCATCTTCATCTCTCGGTTAAAGAAACTTAAATAGGGCATCTGTCATACCCCAATTTTTGACCTAATATACCACCATATATGTGCATCATTTCATAGCTAATGTACTGATAAAGATTAATCGGGTATAGCATTCACAGTCAAAATTAGGGTTTCATCGATTTTCATCCGATTCAAGAGCTAACCAATTAGGGTTTGAGATTTTTCATCTCATTTGATCTATCTTGATCAAAATATCAACCCCGATCATCGATAACAAAATTCTCTCACGATCAATCGAGGATCGACCAATTAGGTTTTGATCGCAAGAGAATTCTCTCGACTTTTGAGCAAAGGATGACTTTTTGGATAGAGATTGGTCATCATATCTTAGATATAACCTCTTGACCTAATTTCGGATTCAAATCATCACAGAAGTTCACGTAATTCATCGCTTTCGTAAACATCCGATGAAATTTCATCTCACAAAAGTCAAACTTTGACTTTTGGTCAAAATTTTCAAAACAAAACTTTTTCCATCATCAAAATACTTCAAATGATCCATCATGATCATCAAAAATCAAAGAATTTGGAAAAGTCAACAAAAAGTCAAAATTTCTATAACTTAGAAAAATTTCTAAGTGTTGAAATTTCACATTTTTTCCAAACTTCAAGCCATTTTTTCACCTAGTTCCAATTGGAATTTGAAAAAAACTCAAAACATGAAAGTTGTAGATCATGGAAAAATCTTTCCAAAAAGTCCAAGAACTTCAAAATCCATGAAGGCTAGCTATGTTTTTGAAATTGAAACCAAAGGTTCCATGAAACTTAAATTTCAAAGTTCACAACTTCAAATTATAGGTCATTTTGTGTTTTTTCACTTAAACCACTTGCCACCTTGCCAAAATGACTCATCAAACTGATAAACATCAGTGAGAAATGATGATTGAAGATTGGATCAAATTATGAAAATTGCACATGGTAAAAAAAAGGAAGGTTCCTTTTCTTTTGCAAAAGTCATGTTTACCCCTTAAGGTAACTTTGAATCACCAAAAGCCATGGACACTTGCCTAACATTTTCAGAATCTCTTGCCTATAAAAGGATCACAAATCCAAGAGAAATTCACACCAAAGCATTGCAAGAATAATGCTTTCTCTTTTCTTTCTTCAAAATCAAGAAACATGATAAACTTTTGAAAAACTTGCAATTTATAAAATCAGTGAAAATCATGAAAGTCTTTGGTGTCTAACATGTTCCATAATCATTAACAAACATGTTACAATCTTAAAATCAACATGAATTAAACTGAAAACCAGATTTCCATTTTCATTTTTCAAGTTCTTCCAAACTGCCATAAGCAATCGAACTTGGACTTAGGCTTGTTTCCTTTAAGTTGTGAGCATCCTAACACAATCCATATGCATCATGGAGATGATCCAAAACAAGAACAAAGAAGTCAGAATCGCTTACATCGATTTCCAGTTTGTCATAGATGCAGGTCGACTTGGTCGAGACATTCAAGCATGCTCATGATGTGCGCACCATTCATACACGATCCCTAGATGCCGCTGAGCTCATACAATCAAGAAAAGCAATGGAAACACGCTTTGCATCGATTTCGATCTTCACTTTTCCAGGTTAGAACACGAATCTGATTCTCATAACTCCTTGCACCATTTGAAAAAAGCTCACGGCCAATCTTTTTCTGCACCTCTAACGATCATAAGCCCTCAAAAAAATCAAACAATCATGAACCATGAATCATTTAATTTGAAAAAATCGTTTTAGGGTTCATACGTGTTCCTCTAATCAAAATCATTCTGGGCTTAAAATAAATGAAATTAACAACCATAATCATGTTCGTGGTGAAAAATCGACCAACTTTGATGTTTACATCATTGGATTTCATTAAGAAACGAAGATTTTAGGTTGAAATTGGCAATCTGAAGATCAAACACAAGCCCAGAAATTCGCGCGTGTTCTTGATGTTCTTCAGCTTTTAAATTTTCAAATTAACCAATATAATATTAACGCGTGTTTTTAATCCACTAACAACTCAAAAGCGTTTGGCTCAGTGGTTCATGGCTTGCCTTTAAGGCTTTGTGACACGCGTATCACCTCATGGTCATGGGTTCAAAACCCAGCAAGACCATTCTTTTACAAAACTCTTCATATTTTCATATTTTTTCAAACTTCAACATTTTTTCTAACTAATCAAAACTTCTCATTTTGAGATGATTTTTTGCACACTTGTCATTTAATATATATATTTTATGATTATGTCAAAAAAATCCAAAAATATTTTCATCTGATTAAATTTTAATCGAGCCGAAAACGACGTTCTGAAACTGTTTTCAAACCTCCTTAAAAGGTGAATTTTTCAAGTTTTCGACTTCCGATTTTTTTCAAAACCTTTCACAAATCAACTTAACATTTCAAAACATTCTCAAAAACATTTTCAAATCATTTTTCAAAACATTTCATCAAAACTTGCATTTTTTTACCATAATCGATCCGATTTAAAACGATAAACTCAATTCGCTTTTCTCGAATTTCTCGATCGATCATGGGCTCCCTTATGGTGTAAGTCCCAACCCTTTATGTACATACTTAGCTTTATTTGTACATATTCAAAACATCTTTGTCAATATTCAAACATAAACAAATCTCTTTCATTTGTTTTCATTCGCTTGTTCATGCCGAAACCATTGGTTCTAAAGGAAGGTTTCTCCTGAGCAAGATTTCTTTTAAACCAATGGGCCTCCATCACGGTGTAAGTCCCATAACATTCTTTTATGTACATAATATTTCTTTGTACATATCAAACTTTTATCAGTACATAACACGATATTTCAAAACAAACTTTTATCCGTATATAACATGTATACTTTTTCTCAAAACTTTTATCCGTATATACATGATACTCTTTCTTTTGAAAATACTTTTTACAGATAAACTTCAATCAATCATTTTTGTTCCATCTGTACATTTTACACTAAATACCATTGGTATTGAAAGGAGCATTATTCGTGAAATGCTTTCAAATCAATGGGCCTCTTACTGTGTAAGTCCCAACCCTCCTATGTACATCCATCTTTCTTTGTACATAAAACTCGTCTGTACATATTCATTTCCTTGTACACAGCTCAATTTGTGAATAATCAAGTTACGCTTTTAAACGCTCGCTCACGACACTTGTTTATATTTCATGAAATAAACATCATGCATTGTTTATATTTCCTTCATAAACTCCTCGTGAATACATATCACACACACACACACTGCTTATACAACCGCCTAATAAATAACATAACAATTAGACTAATCAATAGGTTCCCACAAGATAGCCTCCGCTGGGCTTCATACAAGACAACTCATCCCCATCATGAGTTTAGCCTCCACTTGGGCTTCATACAAGATATTTTTATCTCCAGCAGAGTTCAGCCTTCTCTTGGGCTTCGTACAAAGAAACTCTCCCCACAGAGTTAGCCTCCGCTTAGGCTTCATATAAGACATCACCCCCGCTGAGTTAGCCTCCTCTTGGGCTTCGCTCAAAAGAACTCCTCATTGAGTTTAGCCTCTCTTGGGCATCATACAATGAAAGAGATAGGAAATCTCTTAACAGCCTCCTATTGGGCTTCCAATACAAAGAATCACCCGCGCTAAGATAGAACCCTGAAAGGATGGTTTCTCGGTGAAATCACTTTCAAAATTCCCCATAGAGTAAAATTTCCGTGAAATTACTCTTACTCAAAGAAAGGATGATTTCTGTGAAATCCTTTCAAGCCAAAGACAGCCATACCCTATAGCTTCCTCTTGAGCTTCATACAAGGACCTCGATGACCCTCGATGACCGGAATGCCTCCTCTGGGCTAACAATACAAGGACCCATGGGCTTCTTAAAAGCATCCCTTTAATCCAATCAATTTCTCCTAAGAGATTTAGACATTTATCATCTCTATGGAAGAAGTATCTCATCTATCACATCACATACAACAAAAACTTTTCAAACTTTTCAAACTATTTTCAAACAAAAACATCTCTTAACAAGAAGTGGTAACGCTTGTACACTCAAGAAAAACACCTAATGCTTACAGCTAAAAGATTCAATCATCTTTTCAAACATCTTTCTTAAACATGTAAGTAACGCTTGTACACTCAAGCAAAACACCTAATACTTACGACGAAAGATTTTAATCAATCAAACTTTTCAAAATGTATGTGAGGAAATAGATTAGATACATTTTCATTAAGATGACATTTGTCTGCTCTTACTAACATCCCGCTGCTTTCCACTAGCATAAGTGGGAACTACGATTGCTCGACTTTCTCAACATCCTTTTGAGAATACGTGAGGCACAAGGTCTCATCCTTGCCGAGCAAATTTCTATCTCCTCGACCAAACAAACCATAGAACCCTGTAGATCCGAGCTACAAATGCTCGATTCCCACTAGATATGTATGCGAAGATCCATGATCTTTGAGCACAATAATAACAAAACCTAGAATCCCACATAATTCATCGTTTTAAAATCCCAAAGGAGAAACTTTCCCAATCATAGAAATAGAAAATTAAAAACACACAATGTATCAAACATATTCATATATAAAAGCTATGGATAACCATATATATTTAGGATGCTCCATCTTCCTTTATATAACAATCCCCTTACCTGTAATCTCCCCAATGCATTATGTCTAGTTTGCGCTAGTCGTTACGCATACCAATATCAATTGAGGGTATTTCATTTTCCCCTTTTCATAATCATTAAATCATCTTTCTTGTGTTGAAAACAATAAAGCTTGATGCTCGCGGCATCTTTATAAACAAATCAAAAGATTTAAATCGTTGCGTACCAGAAGATCCGAACTCACGTTCGCATCCTCATGGCCACCTTTAACGCGAACAAGATTCTCCAACAGTAAACCCCGAAGTTCCAACTGGTGCCTCAAGAAAGGATTTTAAGCTCCATTTTGGGACGGCTTCTTCCAGAAGCGTTTCAGCATTTTTCTTATTTTCCATATTTTTTATTATTTTGCTTATTTCCTAGTTAATTAAAAATCAGTAATTAGGTTAAATAATTAGGATTAATTAGACAACTTCCACTAATTTTTACTCTTATTTTAATTAATTAATTTAGGTTAGTATTGACTAATATTTCTTTAAATTAATTAAAATCAATTAGACTTAGGATTATTTTCACATTTCAAAAAAATCCAAAAAATATTAGGACTAGTTTTCTTTTCCGTTATTTATTTTCTCGCATTCCTTTTGTTCAATATTATGTAACTACTCATGGGATGTAATAGTTTAATTAGGTTTTACTTTCCGCACTCCTCTATTATGTAATTTCCCCAAAGCCATGTAATAGCGTAGGATTTACTTTCCGCACTTTACATTTCTGCAATTTACTTTCTGCACCTATAAACTGTTAGTAAACTTGGCGTGTATGGCAAGATAAAATTAACATTGCTAACTCTAATCACAAGATAAATTATCGGAATACAACACACCTTCTTCACACATGCACCCCCTAGGTTATTCTCTCTCGTTGCCTTTCCAATAAATGGTCAAGTCCCTCGAACGTAGGGGTATCTTAGCACCGTTGCCTACAAACATATCATCATAGTCCCTTCGACTCAAAGATCATAGTCCCTCGATGACCCTCGATGTGGCCTACAAATACATGATCTCGTCCCTCGGTTGTTGCCTATGAAAAGTGATGATCATCCCTAGGAATGTGCTCGGATATCCCTACAAGTTGCCTTCTATGACCATCCGATATCCCTTCGAATGTCCCTTTTACATCCAACGTATGGGTAGAGTCGTTCTTAATTGCTTGCTCTATCAAAACATCTTTTTTACACCTCACACGTTTACAAAGTTAAAACACTTTTCCAAAATGAAACATTTCCAAACACTTCGTATACATTCCAGCGTGAATCATTACGAAGTCAAAGCGAAATGCCTTTTCAAAAACATTTTCAAACACACATACAGAAAGCAGATTTTAAAGTGAGCTAAAGCAATTAAGAGCCCGTAGATAACTACAGATGAAAAGGGTGCTAATACCTTCCCTTTTCATAATCAACTCCCTTACTCGGAATCTAACGAAGGTCTTTTCCTGTTCTTTTCATCTTCCCTTAATTGGATAAAAGAAAAGTCGGTGGCGACTCTTGCTATCCGCAACATTTGCGATCAAACGCAAATAAAACAAGTCGCTCCCATCAGACATAGTGCTTTAGTGACAGATGAAACCGTCACTATTGGTTTTTGCTACGGATCGTGTCCGTAGGTAAAAGCTTGTAAAAAATTCAAATGGGGAAGAAGACCCCTGCGCGCGTTTTTTGATTAAATTGATCCCCAGAAATCAATTTCCCCTATATTCATTATGTTTCATATGCCTAACACCAAAGCAGGTTGGCTCAGATGGCAGAGGCAGCGCGCGTTCTTCTTGGAAGGCATGGGTTCGAACCCTGCCTTTTCCTAGAATTCCTAATGTTTTTTGATGTTTCAGGACCCCCAGAGGCAGAATCATGTCTAGAAGCTCCAGCTTTTGGATCTCCTCAGAAGCAACACGTCCAATAGCTCCAGCTTCTAGATCCCTTCAGAAGCAATACGTCCAAAAGCTCCAGCTTCTGGATCCTCTCATAAGATGTCACGCCCAAAAGCTCCCGCTTCTGGATCCGCTTCCATCAGTGAAACCCCAGAAGTCTCAACTTCTGGGTGCCTCCAGCAAAGGAATTCCCAGAAGCCCCAGCTTCTGGGATGGCTTCTTCCAGAAGCGTTTCAGCATTTTTGCATTTTCCATGTTTTTTTTTATTATTTTGCTTATGTCATAGTTAATTAATTAAATTAGTAATTAGGTTAAATAATTAGGATTAATTAGACAACTTCCACTAATTTTTTCTCTTATTTTAATTAATTAATTTAGGGTTAGAATTAACTAATGTTTCTTTAAATTAATTAAAATCAATTATACTTAGGATTATTTTCCACATTTCAAAAAATCCAAAAAAATATTAGGACTAGTTTTCTTTTCCGTTATTTATTTTCTCGCATTTTCCATTTTTCCAATATTATGTAACTGCTCATGGGATGTAATAGTTTAATTAGGATTTTACTTTCCGCACTCCTATATTATGTATCTGCCCCAAAGCCATGTAATAGCGTAGGATTTATTTTCCGCACTTTATATTTTCTGCAATTTACTTTCCGCACCTATATAAACTGATAGTAATTAGGCGTGTATGGCAAGATAAAATCAACATAGCTAACTCTAATCACAAGATAACTTATCTGAATTCAACACACTCTCTTCACACATGCACCTCCTAGGGTATTCTCTCTCGTTGTCTTACGAAAAAAATGGTCAAGTCCCTCGAACATGGGGGTATCTTAGCACCATTGCCTACGAAACATATCATCATAGTCCCTTCCGATACAAAGATCATAGTCCCTCGATGTTGCCTACGAATACATGATCTCTTCCCTCGATTGTTGCCTACGAAAAGTGATGATCGTCCCTACGAATGTGCTAGGATACTCCTACCAGTTGCCTTCTATGACCATCCGAATGTCCCTTCACATACAACGAATAGGGTTACCTACCAACTAATGGTACGGATAACGCTATTCTAAAGGAAAGTAAAATAACACGGAAACGACCATTCTGAGTAGGTAATAGACTCTTAATTGCTTGCTCTATCAAAACACTTCTCACAACTCACACTTTCAAAACATTTTCAAACGCTTTGTATACATTCCAGCGTGAATCATTACAAAGTTCTTTTCCAAAACAAAACATTTCCAAACACTTTGTATACATTCCAGCGTGAATCTTTACGAATTCAAAGCGAAATGCCCTTTTCAAAATCTCTTCAAACACACACAAAAAGCAAATTTCAAAGTGAGCTAAAGAAATTAAGAGCCCGTAGATAACTACGGATGGAAAGGGTACTAACACCTTCCCTTTTCATAATCACCTCCCTTACTCAGAATCTAACGAAGGTCTTTTCCTGTTCTTTTCACCTTCCCTTAATTGGATAAAAGAAAAGTCGGTGGCGACTCTTGCTATCCGCAACATTTGCGATCAAACACAAAACAAAACAAGTCAGTTCTTCCCACCGTGTTACAAAAAGATATCCATGTATTCTTCCAGCATCTCAATCAAACAAATCTTCACTTCAGGATGTAGTAATGCTCCGATCTTGACCTTTTTCACATCTTCCTCAGAACCCAAGTTAATGACTTCTAACGGCTCTTTGTACGGTTGAATGGTGTTTTCCTCGCGCTCAAGCAACTGAGAAACCTCTTCAGGGATCTCATCAAATTCCTCTTCTTTGGCTACATATACAAGACGCTCAAAGTTGGAAGAGGGCACAGGGTCATTGTTTTCAATGGTTTTGTGAATTAATTTTCATATATGATTAAGATTGATTTTAGAAACTGACACGTGTGATAAGTGCTTATGCAGATTCAGTTCAATTATTATTATTATTTATTTTTAGAAAAGGGTTTTTTCTGATTACCATTTTTCAAGAAAAAGCAGAAAATAAAAGACACAATTTGGAATAAAAAACAAACTTTTATTAATGATCTTAAATTTCAAAACAAATAGATTCTCGCCCATACAACATCACTTTCACCTTGGGCAGAGTGAAAATACTATTATTAGAAAATTCAAACAAGCTAAAGTGAATTACTTTGACATATGAATGCAAGTGGGGATGTCAATAGCAGTCGAATTACAAACTTTGGTTCCATGCGTCACAAATTTGGGCATTTCTTGCTCTAGTCCATCTTCAACAATGGCATTGACCGGAACAAGAGGGATCAAGATAACCAGCACTTCAGAAAACATCTGGATATTTGGCATCAACGGGTCCTGACTTCAACATTTCTCTTCTGAGCTTCGTGGAAAAGCCCAAACCACAACCATTCTTGTTCATCTTTGGTTCAATAACTTGCCCCCAAACATTGCTAGGGCCTTTCTAAACCACATTACAAGTATCCTTCAACGAAGCAATAGAGTCTTCACTCCTTTGAACACTATCAATAGACAGAGCTTGAAACTGTGTTCCAACAGTGGCTTCATCATCTTCTACTATAGAAAAGGAGGATAAATGGGAAACCAACATAGCTTGCTCTCCCTCCACAATTATCACAAATTTCATGGACAAACTTCAACTCGATGGAGAGTGGAAGTTATAGCACCAATTTTATGAATCCAAGGTCGTCTAATCAATCAAATATAAGTGGAATATATCCATCACTTGGAAGGTAATTTGAAAAAATGAGGGCCAATATGAATGGACAAATCTACTTCCCCAATAATGATTTGAGAACCATCAAACGCTATCACAATGATACCACTAGGTCGCATCGTCGATACTTGATACTTAAGCTTTGAAAGGGTACTCTTGGGAATAAAATTCAGTGCGGAACCATTATCAATGAGCACATTGGACAACGCATCACTCTTGCAATTCACGAAAATATGCAAAGCCATATTGTGATTCCTCCCCTCAGCGGGCAACTCTTCATCACTAAAACTCAAATTATTGCAAGCTATGATATTTTCAACAACACTATTAAAAGTTTCCAAAGGCCCATCATAATCAACAAACGCTTGATCCAAAACCTTCATTAGAGACTCTCTGTGAGCCGAAGAATTCATCAACAAAGCTAAGATCGAAATCTTTGACGGTGTCTGCAATAATTTCTCAACAATCTTATAATTTCTCATCTTGATAATCTTCAACAAATCATCCATCTCTTTTTCTTGGGTTAACCCACTAGTCTGCCCCTCAACCTTCTTGGGTTAAGCACTAGTTTCCGAAATCTCCTTACCATCATCAGCCATCTTTGGAAACACATGAACAAACACACGGCCACTTTTGGTCATTCGACTCGCATCAACAATATTTCCAACTTGAGATAACAGTTGAATCGGAACTTCAACATCTCCTTCTAAAATAGTGGCATTATACTTATGTGGCACAACTTTGTTGGAACTATACGGGACAGGTCCAGGCAAGCTAGTAACCAAAGGGGTAACTGGAGGTTTACTGTAGTAAGTCACTTCCATAGGAGTAGGAATATCAAAGTGTGGCACAATGACATTCACATCTGCTTCTTCACCAGACTCATCAATGGAGAAATACTCATCAGTAGAAACATATTCATCATCAGATTCGTCAAACGATCCTTCAATCATATTGACGTTATTGTTGAAACCAACCCTTTTTACTACAATCCGGATAATATCTTCGTCCAGCAGACGCTGAATATCTCTTTTAACAACATTACAACCACGATGATCTATGCTGCATATTGAGCATTCACTATATTGGTGCACCTCTTGCCCTTCAATGAAATTGAACTTGGCGTGCAAATTCACCAAATTAGCATTAGTTTCATTCATGTCACAGATTTGAACTTCTACAGGAGGACCATAAACATTATTCATTTCAACTTCAGGATCGTCCTTTAACCTGATAATCTGAATAAAATTCTTATCCATCATGTCTTGCAGATCACTCTTTATCTTATCATAACCACGAGTATCCTCACTGCACACATTACAAGTAGCATGATCATGGGTGCAATAACCAAACTTACAAAGGGCAACATGCATCTTCACAAGATTTCCAATGATTGAATTCACATCATAAACCCTGATTTCTCTGTCAATCATATTCACAACATTTCCATGTTTGGGCAACATATTCCCTTGCACATTAGGACCCATTTCTTTGAAATACAATAAACCGGATCTAACCATCTTTTGCACTTCTGACTTCAGCGGATAGTAGTTCTCAATATTGTCCCCTGAAGCTCCTTGGTGGTATCATTTGAGAGTGTTCTTGAACTTTTTAGAAATCTTAAGATGCCCTCTAAGAGCTCCTTTTGGTTTAATATTCATTTAATCTCCTATGCTCATGTACATTTCTTTGGAAAAAAATGACTTTTTGTTGACTTTTAGAAGACCTATAATGTCTTAACTTGTATCTTTCAAATGATGCATTTTTGGACAAACCTTGTGAGAGATAAAATTGTAGAGAATTGAATTCCCTTTAAAATGAGCTTTGGTGGAAAAATTTATTATGAAGTATGTGAAAGTTATGCTTGGTCAAAGTACTATTAACTTTTCATCAAGAAACCCTAATTTAGAACTTTTGACTTTTGATCATTTCTTGATGAATCATGATGAACCTTGTATCAAATGATGAATGTGACTTCAAAATCTTGATTTTGACCAAAAATGGTGAAGTTTGACTGTATGTTGCCCACAATTGACTTTTTGTCCAATACAACTAATTTTCAACAATCTGAGCAACTGGCCGAGCAAACTTAGGTTATGAGGCTTGGAACTTGACATGATGGTACTTTGAAACATATGAGGAGGTATGATATTCACTTGAGACATTGGAACTCATTTTTTACTTGAGATAAGCAAATACCTAGTTGTGGGTTGACTGCTTAGGAGAGGGTTTGTCTGGAATTCATGAGTATGGAGATATATTTTGACCTCAAAAATAGGAGGCCAAATTTTGGGGTATAACAGTTGCCCCTGTTCAATCTTCTTGTACCTGAAGAGTTAGATTGGTATGCTTGTCTTTTGCGACCTGAAGGTAGAAGATGATTAAACACTCGAGTACCCCTGAAATTTGCATTTGCTGGGGTATTGAATGAAACCGTCCGATTTTTGTCAACCGCTAGCAGTAGCCTTATTTTTGTTCTTTCCCTTTCTAGTTTCTTTTTTAATTTAAATTCTTTTAAAATTCTTTTAACCTATCTTAAAAAAAACATAAAAAAACATTTGGTTTTAGGTTAGTTAAACATTTATTTAATTTTTTTTTAAAGAAAATATTTTTGTTTAATTTAAAATTATTTTCATGATTAACCTTTATTTTTCATTTAATTAGTTTTCCAATTTAAAATCAACCATAAAAATATAAAAAAATATTTTTCCTTTAATGTTAGGGATTTAGAACATTGTCATATTTAAATATTTTTCCTTTATTTATTTATTATTATTGTCTTTACATTTTTAGAAATCGATGTATAGCTCGCACGAGTATTTTGTAATAGCGTAGCTTTTTATTTTTCTCGCACTTTTTCCAATTATGTAAATGTCTATAGGATGTAATAGTCTACGTTTAATTCTCGTTTTTATTTTTCTGCATCTTATTATATAACTGCCCCAAAGCCATGTAATAGCTTAGGATTTACTTTTCCGCTTTTATCTTTCTGCACCTCTAATTTCTGTATATACACTGCTTAGATGTATGGCTAATAGGATTGTATGGCAAGACTAAAATCAACCGTTAGATAACACTAATTCAAAGATAAGATATCTGAATTGAATACACTTTGCATACTCTCACCCCTAGGGTATCCTCTCTTGTTGCCTTACGAATACAATAGTCATGTCTCTCAAACATAGGGGTACCATTAGCAAAAGTCCCTCGATTCAAAATTATCACAAAGATCATAAGTCCCTCGATGACCCTCGATGTTTCCAACTACTATATGATCTCGTCCCTCGATTTTTGCCTACGAATAAGTGATGATCATCCCTTCGAATTTGCTAAGGTATCCTTACAATGATGCCTTCAATAACCATATGATTACCTTACGCTTGTTCCTTCATATCCAACGAATAGAGTTACCTACCAACTAATTGTATGGATAGAGCTATCCTAAAGGAGAAGGAAAATAACAAGAACAAACTTCTGAGTAGGTAATAAGACTCTAAATTGCTTGTTGGGGTATAGAATGAAATCGTCGACTGACGATATATTGGAATGGGCTTATAGATTCAATTTGGAGAAGCCGATGCTGGGGAATGAGTCGTACGTTAGACTCCATGGTAACTTTCTTGGAAGGGGAAATGCGTCCCACGATCATCTTTGAATGAAGTTATTAGTATCCATTGATTTTTAACCAGATATGCAGCAATCTGCAGGTGGAGAGATAACAACTTGTAGTCAAAGATGGGCTTAAATATGCCATATGGAGAGATGTGGACGTGTAGTCGGATATGGGCTTAAATATGTCATCCGAAGATACAGATGATAGGAGAGTCAGGATAAACCTTCATCTTGGTTTTATTTGAGATAAGTTTCTGTCAGCATGTAGATAGTCGCCTCGTCTTGTTTCGGGAATTGATATACAATCTGCTTTCATTGATAAACCCTTCTTGTTCCGAAATTGATACTGGCTAGTCACCTAGATGGTTTCCCTGTCTTTTTTCGGGTATTAATTCGTAGCCTACTGTTTGTTGGTAAACCCGTCTGGTTTCGGGACTTCACACCGTTTGATTGTGTAGATTAGTCACCCCGTCTTATTACGGGAATTGATCTACAAGTTGCTTTGTTTGGTACACCCGTCTTGTTTCGAGAGTTCATATCGGCTTGGTTGTATAGATAGTTTTCCCGTCTTGTTTCGGGAATTAAACATTGACCTTCTGTTTGGAAGTTTGTGAATAATTTTCGCATGTTTGAGAATCTAACCTGAAATAATGAGGTTAGTTCGATGCACATCATGATGCATGCGAGTATGTAATGATGCTCTCAAAATAAACGAGAATGATGTATGTGGATGTTATGACTTTTATAAATGATGTATGAATGCAGATGTTATGGTATTTCAAAATGTATCCATCTTAAAGAAGACGATAAAGTTCTACTGGGATCTTTGACTTCTGCTTGAGGATGGAAAAATAACCATTGAGGATCCTGACTGGAATAACAGAGATGTAGATTCCTCCGATGCACTATCTGACCAAGTTTTGGGTCTGGACACTGATTCTGCTGGGGAATGATAATCCTTGGATGACACTTGGCTAGGGATCGAACCTTGTGTATTATACTGAAGCAATAAACCCTTGTTGGGGAATGATATGGTCTTGAATAATAAATAACCTATTACTGCTCGGAGACTGACATAATAAGTTGATAGTTAATCTGTTAATGCTCGGGGACCAATGTAATGAAGTTGACGTTCACTACGTGGGGACTAATGTGATGAATTTGTAGATGATCACTGCTCGGGGACTAATGTGATAAGTTGAAAGTTGATGATTTGTTACTGCTCGGGGATCAATTTAACAAAGTTGACGTTCACTGCACGGGGACTGGCGTGACAATGTAGATGATCACTGCTCGGGGACCAACATGATAAGCTGAAAGCTGATTTGCTACTGTTCGGGGACTGATGTAGCAATGATATGTGTAGATATTGAAAGTGAACCATCCTACTATAAATGAGATGGTGATGTGGTATTCCTGAAGATGTGATAACCTCGCGAGGTTTGCGGGAATATTTTTGTGATATTAACTCTATGGGGATGTATTGGTAACTTGGGTTATTATCCCAACACCTGGATCCTGTAGTAACCGTTGTTTCTGTTTATTTCGCATACATTATAAGTAGATATTTATTGACAAATGCATATACTCATTCAAAGCAATCATTGGACTTATGCAAACAAAATAGATAAAAGTAAAAAAAAATTGAATTTAGAAGAGAAATTATATTGATTTTGAAAAGTAAGCCTATAAATAGGCACTTTGTGTACAAAGATACGAATATCCTAGTAAGAGGAAATCGTCGAAAAACGTTGAAAAAGTGATAAAATCTATGCGGAAATAATCCCATCGAGCTTTAACTCTGCTATTGCTCATATATTTTCGAATATCTCATCCCCTTGCTGCCAGAAGAAGATGATTGGATAGATCTACGTCATTTGAACTTGAAGCTGATAGCATTGTAGTATGTAAGTAGATGATCTCGACAAGACATAGTCATACGCTTTAATCCCTAACTTTTTCCTAGACCGTCCTTTCGGGTTTTCAGTCTACCAGGATACCCTTTTTTGCCCAAGCCGCCTTTGCAGATTTTCGACTTTCCAGGTGTACATTTCTCATATATGTCCCTAACTTTTTCCCAAACCCTTTTGGTTTGCCAGGACGCCCTTATTTTTGCATAGGCCAGTCGACCTAGCGGGTCTCGTTTATGTGTAGTATTTTTTAACTATGTCTGCGTTCATCGGGTGTGGGAAATCTTTTCCATCCATAGTGGTTAGTATCATGGCTCTACCAGAAAATATTGCTTTGATTAGAAATGGTACCTCATAGTTGGGAGTCCATTTTCCCCTGGGATCACCTTGTGGTAGGATGATGTGTTTGACTACTAAATCGTAAACTTGGTACACTTGGTGCTTGACTTTCTTATTGAAGGCTTTGATCATTCATTTTTGATATATTTGTCCATGGTAGATGGCTGCGAGTTGTTTCTCATCGATCAATTTTATCTGGTCAAGCCAAGTCTGGACCCATTCGTCTTTGTCTAACTCTGCATCTCTCAAAACTCCAAGCGAAGGAACCTGGACCTCGATGGGTAGAACCGCTTCCGTACCATATACGAGAGAGAATGGGGTTACCCTTGTAGATGTTCGTACTGAAGTGTGATAACCGTGGAGAGAAAATAGCAACATCTCGTGCTAACCCTTATATGTCACTGTCATCTTCTATATAATCTTCTTAAGTTTCTTGTTGGCAGCCTCCACAGTGCCATTCATCTTTGGCCGATATGGAAAAAAGTTATGATGCTTTAACTTGAACTGCGTGCAGAGTTCGATGATCATTTTGTTATTGAGATTGGTGCCATTGTCTGTGACAATCCTTTCGGGGATGCCACACCGGCAGATGAGATTATGCTTGATGAATCGAGCCACAACATTCTTGGTAACAAATTCAAATGAGGACGCCTTACCCACTTGGTAAAGTAATGTCCCATCTAACCTTGAACATAGATGGCATGGTAGCTAACGTGTCTGCCAACTAATTCTCTTCTTGCGGAATATGTTCGAAAGTAATTTCTTTGAAATAGGGGATCCGATTTAATACATGTTCTCGATATGGAATGAGATTCAGATGTTTTGTGTCTCATTCGCCCTTAATATGACTGATCACCAAGACCGAGTCTCCACATACTTCTAGAATTTTGATCCTCAAGCCAATAGCAGCTTGGATACCCATGATGCACGCTTCGTATTCATCCATATTGTTGGTGCAATCGAAACATAATCGGGGGGTGAAGGGTGTATGGCCATCGTTGGGAGATATAATTACGACACCAATACCATTTCCAAGTGCGTTAGAAGCTCCATCGAAAACCATGGTCCATCGGGATCCTAGCTCAGGTCATTCTTCCGGTCCAGGCTCTTCGTAATTAGTAATCAGCATAATATCCTCGTCCAAGAACTCAAAATGCATAGACTGATAGTCATCTATGGCTTGATGAGCCAAATGATCAGCTACTACATTTCCTTTGATCGCTTTTTGGGTAGTGTACTGAATGTCGTACTCGATCAAGATCATCTGCCATCTTGCTATTCTTCCGGAGAGAGCAGGTTTCTCGAATATGTATTTAATTGGATCCATTTTAGAGATTAATAAGGTAGTATGAGTCAACATATATTGTCTTAGTTAGTGAGAAGCCCAAGCCAAAGCGCATCAAGTTTTCTCGAGCAGTGAGTATCTTGTTTCACAGTGGGTAAACGTTTTGCAAAGGTAGTATATTGCATACTCTTTTCGACCAGACTCATCATGTTGCCCCAACACACACCCCATTGAATTCTTCAACACTGTTAAGTACATGATTAGAGGTCTTCCTTCAAATGGTGGCATCAGGATAGAAGGTTCTTGAAGGTACTCCTTGATTTTGTCAAAGGCTGTCTAGAAATCGTCGTTCCATTCCACTACTTGATATTTCTTCAGTAGTTTGAAGATTGGCTCACAAGTAGCAGTCATGTGGGCAATAAATTTGGAAATGTAATTCAGTCTTCCTAAGAAACCTATGACTTCTTTCTCGGTGCAGGGAGCTGGCATTTCTTGAATAGATTTAACCTTATTGGGGTCAATTTCAATACCTTTACCACTGATGAAGAAACCCAAGAGTTTGCCGGATCTGACTCCAAAGGTACATTTGTTCGGATTCAGTCTCAATCTGTATTTCTTCAATCTATCAAACAGCTTACGCAAATGATCAAAATGTTATTCTTCAGTTTGTGATCGAGCTATCATGTCATCGACGTAGACCTCTATCTAATGATGGATCATATCATGGAATAAAGCTACCATAGCACGATGATATGTTGCGTCGGTGTTCTTCAACCCGAAGGGCATAACCTTGTAACAGAAGGTTCTCCATTGTGTAATGAAAGTAGTCTTCTCCATATCTTCGGTATCCATCTTGATCTGATTGTAACCGGAGAAACCATCCATGAAAGAGAAAACCTTATACTGAGTGGTGTTGTCAACCAGGACATCGATATGTGGAAGTGGAAAGTCATCTTTCGGGCTTGCCTTATTCAGATCTTTGTAGTCCACACACATACGTACCTTTCCATCCTTCTTAGGTACTGGTACGTCATTTGCAACCCACTGTGGATAGGAAGTAGCGACTAAGAAACCGGCATTGAACTGCTTCATAACTTCAGTTTTAATTTTATCAGACATCTCATGACGCATACGGTGAACCTTCTACTTTACAGGGACAAAACCTTCTTTCGTTGGTAGTCGGTGTACCACAATGTTGATATCTGAACCTATCATGTATTTGTAAGACCAAGAAAAAATCTCAATGTAATCTTGCAGCATCTAGATCAATCTTTCCTTAACACTGATTTCAAGACCAACTCCTATCTTGACTTATTTTCTATCTTCTTCGGTACCTAGATTCACAATCTCGACTGGTTCTTCGTGCGAATGTATAGCCCTTTCCTCTTGTTGTAGTAGTCTGGCAAGTTCTCGTAGCACTTCATAGTCTTCCTCGCCTTCGACTTCGACTTGGTAGATCTAATTATCAAATTCATATTTAGCAATAGCATAGTCGTTATCGATGGGATCCAGAGTGAATATAAATCTACAGTTTATTACGTGGGTGTGTGTAAGAACACATAGCTTTTTTGAAAAGGTGATAAAGTAAAAGAAAGACAAAGAGCACAAAATTTGAATGGAAAAGTCCAATGATTTATTGAATGGAAATATATGAATGACAAATAATAATCCTCACAAATGAACCATCATGCCCGGGGTAAGGCATTTAGGCTTAAAGTTTTATTATTCAGAATTACATAAAACTTAAAATTATAAAACAGAAAAACAATTACTCCTGACTAAAGGAGATTAGCATCACATCCATTGTCGTCCAATTGTTGAGTCCATCGCTGGTAGTAGGGAAGATCTAGTTGTCAATGTCAAAGTCACCATCATCATATTCTATAGAATGAACCCCATTTTGGTTGATGCGGAACAGAGGTCCACCAGTAAGTTCGCGACGTATCATTTTCTGACCTTTGGAAGTGAAGCCTAAACCAGATTTATCAAATTTGAATGGAAAATTAGGTAACAGACCCCAAAAAGTGCATCCTCCTTCTTCAACCACAACTCTTGCATCCTTCAGCGAGGCCATCTTTGGTGGAACTCTAGTAATCTTAGGAGTGATAGGAGGGTCTACAGGCATGACTCGTGGAACTACTTCGAAAGCTTGACAGGGAGTCTCGATAAATTCTCCTTCCATTTCAATGTATCGGAATGACTGTAGATGGCTCACCATATACTCCTCTTCTCCGCAGATAGCGAAAATTTTCCCCCTCACTGGGTACTTCAACTTCTGATGTTAAGTGGATGTAGCAGCACTTGCCCCATGTATCTAAGGGCGTCCAAGCAAGAAAGAATAAGCCGGGAAGATATCCATCACAAAGAAAGTAGAGTAAAATTCTGGGAGCATACTTTGATTGGTAGGTTGAGCTCTCCAAGTACCATTCTCTTCGAACCATCAAAAGCTCTTACAACTATGTCACTGGGTTTCATCACCAATTCTTTAACATCAAGTTTGTCTAGAGCACATTTCGGCAGGACATTCAAAGAAGATCCAGTATCCACCAACACATGAGACAACGTAGTGCCCTTACACTCCATAGAGATGTGCAAGGCTTTGTTATGTTTTCTTCCGACAAGAGTCAAATCAGCATCAGAAAAACCCAAACCATTGTTTGTGGCCAAGCTAGCAATACAACTTTCAAATTGGTCAGCAGAAGTTTCTTGCGGCACGTGAGCATTCTTCGGGAATTTCACCAAGGCTTTAGCATGAGCCTCAGAGCACAGCAATAGTGCTAGCATGGAAATCTTGGATGGAGTTTGTCCCAACTACTCCACAATATTGTAATCACTTTTCTTAATAATCTTCAGAATTTCCTCCATCTCGTGCTTGAAGGTATCTTCAGCAACTTCCTTTGGTACGTCTGTCTGATCAGGTTGAGTTACTTTCTCTTTGCCCCGAGCCTCTGTAGTTGGCTCAATAGCAGGAATGCAGACTGGTGTAGTAGTGTCTTTTGGAGGAGAGATATTTAGAGAAAACACTCTTCTGGTTCTGGTTACTTTGCTTGATCTGGTGATATTGTCGACATCAGGATTAGTAGCTTCAACTATGTTGTCTTTGATGGCCAATGGTTCTTGCTTGACTCCATGGTAGTAAACTTCGGCTCCATAATTCCAGGGTATAGCTTTGTCATAGGAATACGGAATTGGTCTGGCTGATGTGATAATTAGAGATGCCACTCTAGGTGTGGGAGCAATATTTACAGGATCTACAGAGGTGATCTTTATCGTATTTATATCAACATATTCTTCGGATAGTCTTCATCTTCCCATCTAGTTGCTTTAATGTCTTCAATTGCAATATTGGAGCTTTCATGGGAGGTGTATTTCCCCATGAAATCAAATTTCCCACTTGGCTACCCAAAGGTATCCCAGACTTCTGGTGTGACTTCTTCTACACTTACGTCTTCAATTTTCAAGTTCTTGTAAACACCATCGCACAAACTCTCTACAGACGGAGTTTTCATGAATAACACTTCTCCGTTGTCTATCAGGCATTGAACACCTCTCTTCAACCAGGCACAGCCAATGGATTCGGATGCATAATAACGACAGTCGTCAGAACATCCTAGAAATAAACCGGCTTGTAGCAGATTATTTTTTATATTCATTAGGGGAGTGGTTAACATATTCATATAAAAAACATAAGATTCATCAACAATGGTGTTGACACTCTTTCCATGGTCAGGCATTGGTGCGTTGATCACATTCAGGGTTTCGACAAGAGGGTCGAATTCAATTTCCTGATCTTCAATCATGTCTTGGATCTTATTCTTCAGGGCCCAACAGTTGTTGGTTTCATGTCCTGGGCTATTGGAATGGTATGCACACCTTGCATTGGGATTGTACTTCGGAGAAGATGTGTTAACATGCTGAGGCGGATCCCTCAAAGAAATTTTCTATGCTTTCAACGTGTGTTGTAATTCTTGAGACAAAGACATGTTGATCTTCGTAAATTATCTTCTTGGCGCGTTCTACATACGCGTATTGACTTGTTGAGGTTGCACCAGTGTGGGATTGGAGAGCAGGACTGCCCCCACAGATTGATGGAGATCATTTTTATCACGACTCTTCTGGCTATACACAACATTGGTTTCTTTCTTCCCACCAAAAGACCTCTTCCCAACATTTTAAGACGTTTCGACTTGAATTTTTCCACTCTTGTTTCTAGCTTCAATACTTTCTCCTATCAATATTAGTTCGGTGAATCTGACCGAAGAATTTCCAATCAAATGATTGAAGAATGGGCCTGTCAGTGTTCCCATAAACATGTCAACTAACTCCCTATTAGACAAGGGAGGCTGGACTCTGCCTACTAGATCTCTCTATTTCTAAGCATACTCTTTGTACTTCTCCTCACGACCCATAGACATATTCTGCAACTGCATACTGGTTGGCGCAAATTCACTGTTATACTGATATTGTTTGTAGAATGCATCTGCCAAATTATTCCAGGTATGAATGTGGGTATTTTCTAGCTAATAATACCACTCTAATTGTGCTCCAAACATACTTTCTTGAAAGAAATGCATCCACAACTTCCTATCAATAGTGTGTGGTTGAATCTTCTGAACATAGAACTTCATATGAAGTTTCGGGCAAGAAATACCATCATACTTAACAAAATTAGGAACTTTGAACTTGTGGGGAATGACCACTCCAGGAACCAGGCTTATGTCATCAAAGTTTAACCATCACATTTTTCAGATTTTCCACAGCATTCAGACGGTCTTCGAGTTGCTTATACTTCTCATTGTCATGAGGATATTGCTCATTCATATAGTCTTCTTCCTCTTCTTCTTGAGACCCATGATGACTTTCTTCATTGGCCTTGACACTTCCTTCAGTTTCGCTGCTCTTTTCCGAGAACTCAAGTTGTCTGACTACCTTGAACAGACCTCTGAACCTTTTCCCCATGTTGAGAATACCAGTGATCTTCTTCTTCTTCTTCTTAATGATGAGCTCTTTCAGATCTTTTTGTCCTTGGGCCAAGTTGGTGAACATCTCTTGGAACTGAGCGTTCTGAGCTTGGAGATCTTTGATAGTTTGTTCGAGAGCCATTTCTGCTGAAATAAATAGCGAGAGAATAAGAAAACTAGTCTCCAGAGTACCTGTTATGAAATGATATGTCGTGATATGCAATGTTTTCAAGGACCTTAGGAATTTAAATTTGGTAAAAAAATAAGAACAAACTTTTATTAGTTCCTTAGTGAATACGAAGGAAAGTTCAAGCATAAAATAACAACTCCTAAGTCTCCCATTGATGCTTCCTCCTTGTGTTGACATAGATGTTAATGCTTTGTTCCATGTGAAGTAGTTTTGTCATCTCTAATACTCTTTTCTCGCTTGCATAGCATTGAGCTTCGAATGTATCCCTTTCTTCTTTAAGTTGAATCCAAGATCTCTTCAATTCTTCGAAATAGGTAGGCATATTTGGATGAAGAATGGTATAAGATTCATTGCCTTCGGCAGCAGGTTCCATAATTACTAGTAGAATAACAGCATATAGCATCATAAGATTTTGAGCGTGATCCCACACCCATTTGAGGTAAGGTTCCCAAGGAATGAAATTTTTATGCCTCGAAGTCTTAGTATCAATCTTCTTCACCATGCCCCAAGCATGCACAAATCTTCGACGGTAACCTTGGAGATCATTGTCGTAGTCAAATACAATTCTTTGAATAACTATGTCATGAGGACCGTCTCTTCGAGCATAACCAAAATTTCATAACTCCAAAGAAGGATTATGAGTAATACCTCCCCTTATGCCAAGAAGCGGCACATTAGGGAATTCCCCACAACTATCAATGAAGGTGAAGTCTTTTTGAGAGTAAAGGCACCAACGGATATCTGAATGAGAGAGTGACATCAACCTTTGAGACCATTTCAAACCTTGTTCATTATTCATCACTGATTGAGGCATATGCGAAATAAACCACCGGGATATAACGGTATGCAACACATGAGAGTCCCTTGTCTTTTCATAGTATGAGTGTGAAGAGAATGCAAAATATCTCCGAGCAAAGTAGGCACAGGATTATAAGTGAGGAATATCTTGATGGCGTTCACGTCTATGAACTGACCTGGATTAGGGAATAACACCAAACCATATATAAGTAAAGCTAAAATATCTTCGAAAGCGTGGAAACTCATGGCCTTCAATAATTCTTGATCCTTCTTTATCAGAAATTTAGCAAGAAAACCCTTAACTCCACTTCTGGTTTCCCAATTAGCTTCAATGTCTGACCGTCTTACATGTAAAGTTGCTGCAATGTCTTCAAACCTCGGAACTTTTTCTAGACCGGTGAAAGGTATCTGATCAAGGATAGGTGTCCCAAGTAAATTAGAGAATTCTTCCATTATAGGTACCAACTAATGGTCTGGGAAAGTAAAGCAGTGATGTTTTAGATTAAAGAACTGGAATACGACGCTCATTAAATCTTCTTCAAAACCAGAGGTAACCAAGTCGAGTAGATAATCATGCCTCTTGATGAACTGAGAGTGATCGGGAACTTTTGAGACTAACTTCTTCAGTTAAGAAGGTATACCCACAAAGTTGATTCAAATAGTCTTCCTGGAAGCCATAACCCTACAACACAAAGCAAAAGTAAATCCCTAAGTCATTGAAAAGGTTAGAAATGTTATGATGATATGATGATATGATGATATGATGTTATGGTGTCATGATGTCACTTTTAAGTAGAAAGCACAAGAAATTCACACAATAGCCCTAGGTTTAAGGCTTTCATGAGGTATAGGTGTCTACCCTTCACCGGAGTTTAACTTGGTTCAACCTGTCCTATAATAGTAACCGGGTTCTAGGAATCTCATATCACAGTTCTATCTTGCAAGCTTTATTTCAGTACGACTACCAAATGGTCGACCGAAACATGCCGAAAGTTGAATCTCAATGAGCGAAGCATCGAGTATCAACCAACATTAATTTGCACCGAAGTCGACTATCTCACTACCTTCTAATGGCTAAGATGGGTCAATTAGGATTCTAAAAAATTTAGTTAGTTCTTGATGACTGTTAAGGACCAAATTGTAGATATTTTGTACATGATTTTGTGGTCCTTAACAATGCTTTTTAATTAATTAGTAGTATTTATTATAGTATTTTGGTTTAATTATGTTTCTATTTAGTTTTTGTTTATAATATATTATTTAACTTAGTTTACTTTTAAATTGTAGGTTTTTAATGATTGATTCTCTCAAGCTTGGATTCAAGGAGACTTGAAGAGCTCTTGGGATGATTCTTTTTGAAGGAATTTTTGGAAGAAGAAGCATGCTTCAGGTCGTGCTCAGCGCGGTTGCAGCATGAGTGCCCTTAGCGCGGGTAACCGGGCTTAGCACGGTCTGCGAAAATCAGAAAAAGGACAGACCCATGCTTTCACCTTTTTGGCCACCAACTCCCTGTTTTCCAGCTGGCTTTTGGTGTGTTAGGAAATGGAACATCACTTCTTCATGATAGTTCATCATTGTTGTAATTTTTTAGGGCACAGAATTAGAAAAGAAAAAAATAGTTCTTCTTGATTTCTTCTTCAATGTTCATCATCTTCTCCAACAATCTTGTGAGCAAAGCAACCATGAAAATGAGTGGCTAAGTTCTTTTTGTGTCAAGATTAGAGGTAGTTGATCTAACTAGTATGTATTTCTTTTAATCAATTTGTGTATGGACATGGTTGATGATTAATATATGTTGAATATCTTTGTTCTTCTATCTTTTTATGCTTTGAATCTTGTTTGAAAAAGGATGCTTCAAAGTAGACCTAGGATATTCATCCACTATTGAACAAATGCTATGAATAGATTTGTTAGTTAGTGTTTACAAGTATTGAGCTTCATGTTTATCATGTCAATAGTTGTGGTGAGAAATCATTCAAGGATTAACGTGATAAAACTCACAATCTTGGTGAGAAATCAACAAGATTGAGAGGATATGTATTTATAGCAATCATCAAACTAGTTCATCACTTGGTTAATAGAATACATATGAAATTAGGTTAATGAAACTAATCTTGACATGCTTCCATCATTTAAAACAAACTCCAACTCTCTTGAATCCAAACCATAACTCTCTTTGAAAAGAATCTTTAGTTGTTTGCTTGAAATTCATGATACTAGTAGCTTAGAAAACAAACCCTTTGGTTACTTAATCTTAAAATACGCTTTACTATTGAAAGACTACGATACAACACCAATCCCTGTGGATACGATAATTAAAAATACTTGTTCGTGGATTTTCACTACAACAAAATGGCGCTGCTGGGATTACGCTTGATATTGCAAGTATCGCAATAGTTGTGTATTTTAAGATATTTTTCTACTAATCTCTCTCTTTGTTTCTTTTGTGTGGCTAGAATTTTTCAGGTTTTAGTTTATGCGAGGAAGTGTTTCGGTCGATCAACTCCTATTCAATCTAGAAATTAAAAGGACGGCAGGAAGACTTAATAGCAATGCTAAACGGAGGAGAAGACTAGCTAGGCAAACACAAGAAAGAGGAGAATCATCTACTTCTTCTACACCGCCCGTGTTAGGAGAAGTCATTATGGCGGATCAACCACCACCACCACCACCGAGGGGGCCTTGTGTAAATAGCCCTCGTCACAACGCTCAATTTGCTCGCCAAGCCAATGCGAGGTTCACGGAGATGAAGACGGGCTTGCTCCAACTTCTTTATGCAAGTCCTTTTCATGGTCATGACCATGAAGATCCATACACCCACCTCACTAAGTTTTATGAAATTGCGGGTGCGGCCAGAGCTCCGGAGGACCAAGAGGAGCAATACTTTCAAAGGCTTTTCCCTCATTCTTTCGTGGGGAAAGCAAAGGATTGGTATCTAGACCAACTACAAGAAACAATGACAAATTGGAATGTGTTGGAGGAGAAATTCCTTGAAAGGTTTTTTCCTCAATCAAGATTCATGGAGGCAAAAACCGCAATTTCGGTATTTTCTCAAGGTGTTAATGAGCCTTTGAATAGGGCTTGGGAGAGATATAAGTCCATGCTTAGAAAATGTCCAAGCCATGGTTTTGATGAAATCACTCAAATTCATATTTTCCGAAATGGTCTCCAACCTCAACATAAATTGTTGTTAGATGCTACGGCGGGAGGTTCTTTAATGGCGAAGACACCTTATGAAGCAACTCAAATCATTGAGAAGATGGGAAGAAATGACCATGAAGTTCAAAATGATCAAGGGAATGCGCAAATGAAAAGGGGAGCTCTTAAAATTGGTTCAAGTCATGAAGCACTTGTAGCGCAAAACAAATTGTTTGCAAAGCAAGTTGAAGAATTGACAAAGCAAATGACAAAGCTTCCTCAACAAATCATGGAGATGAAAGGATTATCTAGCAAGCAAACTCAACAAATTGCTTGTTGTGAATTATGCAAGGGTGATCACAAAACCGGATTTTGTCCTCCGAAAAATGAAGAAGCAAATTACATGGCAAATCAAGGGCAAGGATACCAAAAAAGACCTCTTTATCAAAATCAAGGCCAAGGTTACCAACAAAGAGGTAATCAAGGTTATCAAGGTGGATGGAGACAAGACAACAACAATCAAGCTAGACAAAATCTGTACCAAAGTCAAAATCAAAATCAAGCTCAACCTCAAAACCAACCTCAAAATAAAGCTAGAAATTCAAACATTCAAGATACACTTGCTCAATTCATGCAAGCTTCTATGGCAAACCAAAAGAGCACGGAGGCATCAATCAAGAATTTAGAAACTCAAATGGGGCAATTAGCGAAGCAAATTTCCGATCAAAGTGCTTCGACCTCATTTTCTCCAACTACTCAAGCAAATCCTAAGGATCATTTTAAAGCTATTACAACTAGGAGTGTGTCATACCCCAAATTTTGACCTAATATACCACCTTACATTTGCATCATTGCATAACTAATTTAGACAAAGATTAATCTGTATAGCATTCGTGTCAAAATTAGGGTTTCATCGATTTTCCCCGATTCAAGAGCTAACCAATTAGGGTTTGAGATTTTCTCACTCCATTTGATCTATCTTGATCAAATCATCAGCTTTCAATCCTCAAATATCCATTTTCTTCACTGATCAATCGAGGATCGACCAATTAGGGTTTTGGTCGAGCATAGGCATTCTCTGATTTTTTGAGCAGTGATTGACTTTTTTGGATAGAGATTGGTCATTATATCTTAGATACAACATCTTGACCTAATTTCTGGATTCAAAACATCACAGAGGTTCATAGAATTCATCACGCTTTAAACATCCGATGAAATTTCATCTCGCAGTAAAAGTCAAACTTTGACTTTTGATCAAATTTTTCAAAACAAAACTTTTTCCATCATCAAAATACTTCACATGATCCATCATGATCATAAAAAAATCAAAGAATTTGGAAAAGTCAACAAAAAGTCAAAAGTTTTTATACTTAGAAATTTTTCTAAGTGTTGAAATTTCTTACTTTTCCCAAACTTCAAGCCATTTTTTCACCTAGTTCCAATTGGAATTTGAAAAAACTCAAAACATGAAAGTTGTAGCTTGTGGAAAGATCTTTCCAAAATGTCCAAGAACTCTCAAATCCATGGAGTATAGCTATGCTTTTGAAATTGAAACATAAGGCTCCATGAAACTTGATTTTCAAAGTTCAAAACATCAAATTATAGGTCATTTTTGTGTTTCTTCATCTAGAAGCTTTCTAACCTTGCCAAGTGGATGGATGAACTGATAAATATCAGCCTAGAGTGATAATTGAAAGGATTGGATCAAATTGTAAAAATATAGCACATGGTGAAAAAAGGAAGTTTCCTTTTTTGGTAAATTGTCTTTCTTGCCCCTTAAGCTTTCTTTGAATATCCAATTGCCATGTCCTTGTTGCCTAACAATTCAGAACTTCTTGCCTATAAATAGCTCACCAATTCAAGTTCAAATGCACACCAAAGCAAATGCAAAAACATGCTTTCACTATACTTTCTTCAAAATCAAGTAATTTAGTGCAAAGTAGGAATTAGTGCCTTTTTGAAATTCAGATGAAATCAGGTGGATCTTTGGTGTCTAACATGTTCCATGATCATAATTAAACTTGTTCCAAGCTTAAAAACAACTTGATCAAAGCTAAAAATCAGAAATGACTTGCTATGCACATAAGCTTCCAAAACTGCCATGGAATTTGAAACTGAAGCTAGGCTTGATCAATTGATGTTGTAATCATCCATACACCTTCCCTATACCTCATAGACATGAGCCAAAACAAGAACATCTAACTGTAACACGATTTACATCATTTTCCAGTTTTGTTTTCAAGCTCGTGCAGGTGGACTTGAGTAGAGTAATCCAAGCATGCTCATGAAGTTCTAAACACTCATACATCATCCCTAGAGGCCGCTGGTGCTTAAGTGATCAAGAAACAGCAACTGGAAACACTCCATCATCGATTTCGATCTTCACTTTTCCAGGTATAAACACGAACTTGGTTCTCATAATTCTTTGAATCTTTTGACAAAAGCTCTTGGCCAATTGTTTTCTGCACTCATAGCGATCCTTAACCCTCAATAAAATCAAACAATCATCCAACATACATCATTTAATTTGAGATTTTCAGATTAGGGTTCTTCGTGTTTTTCAAAACCTAAATCGTTCTAGACTGAAAATAAATGAAATTAACAACTATAATCATATTCGTGGTGCAAAATCGAGCAACTTTGATGTTTACATCATTGGATTTCATTGAGAAACAAAGATTTTAGGTTGAATTCGTGAAACTGAAAATCAAAATGCAAACCCAGGTTGCGCGCGTTCTTCATGTGTTCTTGATTTTCAAATTTTTAAAATAAGCCAATTCTTTATCAACGTGTGTTTTAATCCACTAAACAGCTCAACGCGTTTGGCCTAGTGGTTGTCTGCTTGCTTCTAAGTTCTCTTTGCCACGTGGTCTGCCTCAAGGTCATGGGTTCAACACCCATCAGGACCATTTTTTCCATTCTTTTTTACAAAACTTCAATTTTCTCATATTTTTTTATC
This sequence comes from Vicia sativa, assembly GCA_021764765.1. NCBI lineage: Eukaryota > Viridiplantae > Streptophyta > Magnoliopsida > Fabales > Fabaceae > Vicia > Vicia sativa. The sequence goes on from CM038793.1 coordinate 276,054,642, forward strand.
AAACTTTCACAATTTTTTTGACCAATCAAAACTTCTCATTTTGAGATGATTTTTTGGAAACTTGTCAATAAATACATCTATTTTGTGATAATGCAAAAATTTTCAGAAAAAAAAACTTTCATCTGATTAAATTTTAATCGAGCCGAAAACGACGTTCTGAACACTTTTCAAACCTCCTTAAAAGGTGAATTTTTCAAGTTTTCAACTTCCGATTTTTTTCAAAACTTCTCATAAATGAACCTCAAATTTTCAAAACATTTTCAAATCATTTTTCAAAACATTTCATCAAACTTGCATCTTTTACCATGATCAATCCGATTTAAAACGATAAAACAAATTCGTTCTTTCTCGAATTTCTCGATCGATCATGGGCCTCCCTTATGGTGTAAGTCCCAATCCTTTATGTACATATTTAGTTTTACTTGTACATACTCAAATTATCATTGTCAATATTCAAACATAAACAAACTTCTTTCGTTTGTTTTCATTCGTTTGTTTATACGCCGATGCCATTGGTATTGAAAGGAGCATTATTCCCTGTGAAACTACTTTCAAACCAATGGGCCTCCATCACGGTGTAAGTCCCATAACATTCTTTTATGTACATAATATTTCTTTGTACATATCAAAAAAACTTTCCAAACACATACAAATTTTTATCTGTACATAATACAGATACTTCTTTTCATACTCAAGTATGATAAACTTCGATCGTTTGTTTTCACTTCACTTGTGTATACACCAACCAAACATTCTTTATTTACATACACAATCTTTTCCTTGTACATATCAAACTTTTTATCTCAGATATAATATGATACCTTTACGTATAAACTTCGATCAATTATTTCGCTTCATCCGTACATTTTACATCGAATACCATTGACATTGAAGGAGCATTATTCCCTGTAATCGCTTTCAAATCAATGGGCCTCCTTACTGTAAGCCCCAACCCTCCTATGTACATCCATCTTTCTGTACATAAAAACTCGCTCGTACATATTCATTTCCTCGTACACAATACAAACTTGTGAATAATCAAGTTACGCTGCTTTTAACGCTCGCTCACAAACACTTGTTTATATTTCATAAACCGTAAATAAACATCATGCATTGTTTATATTTCCTTCATAAACTCCTGTGAATACATATCACACACACACACACACTGCTTATACAACTCTAATAAATAACATAACAAATTAGACTAATCAATAGGTTTCCCGTAGTTTAGCCTCCGCTGGCTTCATACAAGATAACTCATCCCCAGCTGAGTTTAGCCTCCGCTGGGCTTCATACAAGACAATCCATCACCAAGATGGGCTATAGCCGCTTGGGCTTCATACAAGATATTTTTATCTCCAACGAGTTTAGCCCTCTCTTGGCTTTGTACAAAGAAACTCTCCCACGAGTTAGCCTCCGCTTAGGCTTCATATAAGACAACACTCCGCTGAGTCACCTCCTTGGGCTTCGCTCAAAAGAACTCCTCATTGAGTTTAGCCTTCTCGCATCATACAATGAAAGAGACAGAAATCTCTTAACAGCCTCTTGGGCTTCCAATACAAAGAATCACCCGCTAAGATAGAACCTCGAAGGATGGTTTCTGAAATCACTTTCAAATTCCCAATGAGTAAAATTTCCTTGAAATTGCTCTTATTCGTAAAAGGATGGTTTCTCGGTGAAATTCAAGCCAAAGACAGCCATACCCTATAGCTTCCTCTTGAGCTTCATACAAGGACCTCGATGACCCGAATGCCTCCTCGGCTAACAATACAAGGACCCATGGGCTTTAAAAGCATCCCTTTAATCCAATCAATTTCTCCTTGAGATTTAGACATCTATCATCTCTATGGAAGAAGTATCTCATCTATCACATCACATACAGTCAAAAACTTTTCAAACTTTTCAAACTCTTTTCAAACAAAAACATCTCTTAATTGTAAGTGGTAACGCTTGTACACTCAAGCAAAACACCTAATACTTACAGTTAAAAGATTCAATCATCTTTTTCAAACATCTTTCTTAAACATGTAAGTGGTAAGGCTTGTATACTCAAGCAAAACACCTAATACTTACGACGAAAGATTTTAATTAGTCAAACTTTTCAAAAAAATGTATGTGATGAAATAGATTAGATACATTTTTCATTAAGATGACATTTGTCTGTCTCTTACTAACATCCCGTTGCTTTCCACTAGCATAAGTGGGAACTACGATTGCTCTGACTTTCTCAACATCCTTTTGAGAATACGAGGCACAAGGTCTCATCCTTGCCGAGCAAATTTCTATCTCCTCGACCAAACAAACCATAGAACCTTGTAGATCCGAGCTACAAATGCTCGATTCCCACTAGGATATGTATGCGTAAGATTCATGATCTTATGAGCACAATAATAACAAACACTATAATCTTCATAATCTACATTTCTTAGAATCCAAAGGAGAAATTTTCCCAATCATAGAAATAGCAATTAAAACACACAAACATATCAAACGTATTCATATATAAAGTTGTAGATAACTACATATATTTAGGGTGCTCCATCTATTCCCTTTATATAACAATCCCCTTACTTAATCTCCCCAATGCGTTATGTCTAGTTTGCGTTAGTCGTTACGCATACCAATATCAATTGAGGGTATTTCAGCTTTCCCCTTTTTCATAATCATTAAATCATCTTTCTTGTGTTGAAAATAATAAAGCTTGATGCTCATGCATCTTTATAAACAAATCAAAAGATTTAAATCGTTGCATTGTAAGATCCGAACTCACGTCGATCCTCCGCCACCTTTAACGCGAATGAGTGGTATAGTTGTTGAGGAGAAAAAGAAAGAAGTGAAGAGAAAAAAACAAGTGGAGAAGGATAAAGAAGTAGTAGTGGAGGAGGTTGTAGTTGAAAAAAATAATGATATTGTTGTGGGGGATGTTTTAGTTGAAAATGATGTTGTAGTCGAAAAGGAAAATGATAATGATGAAGTTGAAAAGGAGAAAGTGGAGGAAAAGAAGAAGAAATTGAGAAAGGGAAAGGAGAAGGAAGTCACTCTACCCTTAATAAACTTACCTTATCCTCATATCCCATCTAAAAAGGATGATGCTAAGCATTATGATCGGTTTATGGATATTTTTAAGCAATTGCAAATTAATATCCCATTCACCGAGGCATTAGAGCAAATGCCGAAATATGCAAAATTCATGAAGGACATATTGACAAAAAAGAAGCGGTACACGGATCAAGAGACTATAATGGTTGATGCAAGTTGTAGTGCGATAATTCAACGCACTATTCCAAAAAAAGAAAGTGATCCGGGGTGTGTAACTTTGCCCGTTACCATTGGAGATGTCTATGTCGGCAAAGGATTGATTGACTTGGGATCAGGTATCAACATGATTCCATTATCCATTGTAAAGAGGTTGGGGGATATCGAATTAAAGTCTAAAAAAATGACGTTGCAATTGGCGGACAAGTCTATTACTCGCCCGCATGGTGTGGCTTTAGACTTGTTGGTCAAAGTGGACAAATTCTTTTTCTCGGTTGACTTTGTTGTGATAGAGATGGAGGAAGACGTGGATGCACCTCTAATTCTAGGCCGTCCAATCATGAAGACGGCTAGAATGATGATTGACATTGATGATGGATTGATGAAGGTGAGGGTTCAAGATGAAGAAATTTGTTTCAATCTTTTTGAAGCAATGAAGCATCCAATTGATAAGAAAGATTGTTTCAAAATAGATTCTATCGAGGAATCAATCGAAGAAGTTAATGAGCTTGATGATGATGATAGGCGGGAGCTTGAGGAGTGTTTAGAAGGGATGTAGATTTCTAAAGAAATGCACCCATGGGAGAAGGAAGTTGAAATTTTGAAGAATGATCCCAAAGACGAAGAGCCAAAACTTGAGTTGAAAGCACTACCATCTCACTTGAAGTATGTGTTTCTTGAGGAGGGAGGTAAGAAACCCGTAATCATTAGTAATACATTATCGGAGAAGGAGGAAGGAAGCTTAATTCAAGTTTTGAAGTCTAACAAAAATGCAATTGGTTGGGTTTTAGCCGATTTGAAAGGCATAAGCCCGGCCTATTGTATGCATAACATCATGATGGAGGAAGAGTACAAGCCGGTAGCCCAACCTCAGAGGTGTTTGAATCTGGTGATGAAGGAAGTCGTTCAAAAAGAAGTGGTGAAGATGTTAGAAGCGGGGATGATTTATCCGATCTCGGATAGTACTTGGGTGAGTCCGGTGGTGCATGTGGTTCTGAAAAAAGGAGGTTTGACGGTTGTGTCGAATGATAAGGATGAATTAGTGCCGACAAGAAAAGTAACGGAATGGAGAATGTGCATCGACTATCGAAGGCTTAACAAAGCAACAAGAAAGGATCACTTTCCTCTCCCGTTAATGGATCAAATGTTGGAAAGACTCGCGAGTCAACAATATTATTGTTTCTTGGATGGTTACTCGGGGTACAATCAAATATCGGTGAATCCGGAAGATCACGAGAAGACGGCTTTCACATGTCCTTTTGGAATATTCGCGTATAGACGTATGCCTTTTGGCTTATGTAATGCGCCGGCAACATTTCAAAGATGCATGCAAGCCATTTTTGCCGATTTGATTGAGAAGACGATTGAAGTTTTCATGGATGATTTCTACGTTTTTGGAGCATCATTTGATTTGTGCTTGGAAAATTTGAACACCGTCTTGAAGAGGTGTGTAGATACAAACTTGGTTTAAATTGGGAGAAATGCAATTTCATGGTGACCGAGGGAATTGTTCTTGGACACAAAATATCTTCAAGAGGGATCGAGGTCGATAAAGCAAAGATCGATGTGATCGAGACGCTTCCCCCACCAACCAATGTTAAAGGCATTCGGAGCTTTCTAGGACATGCGGGTTTCTACCGGAGATTCATCAAAGACTTCTCAAAGATAGCAAAGCCCTTGAGCAACTTGCTCAATAAAGATAAGTCCTTCATTTTTGATAGAGATTGTTTAATGGCGTTTGAAAAATTAAAAGAAAATTTGATCAATGCACCCATAATCACCGCACCAAATTGGAAACTTGATTTTTAATTGATGTGTGATGCAAGTGATTATGCAGTGGGAGCCGTGCTTGGCCAAAGAAAGAAAAAAAATTCCATGCTATTCATTATGCGAGCAAAGTTTTGAACGATACTCAAATTAACTACGCAACAACTGAAAAAGAGTTGCTTGCAATAGTTTATGCATTGGAAAAATTTCGTCCTTATCTTATTGGTTAAAAAGTGGTGGTTTTCACGGACCATTCCGCGATTAAATATTTGCTCACCAAACCGGACTCCAAACAAAGATTGATCTGATGGATTATTTTGTTACAAGAATTTGATTTGGAGGTCCGTGATAAAAAAGGTTCTGAAAATTTGGTGGCGGATCATTTATCTCGTTTGGTCAACGTGGAAATTACTGACAAAGAGAAGGAAGTTAGGGAGGAATACCCGGATGAAAAGTTGTATTCAATCCAAGAGCGCCCGTGGTTTTCCGACATGGCAAATTACAAATCCGCGGGATTAATGCCGGAAGATGTGACGTGGAATGAAAAGAGAAAATTCTTGGCCGACGCCAAGCACTATGTGTGGGACGAACCGTATCTCTTTAGGTTGAGTAGTGACGGGTTGTTAAGGAGATGTGTGTCTAGTGAGGAAGCGAAAGACATTCTTTGGCATTGTCACAATTCCCCTTGTGGGGGACATTACAATGGATTGCGAACGACCACCAAAGTCCTTCAATCGGGATTTTATTGGCCTTCGTTATTTAAAGATGCTTATGCTCATTCTAAGAGTTGTGATAAATGCCAAAGAAGTGGCGGAATAGGCAAGAGAGATGGATGCCTTTGAATAATATGTTGGAAGTTGAGGTGTTTGATTGTTGGGGTATTGACTTTGTTGGTCCATTTCCGTCATCGTTCTCTAACAAATACATTCTTGTGGCCGTTGATTATGTCTCTAAGTGGGTGGAGGCCATTGCTTCACCGAAGGCCGATGCTAAAACCGTGATCAAATTTTTAAAGAAAAACATATTTTCGCAGTTTGGTGTGCCTCGGGTGTTGATTAGTGATGGCGGTTCTCACTTTTGCAATACACTGTTACAAAAACTTTTGAAACAATACGGTGTAAAGCATATAGACAACCCTATCACCCACAAGCTAACGGTCAAGCCAAAGTGTCTAATAGGAAATAAAAAAGATTTTGGAAAACCGCTCGGTTCTCGAAAGGATTGGTCATTAAAATTGGATGAAGCTTTATGGGCGACGAACCGCCTATAAAGCTCCTATCGACTAACCCCTTCGTGGTTTACGGCAAGACTTGTCACTCCCCGTGGAGATGGAACACAAAGCTTTATGGGCTCTCTGATTCTTGAATTTTGATCCTTCTTTGGCGGGTGATAAAAGGAAAGAACAACTTGTGAAGTTAGATGAAATGCGAGATGGAGCGTACCATTCCAATCGGAAGTACAAGGCAAAAGTGAAAGTTTTTCATGACAAAAAGATCAAGCATAAAGAATTTCAACCGGGCCAAAGCGTCCTCTTGTTTAATTCCCGGATGAGACTTTTTCCGGGAAAACTTAAGACAAAGTGGTCCCCTTTGTAATCAAGGACGGAAAGGCTATGGCGCCGTTGTTTTGCAAGACCCCGAGGGAAAGAGTGAATGGACCGTGAATGGACAGCGTTTGAAAAGGTATGTTGGCGGAGAGGTGAGCCGCGACATTGTCGCATCCTACTTTGATGATCCTTGATCATCCTGGACCGTCGAGCTCTACCGACGTTAAACAAAGCGCTTGTTAGAAGGCACCCCAACATTGTAAGTATTAATGTTGCACTCATTTTGATATGTCTCTTAAGTTAATTTGCTATTTTTCAAAAAAATTCAGAATTCTGCAGACCGGGCTAAGCGCGGTCAGAGCGCGCTTAACGCGCATTTTGACCCAAATTCCAGAATGTTCTGCGCTTAGCGCGGTTTGGGGCGCGCTTAGCGCGGTCTGCGTGTAAAAAATAAAAATTTGGCAAATCAGGTTTTCCCAGGCCCAACTTGTGGCCTGGTTTATTTTTACATAGAATAGGGTTTTCACCATCACTTTTCACTTTTCTTCTCAAACAAAATCCAATTTCCCCCAACCCTAAATCAACAAATTTCTTGCAAGCACTTGTGATTTTCATCATCCCAAGCATCAAGGTATGTGTATCTATGGTTTTCCCTTTTTAATTTTGTATTTTTTCTGTTTTTTAGGTTAGGATTTAGGAACCTAGGTTTTGAAATTTAGGGTTTTTCTTTTAGGATTAGGTTGTTTTGATTGTAGAGGATGTTTAGGTTCGTAATTTCGTTTCTATTAGGTATTGTTTCTTGGGCAAATTTCTATTTTGCAAAAAAAAATTTCAGGAAATCGCAGAGCGCGCTTAGCCCGGTCTGCAACATCCTGAAAAAAGTTTCCTGCTATTTTTGGTGTTTTCTGATTAGTCTTGATGTTTTGGTTGGTTGATTTCTACTGCTGTTTGCAGGAAGTATTTCTAACGGGCATCTCGGTGTCACTTTTTGTTGATTTTTGTGTTGTTTTCAGATGGCTCCAAACGTCAACGAGTTTCTTCAGCTGGAGCTGGGTCCTCAAGACCTAGTTCTTTTGATGGCGATCGCTTTTTGGGGCCTGCTCAAGAGGCACGTTATAAAGAGCTCGAGGAGCGTAACATTTGGTCCGAGCAAATTATCCGTCTCAGAGAGCGTGGGCACTACCATGGCCCGGACGCTATATTGGATAACTATGGTTTGGGTGTTCTGTGTGAGCCCCAAACTAAAGTTAATGTTGAGTTGGTCCGAGAATTTTATGCTAATGCCATTCCCACTGAGGGGCGAGACTTCCAGTTCACCTCTTTGGTGCGAGGCAAGGTGGTATCATTTTCTCGCTCTGCTATCAACAACTTCTTGGGCATAAATTGGACAGCCCCAGAAGATGAGTTAGATGTTTACCATGAGCACCTGGCTCGTGGTAACTGGGATCATGATATGTTGAGGAGAAAGCTGTGTTTATCCGGGCATTCCTATGAGCTTAACAGGGCTGGCCAACCTCTGAAATTTAATCGGTCCAGCCTTAAAACAAACGCCCGTGTTCTGATGTGTGTGGCACTATACAACCTGAGACCAAGAAGCCACACCTCCTCAATTCCCATGGAGACTGCCGACCTCATTGCTTACATGCTTGATCAAGCACAAATAGACTTCGGCCGGTTAATTGCTAAAGAGTTGAAGAGGGTTGCATTAAGTTATACCTCCAGGGGGAGTGTATAAAATGTGCCCTGACATATCCTGGGTTGATCATGGGTCTTCTGAAAAAGGGCCAAGGTAGTTTTTCTTGCTGTGGGGCACCTCACGATAGATGGGGTCATTGACGATAATTACTGTGACCGCTATTGTAGGGCCTCTGATGATAACCCTGCGGCCCGGGCTGTTCCTATAGTCATGCACTTCCTCGCCGAGTAATACGTGAACTCGACTTTTAGGTTTTGTATCGCAAATGTGCGGATAGCAAGAGTCGCCACCGACTTTTCTTTTATCCAATTAAGGAAAGGTAAAATTACAGAAAAAGACCTTCGTTAGATTCTTGAGTAAGGGAGAAGGTTATGAAAAGGGAAGGTATTAGCACCCCTTTCCATCCGTAGTTATCTACGGGCTCTTAGTTGCTCTTAGATGACTTTAAAAGTGTGCTTTCTGTGTGTTTGACAAAAATGTTTTGAAAAGGCATTTCGCTTTGACTTTGTAATGATTCATGTAGGAATGTATACAAAGTGTTCGGAAATGTTTCGTTTTGAAAAGAGTTTGAACTTTGACAAAAGTGTGTGGTGTGAAGAGTATTTTGATAGAGCAAGCAACTAAACGTCTTATTACCTACTCGTAATTGGTCGTTTGCTATTTTACGCCCTTTAGAATAGCGCTATCCATACCATTAGTTGGTAGGTAACTCTATTTGTTGGATGTAAGTGGGACATTCAAGGGACATCGATGGTCATAGAAAGCAACTTGGAAGTATCCCAGCACATTCAAGGACTATCATCATTTTCGTAGGCGACAATCGAGGGTCAAGATCATGTATTCGAGGCTTACATGTGGGTCTTATGATCTTTGTATTGAAGGACTATGATGATTTGTTTTGAAGGCAATGCTAGAATACCTCTACGCTCGAGGGACATGACCATTTGTATTCGTAAAGGTAACGAGAGAGAACTACCCTAAGGGGCATGTGGGAAAGAGTGTGTGATTTTATTCATGTTATCTTGAAAATTAGAGTGAGCTATGTTGATTTTAGTCTTGCCATACACGCCTAATTACTAGCAGTTCATAGGGTGCGGAAATTAAAATGCGGGAATATAAAGTGCGGAAAGATAAATCCTACGCTATTACATGGCTTTGGGGCAGTTACATAATTTAAAATGCGGAAAATAAAATCCCTAATTAAGCTATTACATCCCATGAGCAATTACATAATTGAAAAAAAAAGAAAACGATAAAAAGAAATCGTCCGAAATGAGATAACCTGTGAAAAGATGAGAAATCGGGAAATTCAAAGAAATCGTACAAGAGAAAAATGTTAGCAAAAATGATAATTTTTAAATGAGAAAAATATTTCATGCTGGAAATAACATTAATACGCTAAAATAATTTTTTGGAGTTAATGTAATAATTAAAAACTAATTAAAAGTGATTTAAATGATAAATTAACAATTAAATTAAATATGCATGCAAAAATAATATTTTTAATTTTATAAATTAAATAAACATTTTCTGGAAATAAAGCAAAAGAAAAATATTTTTGGTATTTTTAAATGCATGATAAAAATTATGAAAGAAAAATAAAATGCATGGAAAATATTAAATAGAAAATATGAAAATATGAAAAATATGTTAGTTTGTAAAGGAAGCAAAATAAATGGTCCTTGCAGAATCGAACCTGACCCTAGCCTCACAAACCGCCAACCCGAGCGAGCTAGGCGCCCACGTGTTATGGAATTGCAACGAACACGCTTTTAAACCAGATCAATCTCGCCACTAAATCACGCCAAGACATCGCCTTCTTCGCTTGAATCTGGGAATTTTGCGCCTTCGACGCTCGACCCCGCTAACATCAAAAATCACATACAAGTAATATAAATGAAATCTAAAGCCATGGTTCGATTCGCCTTAGTCCACCGATCATTCGTGGCATCGGTTTGGTCCAATTTAACCTAATTAGAGAAACCCTAAAACGTGACTCGAAACCCTAATCATGGTACATCATGTTTCCACGAAAATTCAATCGATGACCCGTAAAGCTTGTAAACCTTGTTCTAAGCACGAAACAAACATCAAAACACATTAACAATGCATGAATAATGTAATTCGAATTTTGAAAAGTATGAACAAACCAAATCGTGATTTCGTGATTCTTGATGCTTTTGGACAATGTAAAGGTCCGAATCACCGGTATCAAGGAACGTGTTTGGATGTTCAAAATCGATTGAAACAGTCAATCTAAGGTCGCTAGTGACTTGTAGTGCACGGTTTTTTGAGTTTGAATAGGTTTCTCCAAGCAATTTTTCCGTCCTCATTCATGTGGTATGTATTGTATATATATAGTAGATGGAATTGAGTCGATTTGAGGAAGAAATCATCATCAATCAATGCAAAACATATTTGATTTTGTACAAAATCAAATTTTCTCTTTTTTGATCAATTTCAATCAATTTCTTTCTAAATCCAATCAAATTTCGAAATTTGCTGGCTTGTTTAGGTTACTTGGATCTCAAGGATGAGAGAAAAAATCAATTTTCAATTAATTTTGATTTTATACCTTATTTTTGAATTTAATTGGTATTTAAATGAATAAAATCCAAATTAAATAGAAAAATAAAATAAAAATTCGTGGCATTGGGCTTGGATATTCCTAATTGTATAAGGAACAAGTTTGGATGAAGAAAAAGTAAGCCCATTTGCAAATATTTTGATTTTTACAAGCATCTCTCTTTGTGCACTTCTTCAAAATTGCCCAACTTGTGAATGGTGTATCTTGCTCGATTTTCCACATTTTTGAGTGTTCTTGGACTTTTTGGAAAGCCCTAAGAGTCCTCTAACCAACCTCTTTGGTTTCATCTCAATTGGAGTTTCCATGCTCAATATATCTTCAAAACAAAATGTTGACATTTTGTTGACTTTGAAAAGGACCTGTAATGTTTTGATCCATACCTTCCAAATGAAGCATTTATTGAACATTCTTGTGAGACATGAAGTTGTAGATAATTGAATTTCCTTCAAAACAAGAGGTGGTGGAAAAATTTCTGAGAAAGTATGAAGAAGTTATGCTCAGTCAAAGTTTGGTTGACTTTTCACTAAGAAACCCTAATTTAGAAAGTTTGACTTTTGAGCAAATCTTGAGTTTCCTTGATGAATCATGATCAACCCTTGATCAAATGATAAATGTAACTTCAAAATGAGGATGTTGAACAAAAATTATGAAGTTTGATCAGATGTTGACCACTTGACTTTTGTCCAATACAACCGATTTTCAACCATCCGAGCAATCGTCGAGGAAACTTGACTTGTGAGGCTTGAAACTTGACATGGAGAATCTTTGAAGTATATGAGGAAGCATGAAGACCATTGGATATGTTGGAAATCCATCTGGATCTGAGAATCACCAAACCCTAGTTTGGGTTGATTATCTAGGAGAGGGTTTGTCTGATCAATTCTTGAGGAATCCTTGAGCATGGATGTATGGAATATGTTGAGAAGATGGAGGGAAAATTTTGGGGTATGACAGCTTCCCCTGTTCAATCTTCTTGTACTGGAAGGGTTAGATTGGCGTATTTTGCCTTTCTTGACCGGAGGTGAAGATGATGAACACCGAATACACTTGCACTCACCGTTGGTCGATGATGCGGAATGGGCTTACGATGCCATTTGGAGAAGTTGGAGACTTCGGGAATGAGTCGACGCTAGACTTGAGATTGTTGATAGGAGAACCGACGGGATGGGCTTAAGATGCCATCCGGAATGATTGATCGGGGTGATGCGGCTGACGCTTCCTGAAAGTGGTCTTAAGATGCCATCCGGAGGGAGTCGACGTTAGACTCGGCTTATCTTTGAATGAAGTTATTGGTTTGTATTGGTTTTAACCAAATATGCAGATTCTCAAGGTGGAGAAATTGTTGACAAATAGTCGAGATGGGCTTAAGATGCCATCCGAGGCAACCGAGTCGCACGCCGCACTGATTTGCTGATAATAAGAATGAGTCGAATAGTTCTTCGTGCCGATCGCCTGGGGTATTAGTTGGCAAAATGTGGATAGCTTCCCAGCATCGGTATGGTCCACCTCATCGGAAGATAACTTGTGATCGTCGGATAGGGTTTCCGTCTGCTTCGGGTATTAATCTTGGATCCATTGTCGGAGGACAACAAGGGTGGTCGCTCGGATAGTTTTCCGTCTGGATTCGGTCTTAATCTCGGACCAGCTTGTCGGAGGACAACTAGGGCGGTCTTCGATAGTTCTCCGTCTGATTCGGTATTAATCTTGGACCAGACGGAGTGACTTTCACCTGCTTTGGAGAAAACAAGAGAAACTTTGATAGAATATTGTTAGTCTTATGCAAAGTATGATGCATGATGATGTGCATGAATGACATATGCATATGACTTTTCATGAATAATGTATGAATGATAGATGTTGTGGTATTTCAAAACATATCCATCTTGAAGAAGATGCGATGTTCCGCTGAGGACTTCGACTTGCTTGGGGACAAAACCCCGAGAAGAAAGATAATCTTGATTCCTCCGGCACTATCCGACCAAGTCTTGAGGGGTGAGATACACCGCCGAGGATCTTGTGTATAGACCGGGAGAAGTCCAGGGGTATCTTGCCGGATTTTGTGTAAATCTTGGGAGAGTATTTGGTAGTCCGGAGACCGGGTTAGAAGAATGGAGCCCGCTGTATCTCTCGATCGAGGCATAATAGATGTAGGTTTCATCCGTGCACTATCCAAGTTTCAAGTCCGACACCGGGGAAAAGGGAAATTGTTGAGAGATATCTTGTTGGGATAAATACTCGGTGGGGATGAAATGTTATTGCTCAAGACGGTGTAATCCGATTAAATTGAGTGGAATCACCGCCGGATTCTCCTCTACTCACTGGGAAGGTCATGTGAGTGGCACCTCTGGGGATTATGCTCGTGGGAAAATGCATTGGTAACTTTCGTCGTCATCTCAATTCTCGAGCTCGTGGTAATTACTTTGCATGTTCACTTTTCGCATGTTTGTGAATAGATTTTATTTGTTAGATGCATATAATCATTCAAAGCAAACGTTGGACTTTATGAACAAAATTGTAAAGAGAAAGAAACTTGTATTTATTTGAAAAAGCGTCAAGTAGTCTGATACAAGAAAAGTAAAAATGCGTTAAGTTCCAACTATGCTAGTACTCATACATTTCAACTATCTCATCTCCTTGCAGAAAGTGAGTGAATCGATTTTCGCCATTTGAATCTTGAATGCGATAATAGTCTGAAGTAAAATGATCGGGACGAGACATAGTCGACGCTTAAATCCCTAACTTTTGCCTAGACCGGGATCGGATACCTTTTTGCCCAAGCCGCTTTTTTTTTGACTGCGGTGTACATGTTTTGTATATCCTTCCTTAACTTTACCCGAACCCTTTGGTTCGCCAAGATGCCCTTATTTTTGCCTAGGCCACCGACCTAGCGGGTCTCTTTTATGCGTAGTATTTTTGACTATGTCTGCGTTGTGGTGGGAAGTCTTCACCATCCATGGTGCTAAGTATCATAGTCACCGAAAATACTGTTTGACTACAAACGGTCCCTCATAAGTGGGAGTCCATTTGCCCTGGATCACCTTGTGGAAGAATGATGCGCTTGACTACTAGATCACCGACTTGGTAGACTTGCTTGACTTTCTTGTTAAACGCCCGATCATTCGCTCGATAGATCCGTCCATGGCGTATGGACGCGAGTCGCTTTCATCAATCAAGTTAATCCGGTCAAGGCGAGTCGAATCCAACTCTTCACCTAACTCGCCCGGAGGACTCGTCGAGGGTATTTGAACCTCGATGGGTAGGACCGCCCATACCGCATACAAGAGAGAAGGAGTTTCCGCTGATGTTCAGATCAGAAAGCGATAACCATGAAGAGCAAATGGTAACATCTCATGCCAATCCTTGTAAGTCACTTTCATCTTCAGATAATCTTCTTAATGTTCTTGTGGCGGCTTCGACGCCATTCATCTTAGGCCGATACGGAGAAGAATTGTGATGCTTGATCTTGAACTGCGCGCAGAGTTCAGTGATCATCTTGTTGTTAAGATTAGAACCGTTATCTGTGATGATCCTTTCAGGAGTGCCATACCGACAAATAAGATTATGCTTGATGAATCGAGCCACAACATTCTTGGTAATGATGCGAACGAGGTCTTGGTGAAATAATCAATTGCCACAAGGATGAAACGGTGTCCGTATGAAGCTGTGGGCTTAATTTCCCCGATCATGTCAATGGCCCACATTGCAAAGGGCCAAGGAGCTGTTAGGACAATCAGAGGTACTGGAGGTACGTGCACTTTGTCCGCATAGATCCGCATTTGTGACAAGATCGGGCGAAGGTGACAATCGCTTCCATGGTGGACCAATAGTAACCTCTCAAAATCTTCTTAGCTATGGTGTGTCCACCGAGTGGGTACCAAATGCGCCTTTGTAACTCTTCCATGACATGTTCTGCCGTTTTCCGGTCTACACAGCGGAGTAAGCACAAGTCGTGGTTGCGCTTGTATAAGATGTCGTTGCCGAGGAAGAATTTGGATACAAACCTTCTCAAAAACTTCTTATCGTTGACAGATGCCCCTGCAGGATATTCTTGAGTCTCAAGATACTTCTTCACATCATAGTACCAAGGTTTCTCTTTTGTATCAAGCTCATAACAATACGCTGGTTCGTCAAACTTTTCAATGATGATTTGGGGAGCCTCGTTGTCCAATCTAACTTTGAACATAGACAACATAGTAGCTAATGCGTCTGCCAACTGATTCTCTTCTCGTGGAATATGATTGGATGTGACCTCTTCGAAGTAGGGGATCAAACTCAGAACATGTTCTCGATACGAAATGAGATTCGGATGCTTCGTATCCCACTCGCCCTTAATCTGACTGATCACCAAAGCCGAGTCTCCATACACTTGCAAGAACTTGATTCTAAGTCAATAGCACTTTAATACCCATGATGCACGCCAGATTCGCCACGTTGTTAGTGCAATCAAACACAATCGGTGAAAGGCGATGTCCGCCAGGGTGATGTAATGATGGCGCCAATGCCATTGCCAAGCGCGTTTGAGGCTCCATCAAAGACCATGGTCCATCGATCCTTGTTCGTGTCCTTCATCCGGCTCGGTTCTTCACAATCAAGAATTAACAAAACATCTTCATCCGGAATTAATTGCATAGACCGATAGTCATCACGGCTTGATGAGCCAAATGATCGCCTACTACACTTCCTTTGATCGCTCGAGAAGTGTACCGATGTCGATTCGGTCGTAATCATTTGCCATCTTGCTATTCTTCCAGAGAGTGGTTTCCCAAATATGTATTTTATCTGATCCATCTTGGAAATCAACAAGGTAGTGTGAGTCAATATATCGCTTAGTCGCAGCACCAAGTTAAAGCTTTGCAAGTTTTCTCGAGTGAGTATCTTGTTTCACAATGGTAAACTTTTGCTAAGGTAGTATATTGCATACTCTTTTCGACTGCTCGCCATGTTGCCCCAACACACACCCCATTGAGTTCTCTAACACCGCCAAGTACATGATAATAGGTCTTCCTTCTGGGCGCATCCGGATAGGAGGATTCAGAGGTACCCTTGATTTTGTCAAAAGCGATCCGCAATCGCTGCTCCATTTCACTACTTGATCTTTCTTCAAGAACTTAAAGATTGGCTCACAAGTAGCTTAGATGTGCAATGAATCGCAATGTAGTTCAATCGCCCAAGAAACCTCTCGACTTCCTTCTCGACGGGAGTTGGCATTTCTTGAATAGCTTTAACCTTGGCCAGTCAACCTCAATACCTTTCCCAATGACAACAAACCCTAGGAGTTTACGGATCGACTCCAAAGGTGCACTTGTTAGGATTAAGTCTCATCACTTCTTCAACCTATCAAACAGTAAATGATCAAGGTGTTCTTCTTCGCCAGGATCGAGCTATCATGTCGCCAACGAGACCTTTATCTCGTGATGAATCATGTCATGAAATAATGTCACCATAGCACCGATAAGTGGCGCCTGCTTCAAATCGAACGGCATAACCTTGTAACAGAAAGTGCCCCACGTGTAACAAAAGTAGTCTTCCATGTCTTGGAGCCATTTTGATCCGATTGTAACGGAGAAACCATCCATGAAGGAGAAAACCTTATGCTTGAGCGGTGTTGTCAACCAGAACATCAATATGAGGAAGTGGAAAATCGTCTTTCGGACTCGCTTTGTTCAGATCTCTGTAATCCACACACATTTGTACCTTACCATCCTTCTTAGGTACTGGCACTACGTTAGCAATCCACTGTGGATAGGAAGTAACAGCTAAGAAACCGGCGTTGAATTGTTTCATAACTTCAGCTTTAATTTTCTCTGATATCTCAGACGATGCGATTTAACCTTCGCTTTTACCGAGAAAACCTCTCTTTGTCGGCAATCGTGTACCACAATATCAATGTCCAACCTCGCATGTCTTCATATGACCAAGAAAAACCTCAATATAGTCTCGTAGCATCCGAACCAACCTTTCTTTAACACTGCTCTCAAGACCCGCCCTATCTTGATCTTCTGCCTTCATCAAGACCCAAATTCACAACCTCAACTTGCTCTTCATGTGGTCAGATAACTCGATCTTCTTGCTATAGCCGACAAGTTCTCCGGCACTTCACAATCTTCCTCACTTTCGTCTTGCTTGGTAGATCGGATTATCAAGTCATATTTAGCAATAGCATAGTCGTTATCAACGAGATTGGAGTGATTTCGCAGTTGTATCACGGGTGTGTAAGAAACACATAGCTTTTGAAGGGTGATAAAGTAAAGAAAGAAAACAAACAATTGAATGCAAAAGTCCAACGATTTTATTGAATGAAAATATGCAAATGATGATAATAACCTCACAACGAGCCATGATGCCCTGCAAGGCACTAGGCTTTAGAGTTTATTGTTCAAAACATAGAAAATACGAAAAGCAAAACAAAATAAGAGCAATTACTCTGTCTAAAGGAGATTGGTATGACGCCTTCGCCTTCCAATTGCCGAGTCCGTTGTTGGGAGATGGGAAGATCCACTTGCCGATGTCAAGTCGTTGTCGCCGCCTTCTATAGCATGGATTCCACTGATCGATGCGGAAGGAAGTTGGCCACGCTCGCGCGTATCATCTTCCTCTTGATAGTGAAGCCTAAACCGCCTTGTCAAATTTGAGAGGAAGATCGTGAGCTGACCCCAAATAGAACTACCTCCTCCTTCAACAGAGCTTGAGGCCCTTCAATGATGCCATCCTAGGCGAGCTTGTGTAACTTGACCGGAGAGTCAGGCATGACTGGGATTGTTTCAAAAGCTTGACAGGAGTCTCAAGAATTCACCTTCCATCTCGAGGTATCGGAATGACAGATGATCGACCATATACTCTTCTTCACCACACACAAGGACAACTTTCCTTTCACCGGTACCGATGTGGTAGAGGTAAGCCCCATGTATCCAAGGCGCCCAAGTAAGCAAGAATAAGCGTGGCGGTGTCCATGACAAAGAAAGTGGAGTCAAAAGTCGGGAACCGACTTTGACAGCGTAATGAGCTCCAAGCATCGTCGCTTAGAACCATCAAAAGCTCTTACGACTATATCACCGGGTCTCGTAACCAACCCTTCGATGTCAAGTCGATCAAAAGCAGTCTTTGGAAGGATATTCAGAGCGGAACTGGTGTCCACCAAAACATGAGATAATGTAGTGCCCTTGCATTCGACAGAGATGTGCAAGGCTTTGTTGTGTTTTTCAGAGTCAAATCAAGATCGAGAAGCCTAGGCCGTTGTTGGCAGCCGTGCTAGCAATACAAACTTCAAACCGGTCGTAGTAGTGTCTTGCAGACGTGAGCATTCTTCAGAAACTTCACCAAGGCGTTAGCATGAGCCTCAGAGCACAAGAGCAGAGCAAGCATGGAGATCTTGGATGGAGTCTGTCCTAACTGTTCCACCACATTGTAGTCACTCTTCTTGATAATCTTCGAATTTCCATTTCTTGTTTGGAGGTGTCTTCAAGAACTTCCTTTGGCACTTCGTGAGGGATGAGTCACCGGTTCTTTCCTCTAGCTTGAGGAATAGATTTAATAGTGGAATGCGAGAGTCGCAGTGTCTTTTGGAGGAGAGATTGGAGAGAATACCTTCCGATTCGTCACCTTACTTGATCCGTGATGTTGTCAATGTCGAATGGTAACTTCAACCGTAAGATCTTCAATAGTCGAGGGTCTTGCTTGATGCCATGATAGTAAACATCACCCATAATTCCAAGGGATAGCCTTGTCGAGAAATATGGAATTGGTCCGGAGAAGTAATGATGAGAGGTGCCACTCAGGCACGTGGATCAAGAGGAAATCCTTATAGTGTTAACATCAAGCATGGTCTTCGGGAAATCACCCCATTACTTTAACATCTTCAATAGGAATCTTGTAGCTTTGAATGTACTTCACCATGTAATCATACTTTCCACTTGGCTGCCCCAAGGTATGGTGCGCTTCATTCATCGATCTTCAACTTAGCCATATCTTTCCGCAGGGGTTTTAGAAATAGTATCTCACGGTTATCCATCATGCACTAAACACGCCTTCTCAACAAAGCGCAACCATCAGTGTGGATGGGCACCAACGACAATTCTCCGGCATCCCGGATTGACACCATCTTGTAGCAAATTCTTCTTACCATCGAGGAATGGTCAAGTCATCTATGTTGAAAACATAATCCTCCCCAACAAAGATTGGAACTCTTGTCATGGTTAGGCATAGGCGCTGATCACATTCGAATCTCAACAGAGGATCAAACTCAATCGCTTAGCTTCAATCATATCTTGAATCTTGTTCTTGAGCCCAAACGTCGTCGCGTCTCGGTGTTGGAATGGTAAGCACACTTAGCATTAGGATTGTATCTCGGAGGAAGTGTTGATATTTTGAGGAGGATCCTCAAGGTTATCACCGCTTTCAACATGTGTTGCAAGGCTTGACAATGGCATGTTGATCTTTCAAATCGCTGGCGCGCGCACGCAGCGTTGGTCGAGGTTGTGTTGATGTAGGATCGAGATCACAACCGCCAGATTGAGCACGGTCGGTCTTGACTCGGCTTTTCGACCATACACAAGATTAGCTTCATTCTTACCACCAAAAGATCTCTTCAAAGATTGAAGATGACTCTATCGAATCTTTCCACTTTTGATACCAGCACCTCCGTCAATATCAACTCGGTGAATCAGTCAAGAGTTTCCAATCGATGATCAAGAACGGGCCGCGCTGATCCCATAAACATATCAACCAATTCCCTATTGGACGAGGGTGGAACCGCTAAATCTCCATTTCGAGCATACCCTTAAACTTCTCATCACGACCCATAGACATGCTCAGTTGCATGCGAGTGGGTGTCAATTCAGATTGTACTCATACTTTGTAGAAAGCATCGCTAAGTTACCCGTGTACGGATACGGTCATTCTCTAGTCGATAATACCACCCAATTGAGTTCTGACAAACTCTCTTGAAAATAGTGCATCCACAACTTTCATCAAGGGGTTGATTTTGAACATAGGACTTCAAATGCACTTGGACAAGACATGCCATCATACTTGGCAAAAGTTGGAACTTTGAACTTGGGGAATTACCACACTAGGACAAGACTCGATCATCAAAATTCAAATCTTCGTGTTTTTCCAAAGATTCGACGGTCTTCAAGTTGCTTGTACTTGTCATCTTAGCATCGGCTATAGTCGAGCGATCCTCTCCTCTTTCTTAGGCTCACGCTAGTTATCTTCATTACCCTTGACACTCCCTCATTCTTGACACTTCCTTCGAGAGCTCTATCCGACTAACCCTCTTAGGACCACCTTTGTAGCGTCGCCCATGTTGAGAAGACCAACTTCTTTCGTTGATGAGCTTCTTCAGATCTTCTTGGCCTTCAAATTGGTGAACATCATTGAACCGAGCATTCGAGCCGGAGATCTTTTGAGAGAGCCATTTCGCTAAAATAAATGGCGAGAGAATGAGAAAACCAATCTTCAATGTACCTGTTATGCAATGTTATGCTATGATATGCAATGTTTATGCGAATGCAATGCAATGTTTTCAAGGACCTTAGAGATTTAAATTTGTTAAACAAGCACGAACAAACATTTATTAGTTCTCTTTTTATTATTCTTTTTAAGTACAAAAGATAGTTCAAAATAATAAAAGAAAAACATATAAATCCTAAAGCTCTAAGTCTCCCATGGGCGATTCCTCTTGGTGCCGAGGTAGGCGTTGATACTTCGCTCCTCGTGAAGTAGCTTTGTCAACTCTAGCACTTTCTTCTCACTTGCATAACACTGAGCTTCGAAGGTATCCCTCTATTCTTTGAGTTGAATCCAAGATCTCTTCAAGTCT
Source organism: Vicia sativa (assembly GCA_021764765.1). Classification (NCBI taxonomy): domain Eukaryota; kingdom Viridiplantae; phylum Streptophyta; class Magnoliopsida; order Fabales; family Fabaceae; genus Vicia; species Vicia sativa. Next base: position 276,075,316 of record CM038793.1, read on the forward strand.
TCAAAATCAGTAGGCATGTCGGGATGGAGAATGGTATAGGATACGTCACCTATAGCAACAGGTTCCATAATTACTGGTAACACGGGTGTAAACGGCATCATGAGGTTTTGAGCTCGAGCTCGCACCCATTTGAGGTAAGGTTCCCAAGGAATGGAGTTTTGGTGACCCAAAGTCTTGGTATCAGTCTTCTTTACCATGCCCCAAGCGTATGAACCTTCGCTTATCGAGATCGTGGTTGTAGTCGAACACAATATCTTGGAGAAGCATATCATGTGGGCCATCTCTTCGAGCAAAACCAAACTGACGTAGAGCTAGAGAAGGGTTGTAAGTAATACCTCCCCTTATACCAAGTAGTGGTACATTAGGGAATTCTCCACAACGCTCAATGAATGTGAAATCCTTTTGAGAGAAAAGATTCCAACGGATATCTGAATGAGAGAGTGACATTAGTCTTTGAGACCATCTCAACCTTTGCTCGTTCTTCAAAACTGATGGAGAAAGGTGCAAAATAAACCACCTCTGGAAAGTAACGGTATACAACACATGAGAGTTCCTTGTCTTTTGATGGTACGAGTGTGGAGAGAATGTAGAATATCTCCAAGTAATGTAGGCACAGGATTGCGGGTAAGAAACAACTTGATGGCATTAACATCTATGAATTGATCCGAGTTAGGAAATAGAACCAAACCATAGATTAGCAAGGCCACAATATCTTCAAATGCATGGAAACTCATAACTTTGAGGAATTCTCGGGCTTTCTTAATTAAGAACTTGGCAAGTAAACCCTTAACTCCGCTTCTTGTTTCCCAATTAGCTTCAATGTCTGAGCGCTTAAGATGTAAGGCTGATGCAATGTCTTCATACTTAGGGACCTTTTCCAAACCGGTGAATGGCATTTGGTTAAGAATAGGTATCCCGAGTAGCTTAGAGAGCTCTTCCAAGGTAGGAACCAACTGATAATCTGGGAATGTAAAGCAATGGTGTTTCGGATCGAAGAACTGAAATAGGACATGCATCATATCTTCTTCAAAACCAGAGATAACCAAGTCAAATAGATAAACATGTCTTTTGATGTACTGTGCATGGTCGGGAATTTCTGAAACCAATTCTTTGAGCTGAGAAGGTATACCCATGAAGTTGATTCGGATAGTCTTTCTAGAAGCCATAATCCCTACAAAACAGAGCAAAGATAAATCCCTAGGTCCTTGAAATAGTTAGAAATGATATGCAATGCGATGATGTCATGATGTCATGTTTAGCACACACAAACAATTCACACAATGAGCCTAGGTTTAAGGCTTGCAAGAGGTATAGGTGATTATCCCACCAAAAGTTTGACTTGGTTCATCCTGTCCTATAATAGTAACCGGGTTCTAGGAATCTCATATCATTGATCTTTCTTGTAGGCGTTTATTTCAATACGACTGCCAAGTGGTCGACCGAAAATATCCCAAAAGTCTGATCTCAATGAGCGTAGCATCGAGTATCGACCAACCTTAGTCTCAAGACCAACCGCCATCTCACTACCTTCTAATGGCCAAGATGGGTCAATTAAGGTTCTAAAAGTTTAGTTAGTGCTTGATGACACCACGCAGAAGCCAAATACTATCCTCAACTTGGAAATGAAGAGTATCAGGACATCCAAAGTGTCACACTAACGTAGCCATCATGTTGACCGTTTCGATATACGTCTAACAGTCGCGATGATTTATTGCTACTTACCTAAAAGGAAACCCGGATCCGGGTGTAGGATCCCCCACAAATATAATACCCAAGCAATCTCTTAAAGTAAATCATACAAATCAAGCAGAAAGCAATAAAGGTGATCTAAAAATCCCTAAGGCATTCTCTCTTTAGGGTGTCTCCCCGGCAGAGTCGCCAGCTCAGAATACTTGAACCGACTTTTTAGGTTTTGTATCGCAAATGTGCGGATAGCAAGAGTCGCCACCGACTTTTCTTTTATCCAATTAAGGGAAGGTAAAAGTACGAAAAAGACCTTCGTTAGATTCTCGAGTAAGGAGAAGGTTATGAAAAGGGAAGGTATTAGCACCCATTTCCATCTGTAGTTATCTACGGCTCTTAGTTGCTCTTAGATCACTTTAAAATTGTGCTTTGTGTGTTTGACAAAAATGTTTTGAAAAGGCATTTCGCTTTGACTTTGTAATGATTCATGTAGGAATGTATACAAAGTGTTCGAAATGTTTCGCTTTGAAAAGAGTTTGAACTTTGACAAAAGTGTGTGGTGTGAAGAGTATTTTGATAGAGCAAGCAACTAAAAGTCTTATTACCTACTCAGAATTGATCGTTTTCGTGCTATTTTACGCTCCTTTAGAATAACGCTATCCATACCATTAGTTGGTAGGTAACTCTATTTGTTGGATGTAAGCGGACATTCGAAGGGACATCGATGGTCATAGAAAGCAACTTGTAGGAAGTATCCTAGCACATTCGAAGGGACTATCATCATTTTTCGAGGCGACAATCGAGGGTCAAGATCATGTATTCGAGGCGACATCGTGGGTCTTATGATCTTTGTATCAAAGGGACTATGATGATTTGTTTTGAAGGCAACAGCTAGAATACCTTACGCTCGAGGGACATGACCATTTGTATTCGTAAAGGCAACGAGAGAGAACTACCCTAAGGGGTGCATGTGTGAAAGTGTGTTGATTTCAGATTCATGTTATCTTGAAAATTAGAGTGAGCTATGTTGATTTTAGTCTTGCCATACACGCCTAATTACTAGCAGTTCATAGGGTGCGGAAATTAAAATGCGGGAATATAAAGTGCGGAAAGATAAATCCTACGCTATTACATGGCTTTGGGGCAGTTACATAATTTAAAATGCGGAAAATAAAAGCCCTAATTAAGCTATTACATCCCATGAGCAATTACATAATTGGAAAAAAAAGAAAACGATAAAAAGAAATCGTCCGAAACGAGATAACCTGTGAAAAGATGAGAAATCGGGAAATTCAAAGAAATCGAACAAGAGAAAAATGTTAGCAAAAATGATAATTTTTAAATGAGAAAAATATTTCATGCTGGAAATAACATTAATATGCTAAAATAATTTTTTGGGATTTTTTGGAGTTAATGTAATAATTAAAAACTAATTAAAAGTGATTTAAATGATAAATTAACAATTAAATTAAATATGCATGCAAAAATAATATTTTTAATTTTATAAATTAAATAAACATTTTCTGGAAATAAAGCAAAAAGAAAAATATTTTTTTAGTATTTTTAAATGCATGATAAAAAATTATGAAAGAAAAATAAAATGCATGGAAAATATTAAATAGAAAATATGAAAATATGAAAAAAAATATGTTAGTTTGTAAAGGAAGCAAAAATAAATGGTCCTTGCAGGAATCGAACCGGTGACCCTAGCCTCACAACGCGCTGCCACGACCAACTGAGCTAGAGCGTCCACGTGTTATGGAATTGCAACGAACACGTTTTAAACCAGATCGAATCTCGCCACTAAATCACGCCAAGACATCGCTTCTTCGTTTGAATCTCGAATTTTGCGTCTTTGGTTCGACGCTATGACCCCGCTAACATCAAAAATCACATACAAGTAATATAAATGAAATCTAAAGCCATGGTTCGATTCGTCTTAGTCCACTGATCATTCTGGTGGCATCGGTTTGGTCCAATTTAACCTAATTAGAGAAACCCTAAAACGTGACCTGAAACCCTAATCATGGTACATCATGTTTCCGGCCACGAAAATTCAATTGGATGACCCAGAAAGCTTGTAAACCTTGTTCTAAGCACGAAACAAACATCAAAACACATTAACAATGCATGAATAATGAATCGAATTTTGAAAAGTATGAACAAACCAAATCGTGATTTCGTGATTCTTGATGCTTTTGGACAATGTAAAGGTCTGGAATCACTCCAGGGGTATCAAGGAACGTGTTTGGATGTTCAAAATCGATTGAAACAGGCTGAATCCAAGGCTGCTAGTGACTTGTAGTGCACGATTTTTTTGAGTTTGAATAGGATTTCTCCAAGCAATTTTTCTGTCCTCATTCATGTGGTATGTATTGTATATATATAGTAGATGGAATTGGAGCTGATTTGAGGAAGAAATCATCATCAATCAATGCAAAACATATTTGATTTTGTACAAAATCAAATTTTCTCTTTTTTGATCAATTTCAATCAATTTCTTTCCAAATCCAATCAAATTTCGAAATTTGCTGGCTTCTTTAGGTTACTTGCATCTCAAGGATGAGAGAAAAAATCAATTTGCAATTAATTTTGATTTTATACCTTATTTTTGAATTTAATTGGTATTTAAATGAATAAAATCCAAATTAAATAGAAAAATAAAATAAAAATTTGTGGCATTGGGCTTGGATATTCCTAATTGTATAAGGAACAAGTTTGGATGAAGAAAAAGTAAGCCCATTTGCAAAATGTTTGATTTTTACAAGCATCTCTCTTTGTGCACTTCTTCAAAATTTCCCAACTTGTGAATGATGTATCTTGCTCAATTTTCCACATTTTTGAGTGTTCTTGGACTTTTTGGAAAGCTCTAAGAGTCCTCTAACCAACCTCTTTGGTTTCATCTGAATTGGAGTTTCCATGCTCAATATATCTTCAAAACAAAATGTTGACTTTTTGTTGACTTTGAAAAGGACCTGTAATATTTTGATCCATACCTTCCAAATGAAGCATTTTTTGAACATTCTTGTGAGACATAAAGTTGTAGAGAATTGAATTTCCTTCAAAACAAGAGGTGGTGGAAAAATATTTGAGAAAGTATGAAGAAGTTATGCTCAGTCAAAGTTTGGTTGACTTTTCACTAAGAAACCCTAATTTAGAAAGTTTGACTTTTGAGCAAATCTTGAGTTTCCTTGATGAATCATGATCAACCCTTGATCAAATGATAAATGTAACTTCAAAATGAGGATGTTGACCAAAAATTATGAAGTTTGACTGTATGTTGACCACAGTTGACTTTTTGTCCAATACAACTGATTTTCAACAATCTGAGCAATTGTCTGAGGAAACTTGACTTGTGAGGCTTGAAACTTGACATGGAGAATCTTTGAAGTATATGAGGAAGCATGAAGACCATTGGAGATGTTGGAAATCCATCTGGATCTGAGAATCACCAAACCCTAGTTTGGGTTGATTGTCTAGGAGAGGGTTTGTCTGATCAATCCTTGAGGAATCCTTGAGCATGGATGTATGGAATATGTTGAGAAGATGGAGGGCAAATTTTGGGGTATGACACGGTCCAGTTGAAGAATGGAACCGGCAAATGCATTTTGCTCATCAGCGAGCATTTATGTTCATGCACGAGAGTATGGAGCAACTGGCGTTGCAAATTAGAGAGCCGGGAGTAGATCACTTCACTCGTACGAGCCAGCAGCTGAGTGCTTATGCCAATTGGCCCGGGTTCGGGCCAAATGCAGAGGAGGAGGTAGCTGATGCAGATGGTGATGAGGAGGAGGAGAGTGATGATGATGGAGATGGTGGATCTGATTCTGGTTCTGAGACTCCGGGAGATTCCATCCTGGAGGCTTCAGATTGATTTCCTTTTATTGTCTTTGTTTTTAATTTTAGTACTTTTTAGTTTTTAGTTTTTGTTTTGGTTTTAGTTTCTTTTAGACTTAATGAATTTTGTTGGTTACCATTCCTTTTTAGGATGTGCTTGTAATTCCAAAATTTGCATTTTGTAGGCATGGAGCCTAAGTACTATTTTTAATTTGAAACACCATTTTGGGGTGTCTTTTTTTATTTTATTTTATTTTAAGATTATAGGTTATTTAATTTAAATTGTACTTCTTTTGTTTGTCCCGATTTTTCAACGGTACTCAAAAGCAAGTAAGTGTGTTTCACCAAAAGTGATGGTGATGATATAATTCTCGACTCGATCCATAAATAAGGTACATATTTAATCGTTTTGTAGAATATTAACATGTCTATGAAATTTGTGCTTTATGCAAAATATCTTGGCATGTACAAAAAATTTGTGTTCACATTCGAATCATTAGGACTTAAACCACAAAGGTGAGAAGCTTTCCACCTTATACCAAATATTGAGTGTCTAATAGTTTTGTTAACTCATGTGATTCATGCTTAATCTTAATTTGTTTGTGACATTTTGGAAACTTAGAGATGATCAAGGCAATTTTTTGTGCATTATGAGAAAAACCATCAATTCCAAAAGGGCCTCAACTAACCGTGAGTGAGTGAATCCTTGTGAACCCTTTTGAGCTTAAATTGTATTTGTATAATGAATCTATCAAATCAACTAATTGTTAAGTAGGCCACTTAATAGTTGTTGATAATCTATGAAAATTCAATGATGATTCATTCTATAAATTTTTCTTGTTTGTGACTACCAACCCTTTTGTTGATTAACCCTTTGAAGAGCATGTTCTTAAATAAAAAGGATTGATAAATTCAAGTTGGGGAGGTTGATCAAAAAGAACTTTGAATTGATGACACAATGATCCAAAAGAAAAAGAAAAAGAAATGGATATAAATGTGTATATGAAAAGAAAAACAAAAGAAAAGAAAGGAAGGATCATTGTGTGAGATAGAAAAGTGGTGTGAATAATAAGAAGGAAGTGGGAATGAGTTTGTGAAATGCTCTTCATTATCTTTACCCAATTTGTTTCAATGGCTTTGTACTTAAATATCCCTTGTTTCTAACCTAAGCCAAGTTACAACCCTTGAAAGTCCTTAGTGATCTTTGTTTCCATTTTGTTCATTTAACTTGTTTTGATAAATGCATGAATTATTCTGGATGTGCATGACTATTAGTGAGAGTTTTTAGTCCTTTGTAAATATTGCATTTTGTTCTTCATGAATATTGAAGAAATCATTAGGTGATTCAAGTGTGAACATATCTTTTATTTTGTCTACATGTGTTGATATATTGTGTTTAGAACTTAATTCATATCCATGTTGTGTTTCGAAGAAGCGATTAATGTGTATCTTTGCCGGGTATGTTGAGTTTGAACCATCCTTCTTGTGTGAGTTTCATGCTTACATTTTGATTCTTCTTGCTTTGTGAGTTTTTGACTTTTGTTTGAGGACAAACAAAGAAGTAAGTTGGGGAGAGTTGTTAAGGACCAAATTGTAGATATTTTGTACATGATTTTGTGGTCCTTAACAATGCTTTTTAATTAATTAGTAGTATTTATTATAGTATTTTGGTTTAATTATGTTTCTATTTAGTTTTTGTTTATAATATATTATTTAACTTAGTTTACTTTTAAATTTTAGGTTTTTAATGATTGATTCTCTCAAGCTTGGATTCAAGGAGACTTGAAGAGCTCTTGGGATGATTCTTTTTGAAGGAATTTTTGGAAGAAGAAGCATGCTTCAGTCGCTCGCAAGCATGAGCATTAGCGGTCATAAAATCGAAAAAGGATGACCCATGCTTTCACCTTTTTTGCCACCAACTCCCTGTTTTCCAGTTGGCTTTTGGTTTGTAGGAAAGGGAACATCACTTCTTCATGATAGTTCATCATTGTTGTAATTTTTTAGGGCATAGAACTAGAAAAGAAAAAAATAGTTCTTCTTGATTTCTTCTTCAATGTTCATCATCTTCTCCAACAATCTTGTGAGCAAAGCAACCATGAAAATGAGTGGCTAAGTTCTTTTTGTGTCAAGATTAGAGGTAGTTGATCTAACTAGTATGTATTTCTTTTAATCCATTTGTGTATTAACATGGTTGATGATTAATATATGTTGAATATCTTTGTTCTTCTATCTTTTTATGCTTTGAATCTTGTTTGAAAAAGGATGCTTCAAAGTAGACCTAGGATATTCATCCACTATTGAACAAATGCTATGAATAGATTTGTTAGTTAGTGTTTACAAGTATTGAGCTTCATGTTTATCATGTCAATAGTTGTGGTGAGAAATCATTCAAGGATTAACGTGATAAAACTCACAATCTTGGTGAGAAATCAACAAGATTGAGAGGATATGTATTTATAGCAATCATCAAACTAGTTCATCACTTGGTTAATAGAATACATATGAAATTAGGTTAATGAAACTAATCTTGACATGCTTCCATCATTTAAAAACAAACTCCAACTCTCTTGAATCCAAACCTTAACTCTCTTTTGAAAAGAATCTTTTAGTTGTTTGCTTGAAATTCATGATACTAGTAGCTTAGAAAACAAACCCTTTGGTTACTTAATCTTAAAATACGCTTTACTATTGAAAGACTACGATACAACACCAATCCCTGTGGATACGATAATTAAAAATACTTGTTCGTGGATTTTCACTACAACAAAATGGCGCCGTTGCCGGGGATTGGCGTTTGATATTGCAAGTATCGCAATAGTTGTGTATTTTAAGATATTTTTCTACTAATCTCTCTCTTTGTTTCTTTTGTGTGGCTAGAATTTTTCAGGTTTTAGTTTATGCGAGGAAGTGTTTCGGTCGATCAACTCCTATTCAATCCAGAAATTAAAAGGACGGCAGGAAGACTTAATAGCAGTGCTAAACAGAGGAGAAGACTAGCTAGGCAAACACAAGAAAAAGGAGAATCATCTACTTCTTCTACACCACCCGTGTTAGGAGAAGTCATTATGGCAGATCAACCACCACCACCACCACCGAGGGGGCCTTGTGTAAATAGCCCTCGTCACAACGCTCAATTTGCTCGCCAAGCCAATGCGAGGTTCACGGAGATGAATACGGGCTTGCTCCAACTTCTTTATGCAAGTCCTTTTCATGGTCATGACCATGAAGATCCATACACCCACCTCACTAAGTTTTATGAAATTGGTGCCAGAGCTCCGGAGGACCAAGAGGAGCAATACTTTCAAAGGCTTTTCCCTCATTCTTTCGTGGGGAAAGCAAAGGATTGGTATCTAGACCAACTACAAGAAACAATGACAAATTGGAATGTGTTGGAGGAGAAATTCCTTGAAAGGTTTTTTCCTCAATCAAGATTCATGGAGGCAAAAACCGCATGAAAGTTACTTAGATGAGATGCATTAGGTTATTAACCTACAATAATTTGTAAGTTAAGAGGAGAATGAACTTATACTAATTTGTTGGCTTAATACGAATAAATTTCTCAATATTCGTATTTTGTGTGTTTGAAATATTTAACTTAGAATTTGTGATCTCACAAGTATCAATCATACGAATAACTTTAGACGTCTAAAGAATGGATCTTCAAGTCCATTTTTATGAACATATTCTACATGATGTTCAATATCAACTTTAATAATATGTGTGATACTTATCAAGAAATTTCTGAAAAATCCAAATAATAAGATCTAACTCTAATTTGTTGAGAAAACAATTTCACAAACTTCTAATTGTGACTTGTGAGTAGACATATGCATGATCTTTTAGTCGATGCAACAATTAATGTCATAAAAACTCAATTTCTCAAATTTTTTATTTAGGAACACACAAATTTTGTTTGATTAAAGAAACTTCCGATTCTTCAAAACTAGTTCTCGCATTATAGTACACTTGAGATGACCCAATCAATTTTTCCAACAACATATTTAAGTGTGATTTGTAAACTTCTGGTTTACAATGATATGTGCTTCAATTGTACTAATATAAGTGTTGTAAAAGTCCGAGGAAAAAGCCGGTAGCTTTTCCATTACACATTTTCTGTCCGAATTATGTTTTATAATACAAAGATATTCAATACTTCTATCATCTCCTTTTCAATATGGTATTCATTTAGGAGAATATCTTTGAAACTTAATCAATTTCTTTGAGACTTGTGGGAATATAATGCATTCTCGATGTGCAATATTGTTCTTCCATATAACAACGCATTGGCTCTTCTGGAGCCTTCAATTATTTCTGAGGTGCCTGATATAGTACTGGCATCAGTCTTTCGATTCACTAAATTAGAGAAATATATTTTATTCTTGAGAGTTGTGTGTTTAGTTTCACTATCAACAAGGCACATATCTTCATTACTAGTGTTAGTGTCACTATTCATTCTAAGAAAAATTTAACGATGTGTTATAAGCGTAATTTAAAGACACAAGTTATATAAATTAACAAGCAGCAAACACACTTTATCATTGTTATAAAAGAAAGTTTAAAACAACCATAAAAACTTATTGTAATAATTAGAAGGAAATTTTCATAAATTCTATTTCTTGATTCTACCATAAAATATTTTACAAAACTTATTATATAAATTAAACACCAACTTTCTAATTAACACCAGTTAAATCACATTCTAATATAATGATTAATTCAAAATTACCATATATAATAATTTCTGATATCTCATAAATATTTTATGATTTTATAAATTTCCCAAAAATATATACATCAATACTAAATTTATAACCAAATTTCTATTTCATTTTTCAATTGTTTACCTCAATCATATTATATATAAAAATATATTTCAAAAACTAAATTAAAAATAGATATTAATATATATTTCAAATACTAGATATGTATATATAGTTTCACAATATAAATAATATATGCATAGCCCATAATAATATATATTCTACTCACGTTAAAAAATAAAAAATTAATAAATTTTATACTCACAAAGCTTTCTAATATAACAAAATTTTAATTTTAAAATATTAATTGATAAACCTACATTTTAAAATCTTCATTCATCAAATTACTAACTAACAGAAACATGCTTCATATTTACATTCAACAAAGTAATAACTTTCTCAATAAACACTAATTGTTAGCAATGTCAAATTTTTGAGAAATTTTTTTAGAATAATATTAACATTTACAAACAATAATCTAAAATAAATATAATCATCCTTCTGGGATACGCTAAAATTATTAGTTAATAAATGATGATCTAAAAATTATAATCATCATTCTGGGATGATTATCCATATGTGTTAAAATTATTATTTTTATAAACAATGATCTAAAACTATAGATTCAATTTGTGACATTATTTTGGAATAACAATTTTTTTTTTTAATATTATATATATGAAATCCTTCTGGGATATTCAATATTATTCTTTGAATCCTTCTCTTTGCTAATTTTTAACATAATTGATGCATTTTTCTAGAATTCATTAATATTATAGATTCAATATTATAGATGCAATATTCTGGTTAGCTTGATAGTTTTTCAGAAACTATATAAATAATTTATTTTTCTAGGTTCTTCAAGAACTATATAAATAATTTATTTTTCAGGAACTATATAAATAATTTATTTTTCTATCCCTTAGGGATAACTTGATAGGTTCTTCAGGAACTATATTTTTCAGAAACTATATAAATAATTTATTTTTCTATCCTTCACGGATAACTTGATAGGTTCTTCAGGAACTATATAAATAATTTATTTTTCAGAAACTATATAAATAATTTATTTTTCTATCCTTCAGGGTTAACTTGATAGGTTTTTCAGGAATTATATAAATAATTTATTTTCCTATCCTTCATTGATAGCTTGATAAGTTCTTCAGGAACTATATAAATAATTTATTTTCCTATCCTTCATCGATAGCTTGATAAGTTCTTCAGTAATTTTATAAATAATTTATTTGACTATCCTTCAGGGATAGCTTGATAAGTTCTTTAGGAACTATATGAATAATTTGTTTTGCAATCCTTAATAGATGCTTTAATCATGCAATCCTTCTGGGATGCATGAAAATTATCACTGATTTTCTCTTTCTTTTTCTAATCAATATTTATAAATAATAGATAAAGAATAAAAAATATTACCTTCTAAAAGTTGAAGCTTCGTACTTATAACGTGTTATAAAATATAGAGAAATAAGGAATAAAGGGAAGAGAGAAAGATAGAATGAATGTATATTATTTTATTCGGTGCAATATAGAGTTAGTGTGAAAAATGCCAAAATTTTGGTGGTAGACTGGATTCGAACTCAAGACCTCAGGGTGAAAGGTCTCCACATGCTTGCCATCTGAGCCACCTGTTTGAGTTGTTAGTGGGATGGAAAGAAATTAATATATAATATAATAAAATTATAAAATATATTAAAATTAGAAAAACGCACGCGAAGGGGTCATCGTCCGCATTTTGAATTTTCCTGTGACCTTTACCGACGGTCAGTTCGTCGCTAAAGCCTATAGTGACAACCTCGCTTGTCACTATATCACCTACAAAATCAAATCTCACATAACACGCAATATAAATTCCATATAAGGGTATGAATCGATTGGAAAACACCATCTGAACATGATGCGCCATCGATTTGGTCCAATTATACTCGTAATCAAAGTTCCCAATTCAAAGCACAGAAACCCTAACCATGGTGTTTCATGATTCCTGCACTTAAACTAAAATCAACCAATCCAGAAACATTGCATAGGTTCTCACAATCATGAATATACAATAAAAACATGTTTATGATGCGTATATGATCAAAATAGAAATTGAAAAATAAGTGGGCAAACCGTGATTTTGAAATTGTGTTTCAAGAAGTTTTGATGATCTATGATGGCCTGGAACGCTTCAGAGGAGGTCGAGGAAGTTGTTTGGATGCTTGGAATGGCTTGAATCAATCTGAAACCTTGATTGCTACCTCCTTGTTCTTCAAGTTTTTTTATTTTTCTAGGGTTCTTGGAGGCAGGATTTCGTGTCCCTTGCAACTGATGTTGTTGTGTACTTATAGGCAAGTATTTCAGGTCAACAAAATTGAAACAAATCTATGTAATTGGCATGATTGAAATTTGTTTTGGAATTGATTCAAAACTTGACATTTTGGATCAATCTTGTACAAATCAAGCTTGAAATGATTTTCTTGAGCTCCAAGGCAATCTTTGATTGATTTTCTTATTGAAAAACAAATCCCATGCGCCTCATGTAATAATTTGATATTTTATTTTATTTAAAATTGAATTAAAATGAAGTAAACCAAAAATAAATAAAATAAATAAGACCATAGCGTGTAGGTGGGCTCTAGAAGCTCTTGGCAATGTTAGAAACAAGTTTAGATCAAAGAAATATATGCACATTTGGAAAATTTTCAAGTTTGATCAATACTTTCTTCATGCATTTCTTCAAAATTTCCAATTTTACCCAAGCCATAACATGCTCAATTTTTATCATTTGAGAGTGCTCTTGGACTTTTTATAAATCTTAAGATGTCCTATAAGAGCTCATTTTTGTTTCACATTTATTGAAGCTTCCATGCTCATGTACACTTCTTTGGAAAAAGATTACTTTTTGTTGACTTTTAGAAGGACCTATAATGTCTTGACCCGTATCTTTCAAATGATGCATTTTTGGAAAAACCTTGTGAGAGATAAAGTTGTAGAGAATTAAATTCCCTTTAAAATGGTCTTTGGTGGAAAAATTTCTGATGAATTATGTGAAATTTATGCTTGGTCAAAGTTCTGTTAACTTTTCATCAAGAAATCCTAATTTAGAAACTTTTGACTTTTGATTATTTCTTTAATTTTCTTGATGAATCATGGTCAAACCTTCATCAAATGATGAATGTGACTTTAAAATATTGATGTTGACCAAAAATGATGAAGTTTGAGTGTATGTTGACCACAGTTGACTTTTTGTCCAATACAACTGATTTTCAACCATGTGAGCAATTGGCTGAGCAAACTTAGGTTATGAGGCTTGGAACTTGACATGATGGTACTTTGAAACATATGAGTAGGCATGATATTCACTTTAGACATTAGAACTCAATTTTGACTTGTGAGAAGCAAAACCCTAGTTATGTGTTGATTGCTTATGAGAGGGGTTGTCTGGAATTCTTGAGTATGGAGATATATCTTGACCTCAAAAATAAGAGGGCGAATTTTGGGGTATAAAAAAAGCTTTATCTATTGAAAATGTCAAAAGGAGTGAAGATTTTATTGCTTTGTTGAAGGATGCCCAGAATATAGTTCAGAAAGGTTCTAGCAATGCTTGGGGGCAAGTTATTGAGCCAAAGGTGAACAAGAATGGCCTCGGCTTAGAGTTTTCCAGGAAGAATAGGAAGGAGGTGTTGAAGCCAAAGTATGCTTTTGGCAATTATCAAGATGTTTTTTGCAGTGCTGGATATCTCGATCTGACTGTTCCAGGAGTCAATGCCATTGATGAAGATGGACCGGAGTAGAAAATGCCCAACTTTGTTATGCATGAAGCCAGAGTTTGTAATTGGACAGCTGTTGATATTCCTACTTGCATTGACATTTCAAAGTAATTCACTTTTGTTTGTTTAAATTTTTAAATAACAATCCTTTCACTCTGCCCATGGTGAAAGTGAAGTTGTGTGGGCAAAATCTGTTGTTTTGAAATTTAAGATCATTAATAAAAGTTTGTTTTTCATTCCAAATCGTGTGTTTTATTTTTCTACTTTTTCTTGAAAAATGGTAATAAAAAACCTTTCATAATAAATAATAACTTAAATGGTTCCAACGACAAATGAAAAGTGTTCTCATTCATGGATGGATTTTCCGGATACAATTAAATTAAGATGGCTTCTGAGGACATGGAAAAAAACAACGTTTATCACACCCTGGGAACGTTCTGTTATAGAGTGATGCCTTTTGGGTTGAAGAACGTTGGTGCAATGTACCAGAGGGCCATGACGACCCTATTCCATGATCTGATGCATAAGGAAATTGAAGTGTATGTTGATGATATGATTGCCAAGTCCCAAACTGAGGAAGATCATTTGGAAGACTTGTTGAGATTGTTTCAACGTTTGAGGAAGTATCATCTCCACTTGAATCCTAATAAATGTACATTTGGTGTCCAATTTGGGAAACTATTAGGTTTCATTGTCAGTCAGAAACGAATTGAAGTTAATCCCAATAAAGTTAGGGAAAATCAAGAGATGCCTTCACCAAATATTGAAAAGCAAGTCAGAGGTTTCCTTGGACGTTTGAATTACATCTCCAATTTCATTTCCCATATGACTGCAACATGTGAGCCTATCTTCAAGCTGTTGAAGAAAGATCAAGGTTGCGTATGGACAGATGATTGCCAAAGGGCATTTGAAAGTATCAAGGAATATTTACTCGAGCCTCCTATCTTGCTCTCTCCTGTTGAAGGAAGACCATTGGTTTTGTATCTAACGGTGTTGGATAGCTCCACAGGTTTTATTTTGGGACAGCAAGATGAAAGCGGAAGGAAAGAATATGCCATTTATTACCTGAGCAAGAAGTTCACCGACTGTGAGTCACTGTATTCTATGCTGGAAAAGACTTGTTGTGCTTTAGCCTGGGTTGCGAAGCAGCTGCTGGTTAATCTCTTGAATGGATCCAATCAAGTACATCTGCAAAAAATCCAACTCTTACAGGAAGAATTACCCGTTGGAAGATGTTGTTATTTGAATATGATATTGAATATCACTCCCAGAAAGCTATCAAAAGCAGTGTGCTAGCTGAATACCTAGCTCATCAGCCATTTGAAGATGATCAATATGTTGGATTTGATTTCCCTGATGAAGATGTGATGTATTTAAAAATGAAATATTGTGATGAACCTTTACCTGAAGAAGTTCCAGACCTAGAATCCCGATGGGGAATGGTGTTTGACGGAGCTGTGAATGCTTATGGAAAAGGAATCGGTGTTGTGATCATTAATCCTCAAAGATCTCACATTTCTTTCACATCAAGGTTGATGTTTTACTGTACGAATAATATGGCAAAATATGAAGCTTGTATCATGGGTCTTTAAGAAGCCGTGGATCTCAGAATTAAGGTTCTCGATGTATATCATGATTCAGTTTTGGTAATAAATTAGATTAAAGGAGATTGGGAAACTCTTCACCCTGGATTAATCCCTTACAAAGATTATGCAAGGATACTATTAACCTTCTTCAATAAGGTGGGGCTTCACCACATCCCTCGGGATGAAAATCTGATGGCAGTTGCCTTAGCTACTTTGGCCTCCATGTACAAAGTGAATCGATAGAATGATGTACCTCAGATCACCATTGAGCGCCTGGAGAGGTTGGCTTACATATTTTTCGTGGATGTGGCAAAGGATGATAAACCCTGGTATTATGATATCAAGCACTTCCTGATGACTCAAAAGTATCTGGTTGATGCGACAAGCAAAGATAGAAAGACATTGAGGTGTTTAGTTGGTAGCTTCCTCCTCAATGAAGGCATTATGTGTAACACCCGGAAATTATTTAATTATTTAAATAAAATTATTAAGGATTTATTTATTGGAATTTAGTCGAAGTTGGATTTATTAGTAGAATTATAAGGAGCATTAATAAATTTATAAGTTGATTTAGGGTGATTAAGTGAATTATCGGAAGTTGGGATTAATTAGTGATGAATTAATTTTATTATAGAATATTATTGGAAATAATATTAGAAATAAGTGTGGATTAATAGACTTATTTAATTGGTGTTAGAAGTAGTAGAAATGAGGTGTGAAAATTAACCCAATAGAATTTTATTATTATTATTATTATTATTATTATTATTATTATTATTATTATTATTATTATTATTATAAGTTGGATTTAATTATAAGAGATATAAAAGGAGGATTATAAGGGTTTAGTAATATTTTTGGGAAAAGTTGTATGTGGGAAAGAGAAAAGAGGAACAGGGGTTTGAAGGAAACTGCCGTCGGAATAGGAATTGTAGACCGGAAAGCCAAATCGGAATTCGACCGGAAACTATAGAGAGACCGTCAATCCAAGGTAAGGGTGGGGTTCTAACTCTCTAAACGGGTTTATGATGAATCGTATGTGGGATGGAATTGTATAGAATTATCTCGGTTTATTGCGTGTGGTTTATGTTGCAAAACGATGAACATGATATAATTGCTGTGTGAAATATTTCTGTTGTTGGATCGATCATACGGCTGCAGTATTTGGATCAATTGAATTTTGGAAATAAATTATCTAAATCGATTAAGATGAGAACCACAGGAAAGTATTGAAGTGTGTTGCCGGAAATGAAAATTGAGACGGGCGTCACATCCTTAGTGCAGAAGGCACTTATTTTGTTGCGTGTGTGGAATGAAAAAAGAATAATGTGCCGAGGGGCACATGTAGTCTTAATTCCTTTTGTTTGTTATGCCTTTGGAGATAAATTACCTAATAAAGATATATTACTACAAGCTATGCTCTTGTTAGCTAAATGGTCTCTCTATATATAAGTTAATAGTATTTAAGGTAACAATATAATATATTACTGTGGATATACAGAAACGTCATAGTATGCTTAGCTTACAATAATATTGTTAGATTTTAGAAGTACTTCTCAAAACTAATTTTAAAACAGACACTACATATTTGTAACACGTAAAATCAATTTCATGAATTATCCTGTATCTTTTAGTTTCTTTAATACCGCCATGGGTGCTACATAAACTTCTATATGGCCTAAGACTTATATGTGTAGTAAATTATACAATATAGAGATTTCATATAATAATTATTTTATTATTGTATAAGTTAGTTAACTATATATATATATATATATATATATATATATATATATATATATATATGTATGTGTGTGTGTATATATGTATATATTAGTAAATTTTTAGTTAATTAATCAGAAATGGTCAAAATAGTACTCAATAGCAATGTTAGTAGTTTTAACCGATAAATTTGTTTAACCGAAATTAGTTGCAATTTCGTAGAATTAATTCGTAAGCGATTGTAGTTATTATTGGTTGTTTGATGAATTGGAACAGTGTCGCGTATGTCGAATATAGTAGATATCTTATTAATGGAAAATCAAGTAGTTGATTAATTAATTTAGTAGAAGACGTTTACTAAATAAGTAGCGTTAGTGGTAAATAAGACGTTTTAAGCGTAGATTCGCAATAGTTAAGTTGTGTAGTATTTGTCGTAGTGTTTGCTTTAATTGTTGTTGTTACTAACTTGTTGTTGATATGTTTATGAAGTTGTAGGCCTAAGGCCAATGTTGATTAAATTGAATTAAGTTGTAGGTCGAATGACCAGTGTTGATCTAAGTTGATGCCATTGATGTATATTTAAGTTGTTGTTGTATGTTGTTGTTGTTGTTGCATTGTCGTGTATTTGTTGTTGAAGTTGAGGTTGCATAGCATAAATTGCATGATTAAGTTGGCCTTGATGGCACCACGTTGAAAGTTGAAGGCTTATTCCTTGGCCTTGATGGCACCACGTTGAAGGCTTATGCCTTGTTGAATGCCTCGATAACCTGGCATGACTTTAAGTTGGGAGTTCTGCTCCAAATGGTACCACATGCATTTGCATAGTTGAGTCACATATTGAGTCGCGTGTTAAAGTTGTTGTTATTATTTCGTTGCCTATTGATTGTCGTTGCGTTGTTGTTGATATAAGTTGTTGTTGCTATAAGTTTCTATTGTTGTGGGTTGTTGTTGTTATAAGCTATTATTGTGAGTTGTTGTCGTTATAAGTTTTATTTCTATAAGTTGTTGTCGCTATAAGTCGTTGTTGTTATAAGTTGGTGTTGTTATAAGTTGGTGTTGTTATTAAGTTGTTGTTGTTATGTTGTGTTGAATTAAGTTGTTACACTGATGATTATGTTGTTGTTAACTGTGAAGTGAATTATGTTTGTAGTTAACTGTGAAGTGGTTTTGTGTTGTTGTTAATTGGGAAGTTGTTGTGATGTGTTAGTTATGATGTGATAATTTTTTATGATTTAATCCTAGCATATTATTTATCATACACTTGATTATATTGTTGGATATCTCACCCCTTCTGCTGATATTTTCCCTACCATGGGAAATGGGCAGGTACTCAAGGATAGTCGTGGAAGTTCGAAGTAGCATTATGAAATTGTTAGTTGTTGTTAGTTCGAATTGGTGTCATTGCTCTGATACGTAACACTCAAGGGGATGAACGTTGCTTAATTTGTTGTAGTTGCTTAAATTGTTGAAGTTTATGAATAATGTGAATACTTGATCATGTTGATTATTGAAATTGGTTTAGTTGAATAATTGTGCTAAGTGAAGTTAAATAATACTACCTCTGTTCCTATATATAAGAGACAATTCATTTTCTAAATTCATTGAATAATCAATGTATTTGGTCAATTTATAGACTAGGTACATTGATTATTCAATGAATCTAAAAATTGAATTGTCTCTTATATATAGGAACGGAGGTAGTATTAATAATATTTTGAAATATTTTGAGGTTGAATAAAATATGTATTGTTGTTACCATTGAAGAATCATAATTTTGCTGTTTAATTAATTTCATGGAAAGAAGTTGTTATGAGTTCATCTTTGATCCAAGTGTTATGTATCTGCGTAGTTATGACTAAATGCATGTTGTTTTGTGAAGAGATTGTGACATCCCTTGTATGATTATCTTTTATGCACTCTGATTTGAATAATATTCTAGGGGTAGATTTGGGGTGTTACATTATGTATAAGAGAAATCATGATATGGTCTTGCTCAGATGCATGGATAGACACGAAGAAGACATGTTGATGCATGAGATCCATGAGGGTTTTTTTTTGTACCCATGTCAATGGACACTCTATGGCTAAGAAAATGCTAAGGGCAGTTGACAATGGAATCTGATTGTTACAAATTTGCGAAGAAGTGTCATAAGTTTTAGACTTATGATGATAAGATTCATGTGCCTCCAACACTGATCAATGTTATTTCTTCCCCATGGCCTTTTTCTATTTGGGGTATTGACATGATCGGGATGATTCAACCCAAATCCTCTAATAAATATCGTTTTCATCTTGGTAGCAATTGATTACTTCACCAAATGGGTAAAAGCGACTTCTTGTGCCAATGTTACCAAGCAAATGGTGGTTCAATTTATCAAGAATAATCTCATTTGTCAGTATGGTGTGCCAAGCAGGATCATCACTAACAATGGTTTCAAATTTAATAATAAGATGATGATGGAGCATTGTTACGAACTCAAAATTGTTCATCACAACTCTTCTCCTTACAGACCTAAGATGAACGGGGTTGTTGAAGCTGCAAATAAAAACATTAAAAAGATTATCTAGAAGATGGTTGTTACCTATAAGGATTGGTATGAGATGCTACCTTTTGCTTTGGATGGGTATCAAACTTCGGTTCGTACATCAACAAGGGAAACCCCTTTTTATCTCATCTATGGCATGGAAGAAGTGCTCCCCATTGAGGTTGAGATTCTATATTTACGTGTGATTATGGAAGCTAAGTTGCCAGATGTCGAATGGATTCAGAATTGGTTTGATCAGTTGAATTTGATCGAGGAAAGGAGAATAACCGCTTTGTGTCATGTTCGACTGTACTAGAAAATAATGAAGAAAGCTTTTGATAAGAAGGTCAAACCTCGTGTATTTAGAGAAGGCGACCTCGTGCTCAGAAATATCATGTCTTTAAGCTCTGATTCTGGGGGCAAATGGACTCCCAATTATGAAGGCCCATATGTTGTCAAGAAAGCCTTCTCTAGATATGCATTGATTCTTGAAACTATGGATGGCGAGGAATACTTCGCATAAATGAAATAAATGAACAACTCGCTAAGTTGAAAATACAAAAGGGAGACTTAGGAAAAAAAGAGCGTCTCGATAGGTTGAAAACCCGAAAGGGCGATCTAGGAAAAAGTTAGAGACATAAACAGAATAAATTTCCCAGTAGACTGAAAACTCGAAATGGAAGTCTAGGTAAAATTAAGGGACTTTTATGGCAAGTAACTACATCAGACAGGACTTGATCGTAGAATCAACAATCTGCACGGATCGTCTTGACACCTCAACTGAAGCCTACAAAATAGGAGTTCAAAGTTGTTAGTGGAGATAGTGGTCATTGTTTCAATGTACCTTTTCCATGTATTTACCATTTTTCAAAACTTTGTAATCATCCATGGAGTCGTGCTATTGGTAGGCTAGCAATCTAACAATAAAATTTGAGCTTTTATCCAATTTCTTTGCAATCTTATCTTGTTCAGATTATAAAAATATTCTATTATTGAAAATACATTTCAAAACAAACAAATTCAATAGAACATACTTGTGAAATTTTTTGCAATTAAGTGTGTTTACTTTAAATGTGAATCAAAAGAAAAAAATTGCATGGTCTTAATAACAAAATAAGATTGATGATGTTCGAAGAAGGTCCCAATTTCTCTCTAATAGGGTCCCTAAGACAATTTTCTTTCGAACATGAAGTGCTAATACAAATTTGGACATCCCCATGAAGTTCCTTGAATCTTCCCAGAGAAGTCTATACAACCACTACTCTGGTTGTTGAAGCATATTTGTAGTTCCTCCTTATCACAAATGATATTATTATCCCTGGTGAATCCTGGAGAAGTTTGTTGTATCCCTGCCATTTTTTTTGGTTTTTGTTGCTATGTGATTGTGATTTAACCATTTTTCAAGCCATGTTTCCCTCCCGGGAGAAGTTGAGCCTTAAAGTAGGATGTTATCCTTCAGTTGGTGGTTTTTTTATTTAGTTCTTCATGTTAAATGCGCTTTGGCCAAGTGTTGTCCTTACCAAGTCAGCCCTACATGATTATCCACGGTGCAGTGTATCTGTTTTGTCAGTATACATACATACACACATACACATACATACATGCATGAATTACAATTTTTGTTATTCATTTGTTTTTGTGTATCCTCTCTCCATTAGAATGTCAACCTTAAGCAGAAAGTGTTTACCCTTTCATATGCCTCACTGAGTTACCCCTCGTGGAAGAATAGAGTCTTAACACTCTTATCCGACCCTTTGCTCATTCAAATCTCTTTCCCCAGTGTGGTTGTGGTTTGAATTCTGGTCCCCAGGCAGCGTTATCATTTTGTTCTCCCTAGACTGTAAGTTCTAGATGGAGAGTGCATTTATTTTGCACAAGAAGACTTTATCTCTTCAGCAAGATTGAACTTTTGAATTTTCACCAGGAAGTCCGATTTTATCCTCCAGCAGTATCATTACAATCTTTTTCTAACAGTAGGTGGAGGTCTCTTTATTTGAGCAAACCAATATTCCTTATCAAGTCTGTTAGTCCCCATCTATTTCTTTTCGGTACTCTACTGGGGAATATCTCGTTGTTGATTGATCGTATCTCTCCAGCAGGTTGAAGAGTTGTTGTTGAATTCTTCGATGGGTGAATTACAAGCTCGTTGTTGAATTTCCCTTTTCCGTACTCCAACCGGGAATATCTCGTTGTTGATTGACTGTATCTCTCCATCAGGTTGAAGACTTGTTGTTGAATGCTCTGATGGGTGAATTACAAGCTCGTTGTTGAATGATTCTTTTTGGTACTTCGACAGGGAATATCTATTTGTTGATTGATTGTATCTCTCCAGTAGGTTGAAGACTTATTGTTGAATGCTCCGATGGGTGAATTACAAGCTCATTGTTGAATGATTCTTTTCGATACTCCGACGGGGAATATCTCATTGTTTATTGACCATATCTCTCCAGCAGGTTGAAGACTTGTTGTTGAATGCTTCGATGGGTGAATTACAAGCTCGCTATTGAATTATTATATTCGGTGCTCCAACGGGGAATATCTCGTTCTTGATTGACCGTATCTCTCCAGCAGGTTGAAGACTTGTTGTTGAATGCTTTGATGGGTGAATTACAAGCTCATTGCTAAATGATTCTTTTCGGTACTCATATGGGGAATATCTCGTTGTTAATTGACTGTACCTCTCCAGTGGGTTGAAGACTTGTTGTTGAATACTCTGATGGGTGAATTACAAGCTCTTTGTTGAATGTCTCTTTTTGGTACTCCGACGGGGAATATCTCGTTGTTGATTGACCATATCTCTCCATCAGGTTAAAGACTTGTTGTTGAATGCTCTGATGAGTGAATTACAAGATCATTGTTGAATGATTCTTTTCAATACTCTGACGGGGAATATATCATTATTGATTAACCGTACCTCTACAACAGGTTGAAGACTTATTGTTGAATGCTCCAATGGGTGACTTACTAGCTCATTGTTGAATGATTCTTTTCGGTACTCTGACAGGGAATATCTCGTTTTTGATTGATCGTATCTCTCCAGCAGGTTGACGACTTGTCGTTGAATGCTCCGATGGGTGAATTACAAGCTCATTGTTGAATGATTCTTTTCGGTACTCCGACAGGGAATATCTCGTTGTTGATTGATCGTATCTCTCCACTAGGTTGAAGACTTGTTCTTGAATGCTCCGATTGGTGAATTACAAGTTTATTGTTGAATTATTCTTTTCGGTACTCTGACGGGAATATCTCATTGTTGATTGACGGTACCTCTCCAGCAAGTTGAAGACTTGTTGTTGAATTCTCTGATGGGTGAATTACAAGCTCATTGTTGAATGTCCCTTTCTGGTACTCCGATGGAGAATATCTCGTTGTTGATTGGTCGTTTCACTTCGACAAGTGTTTATAACTTATTGAAGTTCCAATGAATGGAAACATCGTCATTATGGGACGAAGTTTTTCGAATATTTGATTGAATTCTCCCACATGCAAAGTTTTAGCTCGTTAGCGAATCGTCAGTTTATTACCCTTTCCAGGTGAAATATCTTGGTTAAAGAAGAAGTTGAAACTCGTTCTCGGTGGAACACCAGAACTTTTTGATACTTAATCCATCATTAATGTAATTTTCTTACCACCTTTAGGACAGGAGTATTTTGGGCTGATAGTTTAAAATCTCTAGAAAGTCGGCATAGTTCTCTTGTTTTTGCTAACTCCTCTGTGAGGAGATAGCTTGCCGTCTGTCTATGGATCATTGTTATTATTCTCTTTCTTTCTTGAGTTGTTGCTACTTTGCTTCATCTCGGGCCCATTCCCCAATAAAGTTGAGCTCCTATTCCCTGATGAAGCTGTTTTTCCTCTCATGAGATCGAGTTTTCTTCCCCCAGTATTTCGTTCTCTTAGATGAGTTGTCATTCTTAGCATGTCTTTATTACTTTTGCTTCTCTAGTGGTGTCATGTTTCTTCTGTGAAGTTCATCCTTTTGCATTGCATAATTATTAAGCATTGCATGGAATCTTAGGGCCAAAAACAGGGCTTGTTTTATATTTAAGTATCTTCTATCCCGTCGAGGCGAAGATTTTCTTCTTGTCTCCAGATATAAGACACTTAAATAAAGGTAGCTGTTGTACCCCAATTTTTCCCCCAAGATCCCTCGATATCTCATCATCACAATGTATTGTTGATTCGAATCTACCAAAGGATTAATTATACAATTGATTCTTGGTGCTTTGAGTTAACAATATATTATGTGCCTTAATCCACCAAGATGAGTGGTTGAACTTAAAGATGAATAAATTTTTGAGAAGATAATCCAAGTTGATCTATCATTTCCCCTCCCTCTTCATCTTATCCCATTGTTTTTTTATTTTATGTGTTGACAAACATTAGAAGGTGATTTATATATCTCTCTTCTCGTTGCTTTTTCAACACATACATCACTATTGACCGACCTCGTTGTAGGGTGACTTCTTAAGTCACTTGGTGATTGCTTAACATAGCGCTACATTACTTCTTCTTCATCTTATTTTCTCTTTGTCACGAATCGGAAAATGATCAATTGGTGGCATAAACTTTATGTTTTGCAAAATCCCCAAAAGATGTTTGAGCTTTGATTTTGGTTCAACACCTGTGATACTTGTCGTGTAGTCGCTATGATTTTTTAATCAATCTTCTGGAAAGTTTTCACTAACTTTGTCCAATTGAAATTCTCAATCATCTTTGATCAAGTGTTGAGATCTTTAATTGTTCCAAAATAGATGATATAATTGACAAAAAGTAATTGAAACTTGTCGTGTGGTCGCTATGATTCTATCAAGCTTCTGGCAAGTCTTCATGCTCAAGTTTCAAGATGATCATCTAACTAACCTTAATAATCATTAACAACTAACTTTATTTTATGCTCTTTATTCTTATGCTTTTATTTTATGCCTTTATTTTTCCACCTTTATTTTTATGGTGTTTACTTTGTGCATTTAATTTGAGAATTTACATTTCATGTCATTTTTCCTTTTGCTCACTTGAGCATTTTATTTTCTTGTCATTTTGAATTTGCTCACTTGAGCTTTATTTTTCTTTTAAAAACACTTAATAATTCAACTTGAACCTTAAAAAACTTTTAATTGTTTGTTCTCAGACTTGGTTACTATCCATATGCTCGGAGTTTGACCTTTTGACTTAGGATTAGGACCTCAACCTCAGCTCGGAGTTTCTGTGATTCTGGTGTTACTTTGCATGTTCTTAAGCTGTTATCTTTCTGTGTGCAGGTTGTTTCATCTGTACTCGTATACAAGTGGAATTCTTCCAAATAAAGTCGTTATGCTACCCGATTTTTAAAGACATAATTTCACCTGAGGCATTGATTCATCTGAAGCTTGGTTTTTTTGTGCGATTAATTGCTTGATTTGTAATCCAAAGGATGAGATGTGGTATTGGCATTTTAATGTCAAGTATTAATTTTCCTACCCGGTTAGACCTTTCTTTATCCTTACCTTTTATTTTTATGCACATAGGTTAGTCTCTTCATCTCCTTCCATATTCTTAAATTTTCAAAATCTTCTCCCTCTTTTTCAAAGGATTCTTGTTTTTAAAACTCGAACCGCTTTCACAATAAACTTGGACTTAGGTCCATTCATTTTCAAACCTCTTTTTCTTAATAAATTTCAATCCATTAAATAATACTTTGACCATTTCTCATAAGAATAAAAAACACATAACCTCATTAAAAAAATTTGAGCCCTTTGTGGCTTTTTCTTTTAAAATAATCGTTTTTTAAAAGATAAGACTCTTGTCAATTCCTTGAGTTGATGTGGGCCGCTATACTTCTACCATGTGTAGTGAAGAGAGGCATTTTTTACTTGGTGTTGAGGATGCTCGTTGATGAAAATTCAAGCTTAAGATTCTCCTCTTTGAGTTAACAAAACGCTTATTTCTCACATTTGTGGGTAGTAGGCATGTTTGTCACTCGGATATGACTATGATGTCTATTCTTTTTTTAAATCAACCAACACACAAATTATAGTCTTTTTTACCCGAACTACATGGGTTTTGATTTCAAGATTGCACATTGTTGGTATGTAGGCCTAGAACTCATTGGAAGTTCTATCAAATAAAAAATTATAAAAATAAATACTTCTTTTTTCACCCCGCCATCCATTTTGTACACGTACCCTTTTTTAGCACATATACGATTTTTCAAAAATGTTCCTACTTAGTATCGTAGATGCTTTGGGTGCCTAATACATTCCCTTTGCATAACTAACCCCCGGATCTAGATCTCTTTTTTTTAGGATTTTATTCCCTCTTTTTCCTAGTCCTTTAGATAAAATAAAAGCGTGGTGGCGACTTCATTGTTATTGTTTTGAGTTGAGTCAATCAATAGCTTACACTCGTAGTTTTTTGCTGCTACACTTACCATCACTCAATGTCAGTTTGATATCTATACCTAAACTTGCATAATCACATAGTTTTTTTGTGAAATTTAATTATAATACTTGTCACATCTTGTAGAAAAATACAAAGGCTATGATTGGTATAACTAAAATGAGCAAAGGGCTATATGTCATTAATAATGCATCTCTTAAGAATAGTTTTATCATTTGTAGCACTAACACTAGTTCTCTTGTATGGAATTATAGATTAGCTCATATCTCTAATGATGGCTTACATGCCATTTGTAAATACTATCATTTTATATCAAATAAAAATGTTTGGTCTCCTTGTGATGCTTGCCATTATGCCAAACAAAAGAAATTATCAATTCCTTTAAGCAATACTACTTCTCATGCCCCTATTGAATTGTTGCATGGTGATTGTTGAGTGCTAAATTGTTGTGAATTTAAGTGTGAATAATTAGCACTCATCGGCTTAATTCGTTTGCTTTTCATCAATAAATCTCAACTTTAGTATATATTAGGTATAGTTTACGTTATAGTGTATATATTTTGTTATCGTGTAAATATCATTGAGTTTAATTTGTTTTATCTCATTTTTGTAGGTATTCAAGCATTGATATTTAGGCATTTATAGATAGATCGTTGAATAATATTTTCAACGCTTCCGACCGTGCGCAAATCGGAGTTACGATTATCAAGTTAAGGCCGAAACCGTGTTGGTGCGAACCTGGGTCACCTACGCGACAGGCGGGAATACTCCTTCTAGCGCCACATTTTGCTGATGCGGTAAAATACAGCCATAACTTAATCACCGTAACTCCGATTTGCGCATGATTGAAAACGTTGGAAATCTTATTCGATGGTCTATCTAACAATGTCTAAATACCTACTTTAAAACGTCTAAGAACAGACAATGGCTCAGAATTTTCTATGGATTCCTTTCTTCATTCCAAAGGAATTATTCATCAAAGAACATGTGTTGAAACTACACAGCTTAATGGTGTAGTGGAACAAAACAATCAACACATTCTTAACATGGACAAATCCCTAGCCTTCCAAGCTAACCTTCCTCTTAACCTGTGGACTTTTAGCGCACAGCATGGTATCAATATAATCAACAAACTCCCTACCCTTTTTTTTAAGTTTCACTTCTACGTCTTTTAACACCTTCATCATGGATAGAGGCGTCAAATTAATGCTTGCCTCCAAAATCACAAAGAGCTTTATTAATAACTAATTTCCAATTCGTTAAATGAATAATGAATTTATCAATATCTTTTATCTTATATGGATTCTTTCCTTTGAATGATATAAATATGTTCTTACTTCGGTGCCAAATTTTATTCTTTAGATCTTCATAGTACATGACCTTTTGTTATGTATCACAGTTGCTTGTCATGCAAGCTACTTAGTTTTTTCAACATCCTTACGAAGTTAGTTAGTTAGTTGGTTTATATGATATCTTTGTAACCTTTGTAAGGAAGATTAATCTTTTCTTTTCGATTAATGAGAATGGGTTATTGGTTGCACCATTAACACGTTTTCATGGATTTAGAAAAATATACATTTTCTACAACACCTTGATAAAATGTATGTTTACTTGAATGAAAATGGACATCTCCATGAATTTTTTGAATCCCCGCTCATTTTCCTCATTCTTTTTCAAATGTGGGAAGGACAACCCCACATATGGTGTGACTTCTTGAGTATTGTTTTATCATTCATAACACAAATATTGGTATTGGACTTCTAAAATATGAAATTTCTGTAAGAACAAGATTTGGATCTATGTTTAATCTCTGAGTTTTGATGATAATAAGTATATATTTTCTGAAGAAATTTTTTAGTTCTAATGGTTCCATTAAGTGTGCAGATACATTGTTAGTATTATGGATATTCTTAATCAAGATATCATCATAATCAATTAACCACTTAGAAGAAGAACCATTGAGTTCTATTTCTAAAACAACATCAGTAGTTCTACGGAATGTTGAATGTTCAACAAGAAAAGAATCTCAACGAGTTTCTAATAAGTTGTCGCTTTTAGATCAGAAATCAAAGGATACAAGAAACAAGCTTCTAACACAAAAGATCAGAAGTCAAGATTCGTTCATTAGAAGAGTTGCTGCTTAGATTCTAAAGACGAAGTACATGTTATTAACACATATAAGGAAATCTTCTACTCAAAGATCAAACATCAAGATTTGCTCGTCAGAAGAATTACTGCTCGCAGTTCTGAAGACAAAGTCAAGAATCTGAAGACTCGGAGAGTTCATGGAATAAGCACATTCATTCAACATCAGAAGTATTCCATCAAAAATAAAAGAAAGAAATATCTTGCGGACTTATATATAATCATCATCACGAAGTCCAACTAAAGACAATATCAAAGGATGATATCTTCTCAAGACATTTAATCAATAGAAGTAATATTCATCAGAAGATCAATATCATCAAAAGAACCATTGCACTCAATAGAAGAAATATTTTGACCACTTCTACAGAAACATCAGCAGTTCTAAGAAATGTTGAACGTTCATCAAAGAGGGAATCAATATAAAGATCAAGAAGTCATAAAGAAGGAACTCAGCATCAAAATCAAATGTAATGATATAAGATGTTGCTTCAGAAATTAGACATCAGATATGCTACTTAGAAAAGTTGTTCATTGTCACACCCCAAAATTTGCCCTCCTACTTCTCAAGACAATTTACATCTCCATACTTAAGGATTTCACAAGGATTGACCAGACAAACCCTCTTCTAAGCAATCAATCCAAACTAGGGTTTTGCTTCTCTCAAGCCAAAATGGATTTCCAATGCTTCAAGTGATCATAATACCTCATCCTATGTTCCAAGGGATCACTATGTCAAGTTCCAGGCCTCACAAGTCAAATTTACTCATCCAATTGCTCAGATGGTTGAAAATCAATTGTATTGGACAAAAAGTCAACTGTGATCAACATACAGTCAAACTTCATAATTTTTGGTCAACATCAATATTTTGAAGTAATATTCACCATTTGGTCAAGGGTTGATCATGATTCATCAAGAAAAGTCAAGACTTGATCAAAAGTCAAAGTTTTTAAATTAGGGTTTTTTAGATAAAAGTCAACAGAACTTTGACCAAGTATAACTTTCACATACTTTATCAGAAATTTTTCCATCAAAGCTCATTTTGAAGGAAATTCAATTCTCTACAACTTCATGTTTCACAAGCTTTGGCTAGAAATGCTTCATTTGGAAGTTATGGATCAAAATATTACAGGTCCTTTTTAAAAGTCAACAAAAAGTCATCTTTTTGTAAAGAAGTTTTCATGAGCATGGAAACTTAAATGAAGATGAAATCAAAAGAGCTGTTTATAAGACATCTTGAGCTTTCTAAAAAGTCCAAGAACACCCAAAAATGTTGAAAATTGAGCAAGATACAAATTGTACAAGTTGAGCATTTTTTAGGAGGTGCATAAAGAGAAATACTTGAAAAAATCAATTTTTTTCTAAATGGGCCTAACTTTTCTTGGTTCAAACTTGTTTCTTATCTGAATTAGAACCTCCAAGCCCAAGGCCACGTTTTTTATCTTTTATTTTTATTTATTTTGGATTTTTATTCATTTAAAACCAATTTAATTAAAATAAAAGATATAAAATCAAAATATTAAGTGCAAGATTGATTCTCTCTCATTCTTGAGGTCCAAGCAAGCCAAATGATCTGATTATTTTGAAATAATGAAGATTGGCAAGAGATTTGATTGAAATTGGCTCAAAAAGGAAATATTTGGTTTTATTCCAAATTGAACATTTTCTCATTGATTGGCATGTAATTCCTTCATAATTCTTAACCTAATTTCCTCCTCTATATATACATAACACATCCACAAGTCTCAAGGACGAAACCCTACCCTCTCACAAACCCTAAAAAGCTCTCAAATTTTTCAAGAAAGTTACAAACTCGATTTCCACTTTCCAGCCGGTTTCAAGTACTTCCAAGCATTGATTCTTATTCCTAAGGTATAGTAGGGTAAGAATGGATCATTATCCATGGCCAAATGTCCCTGAATTGTACCATGCATGAACTCCGATTGCATCATGTTTTTGATTTTCGTATTTTGCATTTTATCATGTTTTAGTGAAAACTAACCATACTAACGTGTTCCTGAGGTTCATTAGAGCAGGTTAGATCAACCGTTGGCAAGAGTTAGTGGCTAAAACCTAGAACACCATTGTTAGGGTTTAGAACTGAGAAGCTTCATATCTTTCTCTCCAGGCCGATTCAGGCCAAACGGCCTCCACCATTGAATTTGCAACCCTCGATTTAGGGGGGTAGGGTCCTCCTTAACCATTTATTTTCTCTATTTTGCAGGTTCCAGGAATGATCTCGCCGGAGAAAATGACCGGAACTAGGGCTCCGGCGTCCCTGCGGCCCTCTGACTTTCAACCCAGGCATGGCACCGATCCATTGGTCCATTTGAAATTAGGGGACCCACGCGCGCGTTTTTTTGTTTTGGTTATAATTTTCTGATCAATATTCACATATATATTAATCCTTGTAACTTAATACATGGATGTATCACCACCCCAGTGGTTCAACATGCGTGCGCTATGTCCCTTTGTCTCTCAAGGCGTCGGTTCGATACCCACCTTTTGCACTTTTCACAAAATTCAATTTTTTTGCAGGTTACACACGTATATTGAAACGCCCCGTTTTATTTAATATTATATTATATTAATATTATTGAGTTACCGTTAGACGATTATTTTGCGACGAGAATATTTACATTAATCGATATATCTGTTAATATATTCTGCGACTTTTTGTTCGGTCCGGTTTTTATTCTGTTCGGTTCGGTAAAATATTATTCAGACCGATATTTAATTTCTCAGAGTTATTTTAATTAATTGGGTTAATAATATTATTAGATATTATTAGTGTTATAATTAATAGTAAGACAAGTTGGGGGTGTGAGTGCTAATTAGAGAGAATTGGGTGTACACCCTATGGTCTTGTAGTAGAAACAAACAAAACCACCATGTCCTCATTTTCCTCCATTACAACACCAAAACATACTTAGAGAGAAAACTAGAGAGAGTTTTGGAGGAAGAAGAAGAGCAAGAACACAAAGCTAGGGGTTGGAGTTGGTTGGAACATCTAAGATCATCCAAGCATTTAAGGTAAGGGGTTTGATTTTCCACTTGCTATAGTTAGGGTTTGATTGATATGTTTTGGATTTGGGATAAAAATTGATATTTTGGTTCATGAGTTTTGTTTTGTGATTGTTGAAATAACTTAGGAAAGTTGAGTTAGGAGTATTGATGTTGGTGATTCATTGCCATGGCTAGTAGGAGTGAGAAGTTGCAAGAATGGAAAATATACAAAAAAACTATAAAACCTTAAAACTCTGTCTGTTATGAAAATAAATAAGGAAGAAGAAGAATGGATGCTAAGGGAGACGCCCACCTCTCATGGAGGGCGAAGGACTAGTGGGGGAGATGCTCCTTCTAGTGTTGTTTATTACAAGTGTGGGAAACCTGGCCACAAAAGTAATGTTTGTCAGAGTGATGTGAGAGCTAAGGAGAATGAGGTGAGGTGTTTCCGATGTGGAGAAGTGGGTCATATGAGTCGTGATTGCAAGCATAAGGATGTAGTTTGTTTTAATTGTGGCGAGGGAGGTCACATTAGTGCTCAATGTAAGAAGCCTAAGAGAACTCAAGGAGCAGGAAAGGTGTTTGCCTTGTCGGGTGCTCCGACGGCAAACGAAGATGGTATTGTTCGAGGTGCTAGTTTCATTAATAGCGTTCCTCTTATTACTATTATTGATACTGGTGCTACTCATTGTTTTATTGCTGCTGATTGTGTAAAAAGATTGGGTCTCACTTTGTCGTCTCTGGATAGAGATATGGTGGTAGAAGTTCCGGCTAAGGGAACGGTTACAACTTCTTTTGTGTTTGCAAGTTGCCCTTTATCAATCTTTGATAGAGACTTTGTTGTGGATCTTGCTTGTTTACCGCTTGTCGGGTTGGACGTGGTTTTGGGTATGGATTGGTTGAAAGCTAATTATGTCCATATCAATTGTTATGACAACACTGTGAGGTTTTCTTCTTTAGTAGAAGAAGATCAAGCTATGCTGGTGTCGACGAAACAATTGAATGAGTTCATGAAAGATGAAAAGTTGGTTTTATTGTTGATGGCGACTCTTTCTGTGGAAAGTCAAGCTGTGATTGCAAACCTTCCGGTGGTGTGCGACTTTCCCGAAGTATTCCCTGATGAGATTCCTAGTGCACCTCTAGAAAGAGAAGTTGAATTTTCTGTGGATCTTGTCCCTGGTACTAGACCTATCTCTATGGCACCATACAGGATGTCTGCATCTGAGTTAGCAGAATTGAAGAGACAATTAGAAGATTTGCTCGAGAAGAAGTTTGTTAGACCAAGTGTGTCACCGTGGGGATCTCCTGTGTTATTGGGGAAGAAGAAAGATAGTAGCATGAGACTTTGTATTAATTATCGTCAGTTGAATAAAGTAACTATCAAGAATAGGTATCCACTTCCTAGAATAGATGATTTGATGGACCGATTGGTTGGCGCTCGCATGTTTAGCAAGATTGATTTGAGATCGGGTTACCATCAAATAAGGGTGAAAGAAGAAGATGTTCAAAAAATTGCTTTCAGAACGAGGTATGGACATTACGAGTATTCGGTGATGCCTTTCGGTGTCACTAATGCACCAGGAGTATTCATGGAGTACATGAATCGTATTTTCCATCCTTACTCTGATCGTTTCATGGTTGTTTTTATTGATGATATTTTGGTTTATTCTAAATCAGAAGAAGAACATGCAAAACATTTGCGCATTGTGTTAGAAGTCCTGAAAGAGAAGAAGCTTTATGCTAAGTTGTCAAAGTGCGAGTTCTGGTTAAGTGAAGTGAGCTTTTTGGGCCATGTCATTTCTGGTGATGGCGTTGCAGTTGATCCTTCTAAGATTGATGCTGTGTTGAGATGGGAAACTCCTAAGTCTGTTACTGAGATTAGAGGTTTCTTAGGTTTGGCTGGTTACTACAGAAGGTTCATTGAAGGTTTTTCTAAGTTGGCACTTCCTTTGACAAAGTTGACTTGTAAAGGAGCTGCTTTCGTGTGGGATGTCAAGTGTGAAGAAAGTGTTGTTGAATTGAAGAAAAGGTTAACAACGGCTCCGATCTTGATTCTACCTAATCCTGAAGAACCGTTTGTTGTTTATTGTGATGCTTCTAAGATGGGCTTAGGTGGTGGGCTTATGCAAAATGGCAAGGTGGTTGCTTATGCTTCTAGGCAATTGAAGATTCATGAGAAGAACTATCCTACTCACGATTTGGAACTTGCAGCAGTTGTTTTTGTGCTTAAGATTTGGAGGCATTACCTTTATGGTTCTAGATTTGAAGTATTTAGTGACCATAAAAGCTTGAAGTACTTGTTCGATTAGAAAGAGCTTAATATGAGGTAAAGGCGGTGGCTCGAATTGTTGAAAGATTATGATTTTGGATTGAATTACCATCCTGGTAAAGCTAATGTGGTGGCCGATGCTTCAAGACGAAAGACTTAGCATATGTCACTTTTGATGATGAAAGAGTTAGAAATGATTGAGCAATTAAGAGATATGAGTCTTGTGATAGAAGTGACGCCGAAGAGTGTTATCTTGGGAATGTTGAAGATCAATAATGATTTCCTTGATAGCATCAGAGAAGCTCAGAAGCTTGATGTGAAACTTGTTGATTTGTTGGTTGGTATTGGACAAACTGAAAATAAAGATTTCAAGTTGGATACTCAGGGTGTTTTGAGGTTCCGAGATAGGATTTGTATCCCCGATGATGTGGATTTAAAGAGAATGATCTTGGAGGAAAGTCATAGAAGCAATTTGAGTATTCATCCCGGAGCAACCAAAATGTATCAAGATTTAAAGAAACTATTTTGGTGGTCGGGCATGAAAAGAGAGGTGGCTCATTTTGTTTATGCTTGTTTGACTTGTCAGAAGTCTAAAGTGGAGCATTAGAAACCTGCAGGGTTGATGCAACCGTTAGAGATCCCAGAATGGAAATGGGATAGCATTTCTATGGATTTGGTAACGGGGTTACCGAATACACCAAGAGGACACGATGCGATTTGGGTGATTGTTGATAGGCTTACGAAGACGACTCACTTTATTCCTATTAACATCACTTATCCCGTATCGAAGTTGGCGGAAATTTATACGCATGTGATTGTGAGATTACATGGTATTCCTTTGTGTATTGTTTCGGATAGAGATCCGAGGTTCACTTCTGAATTTTGGAAAAGCTTGCAAGCGGCTTTGGGTTCAAAGTTGAGGTTGAGTTCGGCTTATCATCCTCAAACTGATGGTCAGACGGAAAGGACGATTCAATCGTTGGAAGACTTGTTACGAGCATGTATTCTTGAACATGGTGGTTCATGGGATACATACCTTCCTTTGATTGAGTTTACTTATAACAACAGTTTTCATGCTAGTATTGGAATGGTGCCGTTTGAGGCTTTGTATGGTCGGAGGTGTAGAACTCCTTCGTGTTGGCATTAGTCGGGTGAAAGTGTGGTGCTTGGACCCGAATTGGTTAGAGAGACTACTGAGACGGTAAAGATGATTAGATAAAAGATGAGAATTTCTCAAAGTCGGCAAAAGAGTTATCATGATAAAAGGAGAAAAGACTTGGAATTTTAAGATGGTGATCATGTATTTTTGCGAGTTACTCCTACAACCGGCGTTGGGTGAACATTGAAGTCGAAAAATCTAACTCCTCGCTTTATTGGTCCTTACCAAATTACTAGTAAAGTGGGAAAAGTGGCTTATCGAGTGGCATTACCGCCAAATATTTCAAATTTTCACGATGTGTTCCATGTGTCGCAACTTTGGAAGTATGTTCCGGATCCTTCACATGTGATTGAGATGGATGATATTCAAGTTCGAGACAATCTTACGGTGGAAACGATGCCTTTAAGGATTGAAGATCGTGAGATAAAGTCTCTTCGTGGCAAAGAGATTTCCTTGGTCAAAGTTATTTGGATAGGAGCAGCTAGTGAAAGCGCGACCTGGGAGTTGGAGAGCAAGATGCGGGACTCTTATCTCGAGCTTTTCGAGTCAGGTAATTTCGAGGACGAAACTTTTATAAGTGGGGGAGAGTTGTAACGCCCCGTTTTATTTAATATTATATTATATTAATATTTTCGAGTTACCGTTAGATGATTATTTTGCGACGAGAATATTTACATTAATCGATATATCTGTTAATATATTCGGCAACGTTTTGTTCGGTCCGGTTTTTATTCCGTTCGGTTCGGTAAAATATTATTCAGACCGATATTTAATTTCTCGGAGTTATTTTAATTAATTGGGTTAATAATATTATTAGATATTATTAGTGTTATAATTAATAGTAAGACAAGTTGGTGTGTGAGTGCTAATTAGAGAGAATTGGGTGTACACCCTATGGTCTTGTAGTAGAAACCAACAAAACCACCATTTCCTCATTTTCTTCCATTACAACACCAAAACATACTTAGAGAGAAAACTAGAGAGAGTTTTGGAGGAAGAAGAAGAGCAAGAACACAAAGCTAGGGGTTGGAGTTGGTTGGAGCATCTAAGATCATCCAAGCATTTAACGTAAGGAGTTTGATTTTCCCCTTCCTATAGTTAGGGTTTGATTGATATGTTTTGGATTTGGGATAAAAATTGATATTTTGGTTCACGAGTTTTGTTGTGTGATTGTTGAAATAACTTAGGAAAGTTGAGTTAGGAGTATTGATGTTGGTGATTTTTTTCCATGGCTAGTAAGAATGAGAAGTTGCAAGAATGGAAAATATACAGAAAACTGTAAAACCTTAAAACTCTGTCTGTTATGAAAATAAATAAGGAAGAAGAAGAATGGATGCTAAGGGAGGCGCCCACCTCTCATGGAGGGCGCCCGCACCCTTTCCCCTTAAACCCCTGGGACATCCGTCCCTTCTTGCTGGAGGAGGCAACAAAAATGTTGTTTTTGTTCACTCTATGTTCTGTTGTGTTTTCTGCTACCTGCATAATTTTCTGTTACCTGCATAATTTAGGAATTAGTTTCTGATTCATTCATTTTCCCCTAATTTCATATAATACTAGTTTATATTAATAAAATATAAATATTACATAAGTTAGCCGATTAAATTTGGAACCCGATTATGTTCGGATTTCCCGATTTCGGCAATTTCGGCGACGGAGCAAGTTGCTCTGAATTTAATGAAAATTGACGTGCTAGCTAATTTCGACGTGTAGAATATCGTGGTGATGTTAGTTTTTTGAAATTTCGATTTTTTACGAAACGACCCAAAATAGGCCAAATTACGGTTAAATTGAATCGGGTTGCGTTTTAGTCGATTTAAGTCACGTATGGACAATCCGATTGTGATGTTGATGATTATGATTAATGCCGGTTATTAGGAATGACTTTTGCGAAAATTATTGACGTTTAGTTATTTTCCCACATTTGGAATTTAGTGAACTATTTGATAATGATGTGATGTGATTAAACATGATGTTTGCGACGATTTGTTTATAATGAATACTTGACGATATGCGATGCGATGATATGTTTATCTTGATGTGGATAAATATGGCGACGTGGACTTTATGTCAATTTTGATGTGCGATGATGATGTTTTTGTTGTGTCGTGTTTGTGATGTCGTGTTGTCGTGTCACATACATTGCATTGGCGACGAGGGCTTTTATAACGAGCGACGATGGGATTTATGCCAATGTCCCTAATTATGGATAAAGCGACGGGTACCACATGCATAACATAGTCGTGTCTCATGGAGTCGGTTATGTTTATTTTTGAGTCTTTTGGCGTTGGGTTTTAATTGATGGCTTATGTTGAATTGCGATGTTAAATGATACTTTGTTTTGATACGACTATAATAATTACGTGACGAAATTAAAGTGTTGATTTTATACACTAAATGCTAATTTAAATTATGTAAGATTTTGATATATGTTGACATACTCTTATTAACTTATATCATTTATGATTCCAAAACTATTTATATATTTTATCATGCCTTTAATTATATGTTTTGGAGTATCTCACCCTTTACTTGTTTCGCCGTTGCCTTTATATTGATAACGTGCAGGTGATCTGCGAGGATGATGAGGATTAGCTCGAGTCTCTTTATTTTGGGTCGCTCTGCTCTAATAGTAGTAACACTCGGGTTTTGGGCGACGTTATTATTTTGGATAGGATAGTTTATGTATACTATCTTATGATGTTATAACTTTATGTATTGATGATAACATGTTGATATGTATATTTTGTGAACACATCCGCTGTGCTGTGAATAGTCATATGTTTATATGATGATTTATGATATGAATCGGTATATCCGACTTTTGATTTTTGTGATATGCATTATAATGCAAGTGATGAAAACACGAATATGTGATACCTCAATTTATGTTTGGATGAAATTTTGAAACTCTGATTTTATTATTAATTACGAGGGGTAGAATTGGGGTGTTACATATACAACTAAAGGCGTGTTATTGACACCACATGCAGTGTGGTCCAATGGTAAAGTTTTGAACCCATGACCTCCAGGTCACGAGTTCAAACCTCAGCAAGGCCAAACATTTTTTTACCACTTGTTTCTTTCATATTTTTCCAATTTCTTTTATTTTCTTAACTTATTCAATTTTCTTTCAAAATTAATTCAAACATTTTCAAAAATCACAAAAATATTTAATTTCAGATTTAGGTTAATTAAACATTTAATTAATTTTTGACATAAAAATAATTTATTTTTCTCATGATTTAAATTATTTTTTATAATTAATTAATAATTAACTTAGAATTAGGTTTTTATTAGCTAAATCGATTTCAAAAAATATTTTTCTTTCATAATTAGGGTTTAGGTATTCTCTCTTATCTATAGACATTTTCCTGCAATTTATTTCTTTTATTTCGCATTTATATTCTAGAAATCGATGTATAGGTCGCAAGGATATTTTTGTAATAGCGTAGGATTTTATTTTATGCCTTTACTTTCCGCACCTCTATTATGTAACTGCCCCAAAGCCATGTAATAGCGTAGGACTTTTATTTTCCGCACTTTACATTCCCGCAATTTACTTTCTGCACATATTAACTGCTTGTAATTAGGTATGTATGGCAAGATTAACTTAATCAATCTAGACCACTAATAATCAAGATAAATATCTGAATACAACACACTCTCTTCACACATGCACCCACCTTAGGGTATCCTCTCTCGTCGCCTTTCGAATAATGGTCATGTCCCTCGAACATAGGGATATCTTAGCTAAGACGCTTACAAACATATCATCATAGTCCCTTCGATATAAAGATCATTGTCCCTCGATGACCCTCGATTGTTGTTTACGAATATATGATCTCGTCCCTCGATTGTTGCCTATGAAAAGTGATGATCGTCCCTACGAATATGCTAAGGTATCCCTACAAGTTTCCTTCTATGACCATCCGATGTCCCTTCAAAAGTCCCTTTACATCCAACGAATAAGGTTACCTATCAACCAATGGTATGGATAGCCTTATTTCTAAAGGAAAGCAAAATAACACAGAAACGACCGTTATGAGTAGGTAAATAAGTCTCTTTTGCTTGCTCAATCAAAATACTTTCTACACCTCACACTTTCCAAAATCTTTTTCAAAATACTTTGTGTACATTCCAGCGTGAATCATTACAAAGTCTTTTCCAAAACAAAACATTTCCAAACACTTCGTATACATTCCAGCGAGAATCATTACGAAGTCATAGAGAAATTCCTTTCCAAAAAGACATATTTTCAAACACACACACACACAAAAAGAAATTTGTAAAGTGAGTTAAGCAATTAAGAGCCCGTAGATAACTATGGATGGAAAGGGTGCTAATACCTTCCCTTTTCATAACTACCTCCCATACTCAGAATCTAACGAAGGTCTTTTCCTGTTCTTTTCGCCTTCCCTTAATTGAATAAAAGAAAAATCGGTGGAGACTCTTGCTATCCGCGACATTTGCGACAAAACGCAAAACAGACAAGTCAGTTCTCCCACCGTGTTACAGTCATCAAGGAATCAAGACAAAGTAGATCTAAAGAGCTTTTACTCAAAGAAGAAATTGTTCATTAGATAATTTATTGCTTATATATCTGAAGAGAATGTTCAAATATTTGAAAGACTATGACTCTACAACAAGTAAGAAACTTCTGGATCACTATCACTCCTCATATCAAATCAATCCACCAAAAACAAAAGAGAAGACAAAGACAAAATCGAGAGATATCTTCCAAGCCTACTACTTCAAGCACAAGTAAATCATCAGAAGATAAAATCTTAAAAAACATAGCCTCTAAGTTTACAGTACTGTCAATACGTTTAAATTTCCACTACTTACTTACGTATTGTACTATGTTACATCCCACGATGAAATACTATTGTTATTGTAGCTGGCTAGTGAAAGCGACGTCTTTGTACTATCAAAGATCTTATTCTCAAGTCTCTATAAAGAGACCTCATCCACATTTATAGATTGACGAACTGCCAACTATTATCTCGCTTAAATCAAATTAATGAAATACAGTGAAACATCAAGAGAAAAAAAAAAAGAATCACTATTCATATACATCCATATCTGTTCTTCTAGAGAAATATCAAGAACACAAGAGTTGTTCCTCGTTATTGTGTTAAGATATTAAAGGGTTAAACACAAAGAGTTGTTTCTCATTATTTGTGTGTTAATCTTAGAGTTCTCAATATAAATAGTCGTTGCTCATTATTTGTATTAGAGAATTTTCTCTTCATAGTTGTGTTAATCTGCTTATTTAGAAGCAAACATTGTAAACATAGTTGATTGTAATACTGTTAAGGATTTATTATTAACTCAAGTGATTAGGTTGTTAGTCTGAGACTTGATAGGGATAAGGTGTCAGTTTAGAATCTTAGACGGTTGTGGTTAGTCACCAACGGGTAGCCTGTGCAAGTGTAATTTGTTGAGATTAGTGGATTAAGTCCTTGTTGAAGGCAAAATCACCTGAGGTGGGTGGAAAGAAGTAGCCTAGTTAAGAGGTGAACCTGGATAAACCAAAGAGTCATTTATAGTCTTTATTTAGTTATAATCTTTATTGTTAGTCTGCAAAATAGTTTTAAACTACCAAGCTTATTAAAAAAACCTAATAAGCTTAACCGTGTAGAGAGATCCAGTTGAGAAAAACCTCTTTACAAATCTATGGTTGCGCCTACAAACAACAACGAAAGAGATGAATATTGCTCTAAGTCTCCTATCTTTGATGGAGAAAGATTTGAACACTAGAAAGATAGACTAGAAAGTTTCTTTCTGGGATATGATACAGATCTCTGGTATTTGATTACATATGTTTATAGAGAACATGTATCTGAAGAAGGTATTCTTATTCCTAGGAGTCAAATGAATGAACATCATAAAGGATGAAGTAAGAATCATTATAAAGCTAGAACCATTATTCTCAGTGCTATCTCATATAATGAATATGAGAAAATCACCAACTGAGAAACAACTAAAGAGATCTTTTATTAATTAATAATCATCCATGAAGGAAATGCTCAAGTAGAGGAAACTAAGGCATTAGCTCTGATTTAGAAATATGAAGCATTCAAGATGGAAGAAGATGAAACCGCTGAAACTATGTTCTCAAGGTTTCAAACCTTAGTAGTATGACTCAAAGTTCTAGATAAAGGATATACAATAGCATATCATGTTAAGAAGATTTTCAGAAGTCTTCCAAAGAAGTGGAGACCTATGGTAACAACCTTTAAACTTTCTAAAGATCGGAACAAAATTAGTCTTGAAGAATTGATTATCTCTCTAAAAATTCATGAAATAGAGTTAGAGGAAGATACACCTTAGAAAAGGGTTAAGTCTATCGCTCTAACACTACTAGAAAATTCGCTTTTAGTGACCGAAAAATTTCGGCCACTGTAGCGACTGAATTAGCCACCAGACTTTGATATTCATGAGTCAACTTTAAATTGGTCACTAAATCGGTCACTAAAATAAATCAGCCACCGATTTAGTGACTAAAATTTTGTGACCACCTATTCGATCACGAAAAATATTTTTAAATAAAATTTAATTTATTTGAAAAATCAGAGACCAGAATTTTGGTCACTAATTTTTTTTTTTTGTTTTTTTCTTCTATTTTTTAATCCTCTTTTTTATGTTGCTATTTCTCTTTCATTTTACAAAGATTTTAGTTCTCTTTTCATTCTTAGTAAAATTTTTATCATTTTACTATTTTAACAATAAAACATACATTTATATAAAAATAATGTTATTTTATATTTATATCTGTATCAAAGTGAATTTTATTTTTATTATATAGTTTTTATGTGTGCATAATTGTCATACCCCAATTTTTGACCTAATATACCACCTTAATTTTGCATCATTGCATCACGATTAATAATGTGGCTTCGGTCAAAATCGAGTTTCACAATTTTTCATCTGTTCAAAAGGTAATCAATTAGGGTTTGAGTTTCTACTCATCTAAATTGATCTATCTTAATCAAATCATCAACCTTTGATCTTCAGATATCCAACTTTTTCTCATGATCTATCAAGGATCGACCAATTAGGGTTTTGTCGAGGATAAGGAATTTGATTTTCGATCAATGAATGACTTTTTGCTTGAGATTGATCTTCATATCCTCAATGCAACATGTTGACCTAATTTCTTGATTCAAAACATCACGAAGTTCACATTTTCATCGTCAATTTGGATCATCGATGAAATTTCATCTGCCGAAAAGTCAAACTTTGACTTTTGGTCAACTTTTCAAGATAAAACTTTTTCAATCATCAAAATACTTCAAATGATCCATCATGATCATAAAAAATCAAGAAATTTGGAAAAGTCAACAAAAAGTCAAAATTTTCAACACTTAGAAAAATTTTCAAGTGTTAAAATTTCATATTTTTTCCTACTTTCATGGCATTTTTTCACATAGTTCAATTTGGAATTAGAAAAAACTCAAAACATGAAAGTTGTAGCCCTTGTTACAAGCTTTCCAAAATGCCCAAAAACTTGCAAATCCATTGTGTCTAGCTATACTTTTGATTTTGAAACATAGAGCTCCAAAACCATGGATTTCAAGTTCATGCTTCAAAGATTACAAGTCATTTTTGATTTTCTTTCCTTCTAGAAGAAGCCTTGCCACCTAGCCAAGATGGATGGAGCTGATAAAAATCAGATGAGAGGTAATTATGATGGAGATAAGATCAAGTTGAGTTTTAACCATGGTTAAAAGGAAGGTTCCTTTTGCATTTATGGCAAAAATGACTTTCTTGCCCTCTAAGGCAAGTTGTTCAAATCCAAGCCAATCTTCTTCACTTACCATTCTGATTTCTTGACCTATAAATAAAGGTCATGTTTGCAAATTGAAACCACACCAAAGCTACGCAAGAACAAGCTTTCTCTTTTCTTTCTTAAAATACAAGTTACATAGTTCAAAAGTGAGAATTTTTGAATCTTTCAAATCTTGTGAAAAACCATGAGAAATTTGGTGTCTAACATGTCTTAAAATCAATATAGAACTTGTTTGAAACTTAAACTCAACACAAGAACTTCTAAAACTCAGAATCCATGTTTGAAACCAAAAGCTTGCAAAAACTGCCATAAACTTCAAACTGTTAATTTGCTCGAGCAAGTTGTGTTTTTATCATTCAAACATCATCTATACATCTCATATGAA
Organism: Vicia sativa; assembly: GCA_021764765.1. Classification (NCBI taxonomy): domain Eukaryota; kingdom Viridiplantae; phylum Streptophyta; class Magnoliopsida; order Fabales; family Fabaceae; genus Vicia; species Vicia sativa. Next base: position 276,118,325 of record CM038793.1, read on the forward strand.
TGATACAAATCATTACTCTTGAACTGTAACACCTCTAACCACGAATTCAAGTTTCACTTCAAGCAACTGTAGGTGGACTTGGGTAGAGAGTTCCAGACCATTTCAGAGTGTGCATAGTGATCAAACACCTTTCATAAGGTTCACTGGTGCTCCAGCAATCATCAAACATCAACTGGAAACACTCCTTTGAAGAATTCGATCTCAGCTTCAAGAGGTAAGTGGCTCAACTTCGAACTCTTTGATTTTTGATTTACAGTTCAAAAATGGCTTGGCCGTTTTGTTTTTGCACCTTCACTGATTGATAACCCTCAATCAATTGCTTGATTCCATGGCCATACACGATTTCAATTTGATTTTTAGGAATTAGGGTTCTTCGTGTTTCTGGAGAATTTAATCATGTTCAACTAAAAATAAATGAAATTAATCAACATCATCATGTTCCTGGTTCAATTTCGACCAAGTTTGGTGTTTACATCGATCGTTTTCATCAAGAAACAAATAATCCATGGCTGAATGAAGGATCGAGGAAGAAGAAGATGAGTTCGCGCGTGTTCTTGTTGTTTTTTTTCAAATTCAAATATTAAGTTTATAATATAATAACATGAAGTAAAATAAATAAACGGATGTATTGCGCCCCAACGGTTGCCAGCTCACCTTTAAGTCACTTGCCTTGCCTTGCCCAATGGTCCCCGGGTTCGAGTAGCCTTGGGACCATTTTTGCCAAACTTTTTTGTTTCTCTTCACATTTTTTTCCAAACTTTAACACTTTCAAAACCCAATCAAAACTCCTCATTTTGAGGTGATTTTTTGCACACATGTCATTTAACATGTATATTTTATGATAATGTCAAAAAAAATCCAAAAATGTTCTCTTTTGATTATATTTTCATCGAGCCGAAAATGAGACGTTTTGAGTACTTTTCAAGTACTTTTCAAAGACATTCTTTCAAGCTTTTGAAACTCGAATCTTTTCCAAACTTCTTGTAAGTATATTTCCTCTTTCAAAAACACTTTCAAGATCATTTCAAAACTTTTCAACAAACTTACACTCTTTTTTCCATGATCGACCCGATTTGAAGATAAAACCGAACTCGTTTTTTTCCTCGAATTTCTTAACCGATCATGGGCCTCCCTCACGGTGTAAGTCCCAAATTATTTTATGTACATAATTATTTCCTTGTACATACCAAATTCTTTTATGTACATAGCTATTTCCTTGTACATATCAAATTCTTTTATGTACATAATTATTTCCTTGTACATATCCAATTCTTTTATGTACATATCAATTTTGCTTGTACATAATACGAACATCTCTGTAAATATTCAAGTATAGACAAACTTCGTCTGTTTGTTTTCATTTTGCTTGTATATACACTAAATACCATTGGTATTAAAAGGAGCATTATTCCCGGTGAAACTGCTTTTAAACCAGTGGGCCTCCCTCACGGTGTAAGTCCCAACCCTCCTATGTACATACATATTTCCTTGTACATAAATACTCATTCATGTACATATTCATTCCCTTGTACACAATCAAACTTGTAAATAATCAAGTTACGCTCGTTTTAAACGCACATTTTACACACTTGTTTATATTTCCTTCACAAACTCCTGTAAATAAACATTATACATTGTTTATATTTCCTTCATAAACTCCTGTGAATAGACTTCATATACTTGTTTATATAACTGTCTAGTTATAACATAACAACTAGTCTAACCATTAAGTTCCCCATAGAGTTAGCCTCCTCTTGGGCTTCGTGCAAGACAACTCATTTCATCTGAGTTCAGCCTCCTCTTAGGCTTCATATAAGAAAACTCATTCATCTGAGTTTAGCCTCCGCTTAGGCTTCATATAAGACAACACTCCCCTGTTGAGTCAGCCTCCTCTTGGGCTTCGTTCAAAAGAACTCCTCATTGAGTTTAGCCTTCTCTTGGGCATCAAACAAAGAAAGAGACCAGGAAATCTCTTAACAGCCTCCTATTGGGCTTCCAATACAAAGAATCACCCGCGCTAGGATAGAACCCTGAGAGTATGATTTCTCGGTGAAATCTCTCTTCAAATCCTAAGAGGATGGTTTCCCGGTGAAACCACTCTTAAAGCCAAAGCCAGCCATACCCTATAGCTTCCTCTTGAGCTTCATACAAGGACCCTCGATGACCCTCGATGACCCTCGGAATGCCTCCTCTTGGGCTTACAATACAAGGGCCCATGGGCTTCTTAAAAGCATCCCCCTAATCCAATCAATTTCTCCTTGATATTTAGACATTTATCATCTCTATGGAAGAAGTATCTCATCTATCACATCACATACAATCAAAAACTTTTCAAACTCTTTTCAAACAAAAACATCTCTTAATCGTAAGTGGTAATGCTTGTACACTCAAGCAAAACACCCAATGCTTACAATTAAAAGATTCAATCATTTTTCAAAACATCTTTCTTAACTCGTAAGTGGTAACGCTTGTACACTCAGGCAAAACACCTATAACTTACGATGAAAGATTAAATCAATCAAACCTTTCAAAATGTATGTGATGAAATAGATTAGATACATTTTTCATTAAGATGGCATTCGTCTTTGTCTCTTAATAACATCCCGTTGCTTCCACTAGCATAAGTGGGAACTACGATTGCTCTGACTTTCTCAACCTCCCTTTGAGAATACGTAGGCACAAGGTCTCATCCTTGGCGAGCAAATTTCTTTCTCCCTCAAACCAAACAAACCATAGATCCCTTTAGATCCGAGCTACAAATGCTCTGATTCCCATTAAGGGATATGTATGCAGAAGATACCAATGATCTTTGCGAGCACAATAATAACAAAACCTAGGATCCCACATAATCTACCCTTTCTTAAAATCCAAAGGAGAAACTTTCCCAATCATAGAAATAGCAATTAAAACACACAAACATATCAAACATATTCATATATAAAGCTATGGATAACCATATATATTTAGGGTGCTCCATCTATTCCCTTTATATAACAAACCCCCTTGCCCGGAATCTCCCCAATGCGTTACGTCTAGTTCGCGCTAGTCATAATGCATATCATATCAATTGAGGGTATTGCAGCTTTCCCCTTTTTCATAATCATTTTTGTTGTGTTGAAAATAATAAAGCTTGATGCTCGCGGCATCTTTATAAACAAATCAAAAGAGTAAATCGTTTTGAGCCAGAGAATCCGAATTCAGATTCGATTCCCTCGCGCGTCACTTTTTAACGCGAACAATAATAAAATAGCATCATAAAATCATATTTATATAGAGATTTTCTAAATTTTATTTAAAAATTTTATTTCTTTGTAATTTGTATATACATTTAAATATATAATAACATAAAATATATTGAATAGTCTAGTGGAAAGGCATTGTAAGAATTTGTGGAGGTCACGAGTTCAATCCTTAGTTTAACAACTTTTATTTTTATTTTGTAAAAAAACATAAAAAGTCGGTTACTAAAATTGGTCGCTAAATTCAGTCACAAAATCGGTCACTAAATCGGTCGCAAAAGCTTAGCGACTAGCACTTTTTCAACCGAAAAGTGATGATCGCTAAATCGGTCACTAAACTGTTTAGTGACCGATTTTTAAGCTTTTTTGGTCTCTAATTCGGTCACTAAAAGAGAATTTTCTAGTAGTGTAAGGTCTAAATCTTAAAAGTCAAGTCTAGAAGAATCAAAGCTCTCAAATATGAAGAAGAAGAAGAACAAGACTCAGATGATAAAGACTCTGATGAAGATGATGAATTCTCATTACTTTCCAGAAGAGTGAAAAAAGTCTAGAAAAGATAAAACAGTTCTAGAAGATTTAGAAGAGATAACTCAGAATCATATCCAAGGGACAACAAAGGAGTTATGTGCTATGAATGTAATGAACCAGGACATTACAAAAATGATTGTCCAAAATGAAAGAAAGAAGGCTCCAAAAATGGAGGTTTCAAGAATAACAACTTCAAAGGTAAAAAGAAAGGCCTCATGGTAACACGGGATGATTCAGAAACATCAGGATCAGATTCTCATGAATAGCACGCCAATATAGCATTCACAACTATCATCTCAGAGAAAAGCTCATCAGTTAGAGAGTTAGATTCTTAAGAGGAATTTTCTGAAATCTCTCATACTGAATTAGAATTATGTTTACCAGAAACTCTGAACAAGCATCAGAAGCTTTGAATAAAACTCAAGAGTATTCTGGAGACTCATGAATATGAAATTGAAGAATTTGGTAAGCCAGAGAAAGAAACTTTTGAACAAAAAGAAGATCAATATGCTTTGAAGAATAAAGAAAAATTCTTGAAAAAAAATTATTCAAAAATTTAAAAGAGATCCTTCTAAAAGTTCTCCATTATCAGAAATTGTTATATATCAACATGATAAAGCTTTTCAAAAGTTCTTAAACGACAATGAAAATAGAGTAAAAATAGCCGTCATTATCCAAGGTGTTAATTGGAATAAAATGGTAGAAAGAAAGGATAGGATACGACAAGAGATAGCCAAATCTATAATTGTCAAAACTAATATGGCTAACACTTATGGGCAGAAGTTGTAAAAATGGCTTGTTACATTCAGAATAGAATCTCAATGAAACCTATTCTTGAAAAGACTCCTATAAGTTGTGTAGAAGAAGAAAAATCAATATCCCTTTTCTTCATTACCTTGGATGTTTCTGTTTCATATTGGATACTAAAAGTAGCTTGAACAAGTTCGATTCTAAAGCACAAAAGTGTAGTGTGTTAAGATACTCGAAAAGCTCTAAAGTTTGTAGAGTATAAAATACAGAAGCATGTATTGGAGAAGAATCAATCAATGATAGAATTAATGATAAGTTTGACTCTGAAAAGTCAAAGTTATGTGAAAGTTTTGCAGGATTAGAGGTAAGTCTTTCATGTTTTGAAGAAAAAGGAAGTGATAGTAAAGTAATCAGGAACACTTATACATTAGAAGTATGATACTGTCTATCAGTTCAAAAATGAAAAGAGAAAACAAAAACAAATTTCATTTAATGATTGGATTCTGGGAGATAAAACTCAACATATTGTCATAACAAGTTTCGCCTATGAACAATCTGAAGAAATGAATTTGAGAATAATATCTTCAATAGAATCAACTTCATATGATGAATCACTTGAGGACAGTGGATGGATTATGGATATACAAGAAGAACAAAATTGATTCTCCATAAATGATGTTTTGATTCAAAAGTCCAAACCAAAAGAAACTCACGTTAATACAACAAAATGGGTCATCAAAAACAAGTTTGATAAGGAAGGCGATATTATCATAGAAAAAATACATAAGGTTAGAATCTAAATATTTTCAGGTGGAGTATGTCTAAATACTTTTACTTGTTAGAAGATATCTTGAAACATAAACTCAAATTAGATTTTTTATTTTGTGTATAGTAAATTGTATTTTATTTCAAACTAGTGTTTGTGACCCCTGTCAAATCACACTGGTTGATTGAACATCTAGAGAAATTTGATGTTTTTGAGAATAGTTTAAAATCTTAATGCTTCCCTCTTTTCCTTTGTCTATTTTAGAATAGACCAAAATTTATTTTATTATAGTTAGAAATGTTCTAGCAAAACCACCTATTTCTAAGTCTAGTTTTTCCTTTTTTTAGTCTTCTCTGACAAGCGTTTGTCTGATTCACTAACTTTATTCTTGAAACTTGATAATATATCTTCCCTCATAAGTCATCCTTGTTAGTGTTGTTAGTTTCAATATCTTTTAGCAAGTTAGACATGTTTTCTATCTTCTCTTTTAAGATAAATATGTGTTATCAAATAGTGAACCCATTCCTAAATTTCTTCTCTCCTCTGAGTTCCTGTTCAAACTCTATTTACTTTTTGATATCTTAAGTTTGACTGCCTACGTAAGAAAATCAATTATGTGTGAGTTATGTCTCCTATCTTTTTATTTAAAACCCTGATAACTTACCCTTTTCTCAAATCATTTCCAACATATCCTTCAGATAATAATTAAATTATTGAGTTGGTCAACTACTTGTCATGTATCTGATAACTTTCCATGGAAATGTAAACCTTCTTAAAGTCATTAATGAAGAACAGATTCACCTTCTCTGTCTCAACAGAGAGACTGGTTCAAGTATCACTCTTATCACGTATTATCAATATTGGTCAAATGACTTCTCTATACTAGGTAAACCAATCTACACAAACCTTGTGAAAGAATTCTAGAAACATTTTTATGTGGGATATGAAGGTTGTTCCATTCAGTCTCGCATCTTTGGTATTCTCGTTTCTATCACTCCTTACTCCATTGTTGTTGCCATTGGATGTGAAAACACCAGATTCACTATTGAAGAGGCAAAAAAATTTTCTCTTGTTAACAAATTAATAGCTCTCCATGATACTTCAATTAGATATGAACCTACAAACTTTGAAAATGTGCTTCCTATCCCAAAACTCTGGTACAAGCTTCTGCTAACAAATTTTTGTCCTCGAGGAATCTCTAAGACTACTCTCCTTCTAGATGATCGAATTTTCCTAGCACTTCTGATGAATTAAATTAGGATTAATCTTCCTCAAGATTTTTTCAACTTTCTCAAAAATCTATTATTTCCTCCAGAGCTGAAAACAAGTATTTCATACCTTTTGGAAGAATTATGTTTAAAATCTTCTTCAAAGAAGGAATTGTTGAGATTTTTAGGAAGAATGAATCGAGAAGTGCTCTTATGAAAAACTTTTGTAACATTCTTAAAGGGTAGTTAGATTCTACAAAGTCTCTTATATCATATATGTGTCTCATCCAAGAGTATCATGTTTGAATGTCTGTGTTTCTAAATGTTTAGTTGTTTAAGAAGTCTAGTTCCATTGTCTTGTTTCCATTTTCTATTACTTTTCTTGATGTATCTTTAAGATAATCAATTATCGTTATGTTCTGCTTGTTTGCATTCTCCTAAATCATCAATGAAAATTTATGATTTTGTGTGCTAAATATATATATATATATATATATATATATATGAAAAAGCTTTTAGAAATGTGTTTCAGGTACAAAGTAAAACTTCTAAAGTGTAGAAGGTTCAATAAATCAAGTTGTGGTAAAAGGACTTCTAATGTTTTGGAAGTGTCGGTTGATCAAACTCTGATACAAGAAATTCCAGGGTATAAAATGTTTTGGGAGATTGAGTATTGATAACAAACTTCAAACATAGAAGGGTCTGATAGATCAAACTATGATAATTAACCTATCTAATGATTAAAAGGTTCTAATGAAGAAATAATGTCTAATAAAGCAAACTCTGATAAATCATTTCCATCTACTTTAAGTCATAATTCTAATAAAGGATAATAATGCTCTTAAGCTCTGAAAGATCATAAGTTTATGATTCAGGGGGAGATTGTTTATCCTGGGGGGAGTTTCTAACTCAAGGGGGGGTTTCTATTCTCTTACATTTCTTTGTTTATTATTTAACCCTATAAATGTTTTCATCAAAATACATGGTTTTGTCATCATCAAAAAGAGGGAGATTTTTTTAAAACAGGATTTGGATATATGTTTAATCTCTGAGTTTTAATGATAACAAGCATATATTTTATGAAGAATAATTTTATTTCTAATGGTTTTATTGAATGTGCAGATACATTGTTAGTATTCTGGATGGTCTTAATCAAGATATCATCAGAATCACTTCACCACTCAGAAGAAGAACCATTGAGTTCTAATTCTAATACAACATCAAAAGTTCTACGGAATGTTGAATGTTCTACATGAAAAGACTCTTAATAAGTTTCAAAAAAAGAGTTTCTGATAAGTTGCTGATTTTAGATCATAAATTAAAGGATACAAGAAACAATATTCCAACGTAGAAGATCATAAGTCAAGATTCGTTCATTAGAAGAGATGTTGCTTGGATTCTAAAGACGAAGTCAAGATTCTAAAAACATATGAGGAAAGCTTCTACTCCAAGATCAGAAGTCAAGATTTTCTCATCAGACTCATTGTTGCTCACAGTTCTAAAGACAAAATCAAGAATCTGAAGACTTTGAGAGTTCATGGAATATGCACCTTCATTCAACATCAGAAGTATTCCATCAGAAGAAAAGAAATAAAGATCTTGCGAACTTATATTTAATCATCATCGCAAAGTCCATCTAAAGACAAGATCAAATGATGATATCTTCTCAAGTCATTTTACTCAACATAAGTAATATTCATCATAAGACCAATATCATCAAAATAACCATGCACTCAACGAAAGAAATCTTGTGACCACTTTTATAGAAACATCATTAGTTATAAGGAATGTTGAATGTTCATTAAAAAGGGAATAAATACAAAGATCAAGAGATCATAAAGAAGGAACTCAACGTAAAAATTATGTGTACTAATATAAGTTGTTGCTTCAGAAATCAGACATCAGATATGTAGCTTAGAAAAGATGATAATCAAAGAATCAAGACAAGGTCAAGACAAAATAGATCTAAAGAGCTTTCACTTAAAGAAGAAATTATTCATTAGATAAGTTGTTGCTTATATATCTGAAGACAATGTTCAAATATCTAAAATACTATGACTCTACAATAAAGAAGAATCTTCTGAATCGTTATCACTCCTCATATCAAAATCAATCCAGCAAGAAGAAGAGAAGGCAAAGACAAAATCAAGATATATCTTCCAAGCCTACTACTTCAAGCAGAAGTAAATCATCAGAAGATAAAATCTTAAGAAACTTAGTCATTAAGTTTACAGTATAGACAATACGTTTGAATTTCCACTACTTGCTTACATATTGTACTATGGTGCCTCCCACGATGAAATACTACTCTTATTCTTGCTATCTAGTGAAAGCGACATCTTCGTGCTATCAACTATCATATTCTCAAGTCTATATAAAGAGGCCTCATAAGAATTTGAAGATTGGAAAACTATCAATTATCATCTCACTTGAATCAAATTGCTAAAATATTGTGAAACATCAAGAGAAAAAAGAATCATTATACATATACATCCATATCTATTCTTCTAGAGAAATATCAAGAACACAAGAGTTGTTGCTCGTTATTATGTTAAGATATTGAAGGGTTAAACACAAAGAGTTGTTGGTCATTATTTGTGTGTTAATCTTAGAGTTCTCAATGCAAAGAGTTGTTGCTTATTATTTGTATTAAAGACTTTTCTCTTCATAGTTGTGTTAATCTGCATATTTAGAATCAAACATTGTAAACATGATTTATTGTAATTTTGCTAAGAATTGATTACTACCTCAAGTGACTAGGTTATTAGTCTAAGACTTGATAGGGCTAAGATGTCAGTTTGGACTCTTAGTCGGTTGTGCTTAGTCACTGTCGGTTAGCCCGTGCAAGTGTAATATGTTGATAATAGTGGATTAAGTCCTTGTTGAAGGAAAAATCACATGAGGAGGGTGGACATGACTAGCGTAGTTGAGAGGTGAACTTGTATAAACCAAAGAGTCATTTATAGTTTTTGTTTAGTTATATTTTTTATTGTTAGTTTGCAAAATAGTTTTAAGGCAAAATTATCCTTAGGGTCCTTTAAGTTATTTAATTGTAACAAGACAGTCCTTTATGTTTTTTCGCTACATGTGGGTCCTTTATGTTAAATAATGTCTGCACCATTGACCTTTTTTCCAAATTCCTTTCCAAAAGAGTTGAAGTGGCACTAATGGCACAGATATGTCACTTAACTTAGGCCGAGACCATCATTGGATCATATAATAAAATTTTCATAATTTTTTAGTGCATAAAAGTATTTTTAAAATAATTAAAATGCACGAAAAGAAAAAAAAATTAAAGAAAATAGTAAAACAGAAAATAAAATTCTCAAAAAATTAAACGAAGTGTAAAATGAGAAGAAATTTTTTCATAATTTTTCGACCAAAAATGGATTTAATATGAATTTTAGAAGTTAAAATAAAATTAATAGAAAAAAATAAAGTAGAAGAAAGGTCAATGGTGCAAGCGTTAGCTAACATAAATGACCTACATGTAACGAAAAAAAATAAAAGACTGACTTTTTACAATTAAATAACTTAAAGGACACTGAAGATAATTTTGTCTAGTTTTAAACTATCAAACTTATTAAAAAACTCAATTCAAACTCTTGTTTCGTGTGTTTTCACCTTCAATCTCTACTGATGAACTTCTCCTTCTTTGGTTCCATTCCACTTGACTCTTTATAATATCATTAGTTTGTTGGAAAATAGATTGATTTATGCAATATTATAATTGGTTAGTTACAAGGTAAAGGCTTCAACTTCAAAACTCATAAATTTGTGACCGACCAAAACATAATTTTGAGTATAATATTTATTTTGGATAATGTTATCTACAACCCTTTTTCATATCTTCTTTGAATTTTATTTTTCTCATTAAGCCTCTAGTTGAAGCAATAAGTAACCTCCGAGTTTAAGATCTCTAAACAACTGCATTAGGATCATGACATCCAAGTCATGATGGTGACACTTTAATGAGAACCATTCATACATAAATGCTAAGGAACTTCAAAATTTAGGATTGGAAGAGCCAATAGCTAGAGGAAATGCCACTAGTAGAAAAACCACTTGTTAAGTCGGTTGAAATATCGTGTTAAGACGATTCCGAACCTAACCTAAAAACTGTCGACATAAGAAATTTTGACTTCTTAAGTCGGGTATAGACCTGACTTAAGAAACAATTATTAAGTCTGTTAAACAGTGTCCGACTTAATAAGTCTTATCTTTAGAAAGCGCTAATGTCTTTTGTACCCGACCTAAGAAATTTATTTCTTAAATTGGATATATTTAACCGACCTAACAAGTTGGAATTTTTTTAATGTTATATATATATATATATATATATATATATATATATATATATATATATATATATATATATATATATATATATATATATATATATATATATATATATATATATATATATATATATATATATATATATATATATATATATATAGCGACAAATCAACACTGCAAGAAAAATAATAATAATACAATATCATATAATCATTTTTTTCATATATCTCACTCAGACTTCAAAATTAAATCATAGAAGTACAAATATTGTCATATAAAATTAAAATATCATAGTAATTAAAATAGGTACACATCTACTGCACTAGTAGGTAAGCTCAATTGCACTAAAATGTGAACTCAATAGAGATAACACTAGTCTTATCAAAAAAGTATAAACAAGAGTAACTATTTAGGTGTAACAGCAGATACGTACTTATCAAAATACAATCAGAATAAGAAACCTTAAAAATTGGTCTGAATGGATCATATCATTGTCCGAAATGTGAACAAGCAACATCCATCTAATTCATGTCATTGTATGCACTTCCTACAACCGCTAATCTTCTCACCATACCTAGAAGAAAAACTTTCCATGAACTGTTTCATGTGTACTTATTAAATGCCACCCTGAACTTTTAAATAATAAAATGTAAACAAGTAAAATAATATACAACCATCTACAAAACCTATGGAAAAAGAAATAAACAGAGATTATTACAACTAACCAATCAACAAGCCTTTCAGGAAGCCCTTGAATTATATTGCTTGTCCACATAAAATACTTCCATGAACTTCCATGCATCTTTCAAACAAGTTGGCTCCTCGTTGTTCTACAAAATGTGTTAAAAAGTAAATGACCAACTTATTTCTAATATAAGTCCCTATGAAACTCAATGACCAAGCTTAACTCGTAAATATGGTCTTCCTATACATATGGTGACGCAAAACCTGCAGTTGAAGAAAAACAATCCCCAACATAACAATAGAACTAACAATTTGTCAAAAATCATAGTTCAAATTCAAACACTTGAATCCAATCTACTATAAAGGACTATAAAGGACTTGATCAAGACCAAACATTTCAATTTCAACTTCAGTAAATCATATTGAAAATACAAACTTTAAGCACAAATTGTGCGGTCATTTGAGTCAACATGTATTTGTTTCTTGATGGCGATAACTCCGAATTTTTTGAAATTGATCCTCTATCTCTTCAGTTTTGCATATTTAGGATCATTAGATTAGATAACAACAAATTCAAAAACTTTCTAAATCTAACAGTGCCTACCTACAAATGCAAATATAAGTGAAAACTTCTAAATCAAACTCAACTCTAAACAACTAAAAATTTAATTCATAATACCTAAAAGTAAAATATTGACATAAACTAGAATTCAGCTGCTATAATTTGACATAAACTAGTACAATAGAAGCTAATGCATTGAACTAATCAGCTAAACCACCAAGAATAGCTTCTAATTGATCACAAAACGAAATTGATCATCAATCGAATCAAGAATATATACAATTCATTGAATGCGATCAAGATATTCAATTACAATTTTATTATTTAATGAACTTCCGTTCAGATCGCAACTTACGCGACTTGGCATCATGTACGCAACGATGTATTTATGGATCACATCCTAGATCTAGCATGCTAGAAAACTAAAGTCATAATTGGAGCAACAAGTTTTAAAAAAAAAAATTGGCTTAACTCACATAACTGATCCACAACAATTTATTCTCTTGGTCATATAATTAGTTTAAGGCTAAGTTTTATTTTTGAGATATAACAATTATACTTTAAATTTATAAGTGTTAATAAGCACTTATAAATGTCTTTTCTTTTTATCTTAGACTATTTTTTTTTCTTTTTTTCTTTATGACATTTGGTAACTTTAAAAGATGGGAAAAAAATACAATTTTCTGTTAGTTTAGATGAATCTCTTTGATCCAAACTTAAATATTATCTAGAATATTTTACTCTTGGCGTAGTTATATTTTATTGTTTCTTCGTGGGTGGCGACAATTTATTTTCATGTCTTTTCTACTCCATACTTTTCTTGTTTGTATTTCTCCTTTTATTTGTTGCTTTTTTTGTAATCATATCACTTGTTTAAATCTTAAAATTTCATGGAAGCACTCAAATCCATATCATGTGGTATTTAGGACTTCTCACCAAATGGTAATCTTTGTCCTTAATTTTTTTTTAAAAACATTTTGTATGCTCTTGTTGTTCTTGATAAATTTGAGCTTTTAATTTAATTTTTTTCTAAATAATGTTTAATCTTGAATTTTAGTTGGTTATAAGCGGTATAATATGTGCGGGATGAATTAATTTAGTGAATTTGTTTGTCATATTAACGAAATCTGAAAGTGTGTTTGTTTTAAGGTTGTAAAAATTATTCTAAGGAATATGATCGTGGGAATGCAACATTCTCATGTTTGATTCAAGTTTTAAAAAATTATTCTAAGGAATATTTTATTCCTAGAAACCTTATTTACACATAATTTTTCTCTTTTTATTTTTATGGTTAAAATGTGGGAATCCAACATTCTCATAGGAATAAACCCAACTATCACTAACTTTCCACTTCTACTCACAAATTATTACTATTTTTATTTTTCATAATTTTTAAATTAAATAAATTTGTAAATATTCCTACGAACGTTTATTTTTATCCAAACATATACGTTGGAATATTATTCCAAAGAATATGAATCCAAGAAATATGATTCCAAAGAATATAATTTAATAACTTGAAACAAACACACCCTGAATGTAAGAAAAAATGCAGAAAAAAATGCACTTCATCTTCTTCACTTCAAATTATGTTATCTAAAATTCACTTAAAACTTTGATTTGCATTTTATTTCTTCACTCTAGAAATTTAAAAACCTATATTGATTATAAAAATGAGAGGAATTCAAGTATGCAGGAAAACAATGATTTTGCACAAAAACACCGATAACAAGGCATTTTGCAAACAAAATAAACATTGGTTCATTTCAAAATATCAAATGTGGTTGTCTCTATTAGCAATGTTGGTCTTGACATTTTAGAGGCTCCAAACAATAAACAAATATGGATCCTTAATAAAAATCTGAACAACTAACATTGGTTTTTGATTTTTCTTTTTTGAATTATGACTCTTAATAAATAAATATGATTAAGAAATGATTATATATAAATATAAAAGTCTATTCCTATAAAACAATTTTGAATTAAAATAATTAAACTATATGAAATATTTTAAAATATTTAATTTATGAAAAATAATTTAAATTTGAATTAAATATATTTTTGGTATTTATAAATATTACGATTTTCAAATTTAATCTCTATAAATATTTTCTTTAATGTTTTGTTCCTTTAAAAAATTTTATTCATACAATCTTTGATGTCAAGTGGAGCAAATGGCGGTATATGTGAAATGCCACTTGTAATATATTTTTGTTATTTTTGTTTTTCATTATTTTTTGTTGACTCTTGTATGTTTTTTAATTTCAAACGTGGCATAATAATGTTAAAAGATGTTGTGTATCCAAAGTATCAAATAGATACTAAGATTAACCCTAAAAGTGATATCTTCTCCTTTTGTTGCCATTGTCTTTTTCATTCAAAGTTTAGATAAAGCTTGAGTTGCAAATTTTGTTAATCTTACAATATAATCTATGTCATTATGTTATTGGTTAAAAGAGAAAAAAAACCAAAAGCTAGTTTGGTATTGTGGTCAAATAAAACTACAATGGCATTTGAAAAACAAAATTACGATGGCATTTAAAAAATATTACAAACATATTTAAATGATAATATTTTCTGACATGACTATAAAAAAAAAAAAAGTTTTCAACCACAACTGAAAATCCGCAGTTAGATATAAAATAATTGTGGTAATACGTTTTTGTCACGGTTTGACCACGAATATGTAACTGTGGAATATGTGGTCGTGGCCTAAAGTATTAGCCGCGGTTTTCATGTTTGTGCCACATTTTATTTACATCTATGGCATGAGCAGACCACGGTTTAGGCATTTAGGTTACAGTTGCGATTTATCTTGCGCCCAGTTATTAACAGTGGCTGAATGTAGCCACGGTTCATATTTAATGTAGCACACGGTTTAGTTGCTTAGGTATGGCCACTAATTAAAATCGCGGCTAATTTTATACACAGTTTTACACCATTTAAGCTTGCCACGATTTCTTTTTATGTCACATAGTTGTGACAACGATGTTCTTCATGCCATGGCATAAAAATGTCATTTTAGATCAATAAAAAATGTCTTCCAACATGAATAATCATTTTTGTAGATATTGATTAAAAAAAACTTAAAATCTAATTATACAAGCAAACATTATGCCACAACGTCAAAATATTCTTTAAGAAATATAAGTAAGTCTACATCAAGTGACATCAAGCCCAAATTCAAAACAAAAGTTCTAAGAGATAGATAATATAAAACACAACTACTACTAATGAAACTCTTGCATCATAATATTCTTCTTCGATCATATCCTCCTTCTTCTTCTTCTTCCATATCTTGATGACACGCTTCTTCTCCATTCTGCAAGGAATCACATGATTCATAAATTAATATAACCAAATCAGCCTAATTAATGGGTAAGAACCAATCTCATGAGGCAAACATCCTGATAATTCATTGTATAGAAAAGCAGCTTCGATTAAACTCGACAAAGCTTTCAGAAGATTCCTCGGTATTGAAGCACTAAGATAAAACCATTGAAATCTATAGAAGCTAAAGCAATAGTTGAGTTGTTATCTGGTGGATTGTCACAATAGTTGAGTTGTAACACCTAATGGATCTGAAGTGATCAAGGATTTGAAGTTTTGGATCACTGGATATTTTTAAAAAACTGGAATCAAAATAAACTTTTTAGAGACAAAGTATAAAAGAAAACTGACATTTCTCTGCAGCCTAAAGATGAAATTCAAATATAATCAAATGGAACCAGATGTTTTTCATAGCTACGTATTTTTCTACCATGTAAAATCAGTTTATTCACCTTCCAGATTTCATCATCTGAGTACAGGCCTAGAGGATCCATGTTTGTCCTAATGCTGCCCTTCTTTAAATGTACAAGTAATTCCCTTGAGGACTAATGGAGCATTAGGACGATACCGTATCTGAAATCAATGTAAAAATAGTGATTAGAGCCTAATTTTTAGTTCATTGTAAAAAAAAATATAAGGCATTGATGCAACTTTACATCTAAGTCTCGAAGACTAATCCCGCCTTTGGAAGGCCACGAAGATGGTGGTCGGTTGTTATCCAGAGTGGCAGGTTGCTATCCACAAACATATTTAAATGATAATAACATATTTAAATGATAATATTTTCTGACATAATAACTTAACAAATTTAAATCATTGTCAATAATGGTGCTCTAAAAGTCTTTATAAGTTTCGAATTAGGGGTAGAAGTAGGCTAGGTTAAGCTAGACTTTGTAAGGTTTGAACATGGTCTACGATAAATTTACAAGCCCTGA
This sequence comes from Vicia sativa, assembly GCA_021764765.1. NCBI lineage: Eukaryota > Viridiplantae > Streptophyta > Magnoliopsida > Fabales > Fabaceae > Vicia > Vicia sativa. The sequence continues at coordinate 276,134,626 of CM038793.1, forward strand.
GTCTGACCTATGACCTACTATAGGCTCATATTTTTGGCATAACCTGACCTTTTAAAAAGTCTGGTCTGGTCTGAAAGCCTATTTAAAAGCCTATTTTATATTAAGGTTTTCAATAAATTCATTTTATTTAAGAAGCCTTATAGATTACCCTATATATACATGTATATGCTGACCTATTTAGCATTTTTATATATATATATATATATATATATATATATATATATATATATATATATATATATATATATATATATATATATATATATATATATATATATATATATATATATATATATATATATATATATATATATATATATATATATATACTATTTAGCCTTTTTCTAATATATATGTATACATAGACCAACATATGTCACTACAAGAAAAGTCAATATTTGTCAGGGGAATTAACCAGGGGTTAAACCCCAAACAAAAAAAAAACAACGTTGCTAGGGATAAATCCCCTCGCTAAGTGAAAATTCTTTAAAAAAAGAAATCAATTACGTGGGGTATCCCCTCGCAAATAGGGAAGATGAAATTTTTGAATTTTGAAATGTTAAATTTGCAGGGGCTACCCTTGGGAAACAAAAATACCGCAAAAAATTAAGGTATTTAGCGAGGGGATACCCCTAGGAAACTGTAGTGTGTAAATTGCGAAGTGATACCCCACGCTACCTAGACAACTTTATGATTAATCACCCATTGTGCAGACTGCGCGCGCAGGATGCAATTATCAAAGCTGCTATTTTCGAGGGGGCACCCCTCACTAAATATTCCCGTTTTTTTTTTCGAGGGGATGCCCCTCGCCAATTGCACGCCCATTAATTTCCACGCCGTTTCGGTTCTTTATTAAAACAGGTTATTACTAATTATTTTTATGAAACATAATTCACCCCTCTTTCTCTCTCACAACCTCTTCTTCCTCATTCCTCCATCTTTCTAAACCTCCATTTTCATTCTTCACCAAACTCTCCAATCAATTATATTTTTTCAAGGTAAAATTATAAATTGTTTTTGTTATATGTCTAATTTATTTTCTGTTTATTGTTAATTTATTTTCTGTTTGTTATATGTTTAATTATCTTATAATATTCTCTTATTTTCAAGGTATCAGTGACAAATCTTAGAGAAAAACTTCAATCAACCACTGTAATTTTTCATCAAACGTGCACAATTTGAAATTTTTTCGTTTTTTTGCATATAAATGTTTAAAGAGTAGGTTTGATATATATTTAATTAATTTGTAATATTAAGCTATAAAATATAAATAAAAAATTCGAAATTATTATTATTATTATTATTATTATTATTATTATATATAGTAACTGTAAAAATTTATTGTTTTGTAATTTTTAATTTATATGTAAATATATTACTTATTTTAAAAAAAATTAACTAAAAAATAGTATATATATTTTATAAATTTGAAAAACAGTATGTAGATTAAAAAAAATAACAAAATATAAATCTTAAAATAGGTTTAAAAAAACAGTATATATATTTTATAAAAACAGTGTATATATTTTTAAATATATATATATATATATATATATATATATATATATATATATATATATATATATATATATATATATATATATATATATATATATATAAAAACAGTATATATATATTTTATAAAAATAGTATATAAAAAATACTCAATGCATAAAATTAGTATGTATAAATTTTAAAAATAGTATTTATAATTAATTTTTTTTAAAAAATCAGTATTTATTAGAATATATTGAGTAAACAAACAATATGTTTAATTTTCATATATGTTATTTTTTAAAAATGTGTTTGAATTTTTCACATATTTTCTAAAAATATATAATTTTATGGTAAATAATATATATATTTGAAATATGTAAATATTTATGAATAAATTAGTAAATATAATTTTTGAAATATGTAAATGTTTATGAATAAATTAGTAAACATAATTTTTTGAAATATGTATAATGTTTAAAAATTATGGGACTTCTCATTTTATTTTAATAAAATTAAATATGAACATGTGCAATATGAAATATTATCAATTCTATCGTAGTTGGATGTACGATAGAACATTTCCTGGAAGACGCAGGCTTAAACCGCATTTTAAGGAAGGAGTTGATGCGTTTCTCGCGTATGCGTTTACTCAAGACTATTGTCGTAGCGAAGGAGGGGTTAGATGTCCGTGTTTAAAATGTGGTTGCAAAAATATAATTAGTGACCCTAGTGAAGTGAAGCGTCACTTGGAGAGAGTGGATTTTAGGCCAAATTATTGGGTTTGGACATCTAATGGGGAGAAAACGCAGAAGATGAATAAAGAGGCTTCTTGTAGTTAAACACGTGTTGGATCAGATACAAATAGAGATGCTCCAAGTAGTCCATCGCACGTGCAATATCAGGAACAATTTAATTTAGTTGAGCATATGGTCAATGACGCATTAGGGGTGAATGTGGGTTATGATGAACCTGAAGACTTTGACGCAGAAGAGCTCCCGAATGAGAAAGTGCAAAGGTTTTACCAGTTGCTGAAAGAAATAAACATACTGTTGTTTGAGGGGTCTTCTGACTCCAGGCTATCAATGTGTGTGCGGCTGTTGGCAGCAAAGTCAAATTGGAATGTTCCAGATCAATGTTTGGAATTATTTGCGAGAATGATGTTAGACGTGACTCCTGTTAAGGAAAACATGCCTACAAGTTATTACAATGCGAAGAGGATGGTGTCGAAGTTGGGACTATAAGTAAAAAGAATTGATTGTTGCATTGGAGGTTGCATGTTATTTTATGACGGCGAGTTCGGAATTAATGATGGGAAATTGGAGCAATGTAAGTTTTGCAATAGTCTGAGGTATTTAGTTCCCAGTAAAGGAGTTGATCGTAAGCAAAAATGAGTTGCAGTGAAGTCCATGTTCTACTTGCCAATAATACCTAGGTTGCAAAGAATGTTTGCATCAATACACAGCGCGAGCTAAATGACATGGCACCATACAAACAAAACTAGTTATGGCATGATGCGACATCCATATGATGGCGAGGCATGGAAACACTTTGGTAGAGTTCATCCGATTTTGCAGCAAAACCCAGGAATGTAAGACTTGGATTATGCTCTGATGGTTTCACTCCTTATAATTTGTCAGCAAATGCATATTCTTGTTGGCCAGTTATTGTTACCCCGTACAATCTCCCTCCTGAGATGTGCATGACGAAACCTTACATGTTTTTGACATGCATTATTCCAGGACCGTCGAGTCCAAAGGCAAGAATAGATGTTTATTTGCAATCTTTAATTGAAGATCTTAAGAGGTTGTGGGTGGGAGAGTGGACTTATGATGTGTCTCGTAAACAAAACTTCAATATGCGAGCTTCTTTGATGTGGACAATTAACGACTTTCCCGCATATGGCATGTTGTATGGATGGGGTACACATGGCAAAATGGATGTCCATATTGCATGGATCAATTAAAAGCATTTACTTTGGAAAAAATGGGAAAAGTTCGTGGTTTGACTGTCATCGTAGGTTCTTACCTATAAACCATGAATTTAGAAGAAATAAGAATTCTTTTAGAAAAGACAAAAAAATTAGCAGATTGTTGTAGGATTTTTCCGTAAACAAGTATTTTTAATTATCGATTCCACAGGGATTGGTGCATGTTATAGTCTTTCAATAGAAAAGTATGTTTTAAGATGATGTAATCAATGGGTTTGTTATCTACTCTACTAGAACCATGAGTTTCCAAACAACAACTAAATTAATTCTTTCAAAGAGAGTTATAGTTTGGATTAGAGAGAGAGTTTGAGATTGTTTTCAAATTATGAAGGCATGTCAAGATTAGTTTCATTGATCTAGTTTCAAACATATTCATTTAATCAAGTGATGAACATAATAGATGATTTCTACAAATACATATCCTCTCAATCTTGTAGATTTCCCACCAAGATTGTGAATGTTATCATGTTAATCCTTGCATGATTCCTCACTACAACTATTAGCATGATAATCATTAAGTTCAATATTTTGTAAACTCTAACACACAAATCTATTCCTAGCATTTGTTTATTAGAGGATGAATATCCTAGGTCACTTTGAAATATTCTTTTCCAAGCAAAACTCAAAGCATAAAGATGAAGAACAAAGATATTCAACTATATTAATCATCAACCATGTTCATACACAAATGGATTAATAGAAATACATACTATATAGATCAACTACCTCTAATCTTGACACAAAAAGAGCTTAGCCACTCATTTCCATGGTTGCTTGCTCTCAAGATTGTTGGTAGTGATGATGAAAGTCCAAGAAATCAAGAAGAAAAAGCTATGGTGTTTTTTCCTTTACTTGCCCTAGATTTTACAAAGATGAAAAGATAATGATGGTGTGTTTCTTGATTCCTTTTACAAGTCAAAAAGATCAGGTGAAGTGATGGGTTGGTGGCTCAAAAGGTGAAAGCATGGGCTGTCCTTTTTTCTGAATTTCGCAGACCGCGCTGAGCGCGGGTAAGTCGCGCTGAGCGCACTCATGCTGACACCGCGCTGAGTGCGACCTGTAGCTTGCTTCCTTCACCCAAAATTATCTTCAAAATAATCATCCCTAAAGCTCTTCAAGTGGCCTTGAATCCAAGCTTGGGAGAATTAGTCAATAACTTCCTACAAATAAGAGTAAAATAAGTTAAATAATATATTTTAAACGAAAACTACATAAAAACCTAATTAAAACAAAATACTAGAATAAATATACAAATTAAATAAAAAGACATTGTTAAGGACCACAAAATAATGTACAAAATAACTACAATTTGGTCCTTAACAACTCTCCCCAACTTACTTCTTTGTTTGTCCCTAAACAAAGGTCAATAATCTTACAAAGCTTAGAAGAAACAAAATGCAAGCATGTAAACTCACACAAGAGTAATGGTTCAAACTCGACATACCAGGAAAAAGCACACATCAATCGTTTCTTCTAAACACAACATGGCCATGAATTAAGTTCTAAACACAATATATCAAAACATATAACAAAATAAAAGATATGTTCACACTTGAATCACCTAATCATTTCTTCAAAATTCAAGAAGAACAAAATGTATATTCACGAAGGACCAAACACTCTCACTAATAATTATGCACATCCAGAATAATTCATGCATTCATCGAAACAAGTCAAATGATGAAATGGAAACGAAGATCACTAAGGACTTTCAATGTTGTAACTTGGCTTAGGTTAGAAACAAGGGATATTTAAGTACAAAGCCATTGAAACGAATCGGGTAAAAGGATATGAAGAGCATTTCACAACTAATTCCCATCTTATTGTTCACAACCTCTTTTCTTTCCACACAATGATCCTCTTTTTTTTTTCTTTTTTTTTTCTTTTCATAAACAAATTTCTTTCTTCTTTTGTATTTTTCTTTTTCTCTATTCTTTTTCTTTCTTTAGGATCATTGTGCTATCAATTCTAGGTTCTTTTTGATCCACCTCCCCAACTTCATTTATATCAATCCTTTTTTATTCAAGACATGCTCTTCAAGGTTTAATTGACAAAAGGGTTGGTATTCATAAACAAGAAAATTTATAGAATGAATTATCATTGAATTTTTCAAAGATCATCAACAACTATTAAGTGGCCTACTTAACAATTAGTCGATTTGATAGATTCATCCTACAAATACTATCTAGGCTCAAAAGGGTTCACAAGGATTTACTCACTCACGGGTAATTGAAGCCCTTTTAGAATTGGTGGTTTTTCTCATAATGCACAAAAAATTGCCTTGATCATTTCCTAGTTTCCAAGTTATCATAAACAAGTAAAGATTAAGCATGAATCACACGAGTTAACACAACTATTTGACACTCTATATTTGGTAAAAAGTGGAAGCTTCTCACATATATGGTTTATGTCCTAATGATTCGAATGTGAACAAAACTTTCTTTGTGTACATGCCAAAATATCTTGCATAAAGAACGAATTTCATAGACATGTTATGTTTCTACAAAACGACTAAATGTGTATCTTCTTCGTGGAATGAATCGAGAATTTTATCATCACCATCACTTTGGTGAAACACGCTTACTAGCTTTGAAGAACCATTTGAACAATCCGGACAAACCACAAGAAGTAAATTCAAACTAAATACTATAATCTAAAAATAAAATAAAATAGAACAAAATAAAAGAAACTAAACTTAAAATAAAAAGACACCCCAAAATGGTGTTTAAAACTTAAAAAGAAGTATTTAGACTCCATGCCTACAAAATATTAATTGGAATTACAAGTCAATCCCCAAAATTGGATGGCAACCAACAAAATCCAAAGTTTAAAACTAAAATGCAAAAGTAAAATCTAAAACTAGAATGCTGAAAGTAAAATAAAAACAGGAAAATAAAAGAGAACATCAATCAGTGGTCTCGAGAATCGAATCTCCAATGGACCTCGAGTCAAAACCGGAACCAGAATCAGAACTCTCTTCACCATCATCCTCATCTCCCACCTCCTCCTCAGCATTTGGCCAGACCCCGGGCCAACCAGCATATGCACGGAGCTGCTCTCCCGTGCGAGTGAAATGGTTCACTCCGGGCTCTCTAATTTGTAGAGCAAGGTGCTCCATGCTCTCATGCATAAACATAAATGCTCTCTGATGAGCGAGATGCATCTGCCTGTTCCATTCTTTGGATGGACTAGCCTGAGGAAGTGTCGCTGCAACTGGTATAGCCTGGGCAGCAGTATTATCAAGGAACCTACAAAATCGATCACAGTAGTGATCATCAATAACTCCATCAATGGTTAGGTGTCCTACAGCAGGAAAGGCCACCTTCGCCCTCTTTAGCAAATCCATGATCAACCCAGGATATGTGAGAGCACACTTTATACGCTCCCCCTGGAGGTATAACTAAGCGTAACCCTCTTCAGCTCATTCGCGATCAGACGGCCGAAATCAATTTGCTCCTCATCGAGCATATAAGCAATCAAACCTGCCGTCTCCATGGGTATCGAAGATGTGTGGCTCCTAGGTTTCAGATTGTAAAGAGCCACACACATCATAACTCGGGCACTTGTTTTCAGACTGGCCCTGTTGAATTTCAAGGGTTGACCAACCCGATTCAACTCATAAGAATGCCCAGACAAACAGAGCTTACTCCTCAGCATGTTGAAATCCCAATTACCACGAGCCAGGTGCTCATGGTAGACATCCAGTTGATCCTTTGGGGCTGTCCAATTGATGCCCAGAAAACTGTTGATTGCTGTGCGAGAGAAAGATACAAGTTTGCCCCGAACAACAGAAGCAAACCTAAATTCGCTCCCCTCGGCCGGAATAGCATTAGCATAGAACTTTCGAACAAGCTCCACGTTCACCTTTGTCTGAGGCGTGCAAAGAACTTCCAACTCGTAGTTATCAAGGATGACATGAGGCGTGTGGTAGTGCCCTTGCTCACGGAGGCTGATGGTGCGCTCAGTCCAGATGTTTCGCTCTTCAAGCTCTTTGTAGCGAGCCTCCTGAGCAGGCCCCAAAAATCGCACAGCGTCGAACGCAGCAGGCCGAGAGGGCCCAGCCCCAGCAGAGGAAACTCTTTGTCGCTTAGGTGCCATCTGAAATTTCAACACAAAAATCAACGGAAAAGTGACACCGAGGTGTCTATTAGCAAATAATCATGCAAACAGCAAAGTAAACCAACCAACCAAAGCATTACAACTAATCGGAAACACTAAAAACACAGCAGAAGAATTTTTACAAATTCTGCAGACCGCGCTGAGCGCGCTCTGCGATTTTCAGAAAAATTCCTCTGCAAAACAGAATTTTTCTCCATAAAAACACTTCCTAGGGCAGCGAAAATAACATCCTATTACTTCTCTAACAAATAAACATCCTAATTCTAAGAGAAAATTCGAAAATTCCTAACCCTAGGTTTTCAAAATCTAACCTAAACATGCAATGTACACGAAATTGAGAAAGGAAAAACGTAGAATACTTACTAGGATGCCTTGGTTGATTGATTGGACAAAGAAATTCGCAAAAATTCGAAGATTTTTGGTTGGGGGTTTTTAGGATTTTGAGAGAGTGAGGAATTGTGAAGAAAAGAGGGAAAAGGGTTGAAAATAACCCTAACCCCTATTTAAACTGACCAGGCCACGAATGGGCCTCCAAAAATCTGATTTTTTCAAAATATTTTTTAAATCCCAGACCGCGCTGAGCACGGTCCCTATCGCGCTGAGCGCGAAAGTTTCTGCCAGATGGGTCAAAATGCGCGCTGAGCGTGGTCTCTAGAATTTTGAATTTTCTGCTAAAACAGCAATTTTACAGTTGGGGCAAGCGTAAATGAGTTCAAGGAAGAATACTTACAATGTTGGGGTGCCTCCCAACAAGCGCTTTGTTTAACGTCGGTAGAGCTCGACGGTTCATGATGATCATTGATCATCAAAGAAGGATTCGGCTATGTTGCGGCTCACTTCTCCGCCAACATACCGTTTCAACCGCTGCCCATTCACCGTCCATTCTTTTGTTCGTGCAAGATCTTGCAAGACAATTGCACCATACTCTTTGACCTCTTTGATTAAAAACGGACCGGACCACTTTGTTTTGAGTTTTCCGGAAAAGCCTCATCCGGGAATTGAACAAGAGAACCTTTTGTCCCGGCCTCAATTCCTTGATCTTTATCTTCTTATCATGAGAAACCTTGACTTTTGCTTTGTACCTCCGATTTGAATGGTATGCCTCTTCTCGCATTTCTTCCTATTGAACGAGTTGTATTTTTCGCTTTTCACCCGCCAAGGATGGATCAAAATTCAAGAATCGGAGGGCCCATAATGCTTTGTGCTCCATCTCTACCGGAGATGACAAGTTTTGCCATACAACTGAAACGGGTTAGTCAATAGGAGCTTTATAGGCGGTTCGATCGCCCATAAAGCTTCATCTAATTTGTGACCAATCTTTTCTAGAACCGAAGCAGTTTTTCCAAAATCTTTTTGATTTCTCTATTAGACACCTCGGCTTGGCCATTTGCTTGAGGGTGATAGGGGGTCGTCACTTTATGCTTTACACCAAATTGTTTCAAAAGTTTTTGTAACAATGCATTACAAAAGTGCGACCCGCCATCACTAATGAGCACCCTAGGCACACCAAAACGAGAAAAAATGTTTCTTTTCAAAAATTTGATAACAGTTTTGGCGTCGGCCTTAGGCGAAGCAATGGCCTCTACCCACTTTGACACGTAATCCACAACTACAAGAATATATTCATTTGAAAACGAAGATGGAAAAGGACCGACAAAATCAATCCCCCAACAATCAAATACCTCCACTTCCAACATATTGTTCAACGATATTTCATCTCTTTTTCCTATCCCGCCACTTCTTTGACATTTGTCACATGACTTAGCGTGAGCATACGCATCTTTGAATAGCGAAGGCCAATAAAATCCCGATTGTAGGACTTTGGTGGCCGTCCGCATTCCATTATAGTGTCCCCCACAAGGGGAATTGTGACAATGCCAAAGAATGTTTTGGCCTCTTCATCACTCACACACCTTCTTAGCAATCCATCACTACTCAACCTAAAATGTAAGGTTCATCCACACATAATACCATCGGCTAAAATTTCCTCTTCTCATTCCAAGTCAAATCTTGGCATTAATCCGGCCTTGTAATTTGCCATGTCGGCAAACCACGGTCGCTCTTGGATTGCAAATAACTTCTCATCCAGAATTCCTCCTTCACCTCTTTTCCTTGTCCGTAATTTTACGTTCACTAAGCGAGACAAATGATCCGCTACCAAATTTTCCGAACCTTTTTATCACGGACCTCTAAATCAAATTCTTGCAAAAGAAGAATCCATCGAATTAGCCTTTGTTTAGAGTCCGGTTTGGTAAGCAGATATTTTATCGCCGAATGATCCGTGAAAACCACAACCTTTGAACCAATTAGGTAAGGACGAAACTTTTCCAATGCATATACAATTGCGAGCAACTCTTTTTCAGTTTTTGCATAGTTTATTTGAGCATCATTCAAAACTTTGCTCGCATAATGTATAGCATGGAAGATTTTGTTCTTCCTTTGGCCTAATACGGCTCCTACCGCATAATCACTAGCGTCACACATTAGTTCAAAATCAAGTTTTCAATTAGGCGCAGTGATTATGGGTGCATTTATCAAATTCTCCTTAAATTTTTCAAAAGCTAACAAACAATCATTATCAAACAAGAAAGACTTATCTTTGTTGAGCAAGTTGCTCAAAGGTTTGGCTATTTTGGAGAAGTCCTTGATGAATCTTCGATAGAATCCCGCGTGACCCAAAAATCTCTGAATGCCTTTGACATTGGTAGGTGGGGGAAGCGTCTCGATAACATCAATTTTTGCTTTGTCAACCTCAATTCCTCTTGAAGATATCTTGTGGCCAAGGACAATTCCCTCGGTCACCATAAAGTTGCATTTTCCCAATTCAAGACCAAGTTGGTTTGCACACCTCTTCAAGACGGTGTCCAAATTTTCAAGCATAAATCAAATGAAGCTCCAAAAACGGAAAAGTCATCCATAAAACTTCAATTGTCTTTTCAATCAAATCGCGAATATAGCTTGCATGCACCTTTGGAATGTTGTCGGGCATTGCATAAGCGAAAGGCATACGCCTATACGCGAAAATTCCAAACGGACATGTGAAAGCCGTTTTCTCATGATCTTCTGGATTCACCGATATTTGATTATATCCCGAATAACCATCCAAGAAACAATAGTATTGTTGTCCCGCAAGCCTTTCTAACATTTGGTCCATGAACGGAAGAGGAAAATGATCTTTTCTCGTCGCTTTGTTAAGCCTACGGTAATCAATACACATTCTCCACCCCGTCACTTTTCTTGTTTGCACTAGCTCATCCTTATCATTAGACACAACTGTCAACCCTCCTTTCTTAGGAACCACATGAACCGGGCTCACCCACGTACTATCCGAAATCGGGTAAATCATCCCCGCTTCAAGCATCTTCACTACTTCTTTGCGAACTACCTCCTTCATCACCGGATTCAATCGCCGTTGAGGTTGGGCTACCGGTTTGTACTCATCCTCCATCATAATGTTGTGCATACAATAGGCCGGGCTTATGCCTTTCAAATCGGCTAAGACCCAACCAATCGCATTTTTGTTCGATTTCAAAACTTCAATTAAGCTTTCCTCCTCATTCTCCGACAATGTATTGCTAATAATTACGGGCCTTTTACCTCCCTCCTCAAGAAACACATACTTTAAATGAGATGGTAGCTCTTTCAACTCAAGTTTGTGGTCTTCATCTTTTAGATCTTTTTTCAAACTTTCCTCTTCTTCCTCCCAAGGGTGCATTTCCTTTGAAATCTCCATTCCTTCCAAACACTCCTCAATATCTCGACTATCATCATCATCATTCACCTCTTGTGTTGCTTCCTCAATAACGTCAATCTTGAAACAATCTTTCTTATCCATGGGATGCTTCATTGCTTCAAAAAGATTAAAGCAAATCTCTTCATCTTGAACTCTCACCTTCATTAGGCCATCATCTATATCAATCATCATCCTAGCCGTCTTCATGAATGGTCTTCCAAGAATTAAAGGTTCCTCCACATCTTCCTCCATGTCTATGACAACAAAGTCAACCGGAAAAAAGAATTTGTCCACTTTTACCAACAAATCTAAAGCTACACCGTGCGGGCGAGTAATAGACTTGTCCGCTAATTGCAATGTCATTTTTGTAGACTTTAATTCAATCTCCCCCAATCTCTTCACAATGGATAATGGAATCAAGTTGATACTTGGTCCCAAATCAATTAATCCGTTTCCAACATATACATCCCCAATAGTGGCAAAGTTACGCCCGGATCACTCTCTTTCTTGAATAATCGTTGAATTATTGCACTACAACTCGCATCCACCATTATGGTTTCTTGATCCGTGTATCTCTTCTTTTTCGTCAAGATATCCTTCATGAATTTTGCATATTTGGGCATTTTCTCTAATGCTTCGGTAAATGGAATATTTATTTGCAATTGCTTGAAAATATCCATAAATCTAGCATAGTGCTTTGCATCATCCTTTTTAGAAGGAAGGTGAGGATATGGTAAACTTCTCAATGGATAAGTTACTTCCTTCTCTTTTCCCTTTTTCATTTTCTTCTTTTTCTCCTCTACTTTCTCCTTTTCAACTACACCATTTTCCTTTTCATTTTCAACTAACACCTCATTTTCAACTAAATCATCCTCCACATCAACATTATCATGTTTTTCAACTTCAACCTCTTCATCTTTTTCAACTACCTTTTCCTCCGCTATTACTTCTTCATCCTTCTCCACTACTTTTTTTTTCTTTTAACTACTTTCCTTCTCTCATCACAAACTCTACCACTTCTTGTTGTTATGGCTTTGCAATGCTCCTTAGGATTTGTTTGCGTAGTTGGGGAAAATGATGTCAAGCACTTTGTTCGAAAGTTGCTTAGCGAGTTGTCCACTTGTGTCTCAAATTCTTGATGGACGCCTCCGTGCTCTTTTGATTATCCATAGAAGCTTGCATAAATTGAGCTAGAGTGTCTTGAATGTTGGAAGATCTCACTTGATTTTGAGGTTGGTTTTGTTGTTGACCTTGATTTTGTTGTTGACTTTGATTTTGATTTTGTGTTTGATATGGATTTTGCCTTCCTTGGTTATTGTTATCTTGCCACCCTCCTTGATAACCTTGATTACCCTTTGTTGGTAACCTTGGTTTTGATTTTGATAAGGGTAAGGAGCTCGTTGTTGGTACCCTTGGCCTTGGTTGGCCACATAGTTAGCTTCCTCATTCTCCGGAGGACAAAAGCGGTTTATGATCTCCTTTGCACAATTCACAACAAGCTATTTGGTGAGCTTGCTTATTTGATGCTCCTTGTAACTCCATGATTTGTTGAGGGAGTTTAGCCATTTGTTTTGTCAATTCTTCAACTTGTTTGCAAACAATTTGTTTTGCGCCACAAGTGCTTCATGATGGAACCAATTTCTAAAACTCCGGTTTCTTGTACACCTCCTTGATCATGTTGAGTTTGATGATCATTCCTACCCATCTTCTCAATTATTTGGATTGCTTCATATGGTGTTTTTGCCATCAAAGAACCTCCCGCCGTGGCATCCAACAACAATTTGTGTTGAGGTTGGAGACCATTTCGGAAAATATGAATTGTGTAAGCTCGTCAAAACGTGGCTCGGACACTTCCTTAGCATAGACTTATATCTTTCCCATGCCCGATTCAAAGGCTCGTTTACTCCTTGCGAAAATACCGAGATAGCCGTCTTAGCCTCCATGAAACGTGATTGAGGGAAAAAGCGTTCAAGAAACTTTTCCTCCAAAACATTCCAATTAGTCATTGTCTCTTGCAATTGATCAAGATACCAATCTTTTGCCTTCCCCACTAGAGAATGAGGGAAAAGCCTTTGGAAATATTGCTCTTCTTGGTCTTCCGGAGCACCCGCCACTCCCGCGATCTCATAAAACTTGGTAAGATGAGTGTAAGGATCTTCATGGTCATGGCCATGAAATAGACTTGCATAGAGAAGTTGAAGCAAGCCCGTCTTCATTTCCGCAACCCTTGCATTTGCTTGACGAGCAAATTGGGCATTGTGACGAGGGCTATTGACACACGGCCCCCGCGGTGGTGGTGGTGGTGGTGGTTGATTCTCCGCCATAGTGGTGACTTCTCCAAACACGGGTGGTGTTGAAGAAGTAGATGCTTCTCCTCTTTCTCCTCTTTCTTGCCTTTGTCGAGCTAGTCTTTTCCGTCTTTTAGCACTACTATTAAGTCTTCTAGCCGTCCTTTCAATTTCGGGATCGAAAAGGAGTTGGTCGACCGAAATACTTCCCCGCATAAACTAATTCCTGAAAAAGTCTAGCCACACAAGAGAAACAAAGAGAGATTAGTAGAAAAAGTCTTAAAACACACAACTATTGCTATACTAACAACATCAAACGCCAATCCCCGGCAACGGCGCCATTTTGTTGTAGGATTTTTCCGTAAACAAGTATTTTTAATTATCGATTCCACGAGGATTGGTGCATGTTATAGTCTTTCAATAGAAAAGTATGTTTTAAGATGATGTAACCAATGGGTTTGTTATCTACTCTACTAGAACCATGAGTTTCAAACAACAACTAAATTAATTCTTTCAAAGAGAGTTATAGTTTGGATTAGAGAGAGTTTGAGATTGTTTTCAAATTATGAAGGCATGTCAAGATTAGTTTCATTGATCTAGTTTCATACATATTCATTTAATCAAGTGATGAACATAATATATGATTTCTACAAATACATATCCTCTCAATCTTGTAGATTTCCCACCAAGATTGTGAATGTTATCATGTTAATCCTTGCATGATTCCTCACTATAACTATTAGCATGATAATCATTAAGTTCAATATTTTGTAAACTCTAACACACAAATCTATTCCTAGCATTTGTTTATTAGAGGATGAATATCCTAGGTCACTTTGAAATATTCTTTTCCAAGCAAAACTCAAAGCATAAAGATGAAGAACAAAGATATTCAACTATATTAATCATCAACCATGTTCATACACAAATGGATTAATAGAAATACATACTATATAGATCAACTACCTCTAATCTTGACACAAAAAGAGCTTAGCCACTCATTTCCATGGTTGCTTGCTCTCAAGATTGTTGGTAGTGATGATGAAAGTCCAAGAAATCAAGAAGAAAAAGCTATGGTGTTTTTTCCTTTACTTGCCCTAGATTTTACAAAGATGAAAAGATAATGATGGTGTGTTTCTTGATTCCTTTTACAAGTCAAAAAGATCAGGTGAAGTGATGGGTTGGTGGCTCAAAAGGTGAAAGCATGGGCTGTCCTTTTTTCTGAATTTCGCAGACCGCGCTGAGCGCGGGTAAGTCGCGCTGAGCGCACTCATGCTGACACCGCGCTGAGTGCGACCTGTAGCTTGCTTCCTTCACCCAAAATTATCTTCAAAAGAATCATCCCTAAAGCTCTTCAAGTGGCCTTGAATCCAAGCTTGGGAGAATTAGTCAATAACTTCCTACAAATAAGAGTAAAATAAGTTAAATAATATATTTTAAACGAAAACTACATAAAAACCTAATTAAAACAAAATACTAGAATAAATATACAAATTAAATAAAAAGACATTGTTAAGGACCACAAAATAATGTACAAAATAACTACAATTTGGTCCTTAACACAGATCTACCTCCCCCTCGAAGGTTATCGACTTAAGTATAAAATGTTGTTCGTGACCTACCAAAATTTACAGATAATGGTGAAGCGCGCATGATTCAAGGATATGGGGTTTTACACAATTGGACAAAAAGAAGTATTTTTTAGGACCTCCCATATTGGAAGGATAATTTTCTGCGATATAATCTTGACGTGATGCATATTGAGAAGAACTTTTTTGATAATTTTTTTAACACAATGATGGATAATGAGAAGACGAAAGATAATGAGAAGTCCAGAAAAGACTTGGAACTTTTGTGTAATAAAAAAGAATTGGAGTTGAAACCTCAACCAAATGGAAAATTATTAAAACCTAAGGCTTGTTACACTCTAACTCCCCAAGAAGCAAAAGCAGTATGTCGGTGGTTAAATGATTTGAGGATGTCTTATGGTTATTCTTCTAACTTGGCAAGATGTGCTGACGCCATAACATGAAAGATGCATGGAATGAAAAGTCACGATTGCCATGTTTTCATGGAACGACTACTTCCAATTGCATTCAGATTACTGCCCAAGAATGTACTTAATCCACTAACTGAAATCAGTCAATTTTTTAGAGAAATTTATGCGTCAACCTTAAGAGTGGATGATATCATTAAATTGGACCGAAATATTCCTGTCATTCTCTATAAGTTAGAGCAAATATTTCCGCCAGGTTTCTTTGATTTTATGGAGCATCTCCCTGTGCATCTTGCTTAGGAAGCTTTTCTAGGTGGACATGTTCAATATAGATGGATGTACCCATTTGAACGATTCATGGGTGATTCAAAGCGATCTATGAAAAATAAGGCAAGAGTTAAGGGATCAATTTGTGCACATTATTTACATCGCGAAACATCACATTTTTTTCTCTCATTATTTCAATTACATGATGTTGACTCCAAGAATCATAAGGAACGATGTTCACTTCAGTGAAAGAAGTCAATTCACCTTATCTGTTTTCGGACGTCCAGGGCGTCCCTCAGGGAAGAAGAGTGAGCATTGACTTTCACAAAAAGAAATTCAATCTGCTCATGTTCATGTGTTGATTAACGGCGTTGAAGTCAAACCATATCTTGAGTAAGTATATTTAATTAAGTATATATGTTTTTTGGTTAAAACTTAAAACCTTCTCTAACCTATTTTTTTTCTTCGAAATAGGGAATTTAGTACCTACTACTATCAAAGCACAAGTGAACAACCACCGACTGGTTACATACATGTCTATTTTCCAGCATGGTTCAAGCAACAATTGTCACGTATTGTTGCACCAAGTCCTGAACAAATACATTTGAGAAGTTTGTCTGTAGGCCCTAGGCAACGTGTGAATGAATGCCACACATACTTTGTAAACGATTACAAATTTCACACTAAGATACGGAGCGAAGGGAAGAAAACCGTAAACAGTGGTGTAGTCGTTAAAGGAGTTACAAAGGGTGGCGAGGATGACTTCTATGGGGTGATCATTCATATTTACTAGTTGGTATATAATTATATGAGCTCGGAAAATAAAGTAGTTTTGTTTTATTGTGATTGATATGATTCGTCTGGCAGAGGAACAAAAATTGATTAAAAAAATATAACATTGTTGAGGTTCGAATGGATAGAAAGTACAAAGAGTATGACACTTTCATAATGGTACACAATGTCAGACAAGTTTATTATGTACCTTATCCTTCAATTACCCCATGTAAACGAAAATGGTGTGGTGTAATCAAGACAAACCCAATGGGTCACATTGAGACTGACGAAGTAAAGGAAGATGTTGCATACCAAGATGATGAGATTTCACTTGTTAATGAGGTAATTGAAATTGAGGAGGTTACAATTTTGTGTGATACTGTTGTTGAGGGTCAACAAGTTGACGCAACTATCTTGACGTCAACAAATCTCGTGGAAGAAGAGCATGAAGAGCTAGGAGAGCGTGAAGAAAATAATTTCACTTCCGATGAAGATAATGATGATTATGATGTTGAATAACTTGATTATGTATTGTGTAATAAGATTGTGTAATATTATCTTTCAAATATATATATATATATATATATATATATATATATATATACACTAACTTGGGTAATATCATCTTTTATTCATTGTTTTTTTTTCTTTCAAAATAGAAAAAATGCCACCCAAGAGTACTGATAAAGGTAAGAATGTAGGTAAGCCGCGCCGCAGTAGGTTCATTATAGAGGAGGTTCCTTATTCTGGTTTTTTTATTCTTATGCCATTGAGTCAAGTGGCTAATCCTTCTCCACATTCTAACCTGCCTCATATGCATTTTATTCCATCTCTTATGCATCCCACTTCACCCATGTCTAGATCTTTCATTGTATTACTATCCGCACCTCCTGGATACCCGACATTCCCACCCATATCACCGACAGGTTTTATTAGTCCTCCTGGATACACACCATATGTTCCTACTGGTCCCAACACATATTATCATATGTCATTCATGCAGTCGAGTGGACCCAACATTACCCAATCATTACCCATTCATATGGAGTCAGGTGGATCTAGCATGCCCATACCCATGCCCTTTGAGGATGCTCCTGGTGATACCAGTGCTCCTGGAGATACTAGTGCTCCTGGCGATACTAGTGCTCATGGAGATACCAGTGCTCATGGAGATACCAGTACTGATGAGCAAACAAGGAGGGAGAACATCTTGAAAAAAATGATCAGCAAAAAATTAAATACCACCAAGGCAGACTTGTCATCTGACCCGATTCTGGATCGTAAGTGTTTATATATGTTTTATATTATATTTAAAATTTGAATTTTATTTAGTTAATTCTAACACAAGTTTTTTGTTGTTTAGGGTCTTGCCCTCACATCAGGCAGTATCGATCATCACATCCATTATTAAAGAGAAGTATACAAAGTTCTGGCTGAATTATAAAGTTGTAGATGATGATGATGAAAGACTAAATTTGCTTTTTCCTGTAGTGTGTGTGCTATATTTAATATATAATTCATCCGTCCCACAATGAAAGTGACCCATTTGGAATAAAATAGTATCCCATACTCATTTTAATTTCTAATACACTTTTCCAATTTTATCTTCTAATTAATTGAACTTTCATTATTTGTAATACATGATTAGGGGTACTATAGTGAAGACATTATTTTGTATCTTAATTTTTTATTTTTATTTTTAATATGTGTAAAATGTTGGACTGGATTGCTCATTATGGGATAAAGGGGATATACAAATATAGTTCGGTCTATAAAGTTTTATAGGCTTTTTTAATAGCCTAAATTTGACCTATTGAATTAAATAGACTTTTAAAAAAATCTAAGTCTGACCTTTTTAAAAAATAAACTTAGTCTATCCTGATCTTATATAAGATAGATCATAAACTCCTATAGACCGGTCTGATCTATTCATACACCATATTCGAACAAATGACATTTTAATGCCACGAGGTTCTTGCTTGCCTTATGTACAACCTTTTCTCTCGTAGTTATGAATTCTTTCAACATTTTCTTTAAATGTCCCCTATGCGATTAACATTTAGATTTGGGTTTATAAAGTGATTGGTATAAACTTGCACTTCTATTCAAGTAAGGATATTTGGAGGCTTTGTGACAGAAATTGAACTACACCATATAAAGTGGTTGTCCAAGCTAATATCTTTTGCACTATTTGGCATGCTAGGAACCATGATAGATTCAAGAAGAAACATATTCTCTAGAAGATAGTTATGACTTTGATAACATCTAATATCTCTCTCTTGGCTCGTTTGTATTGAAGTTTTTATCTAACGAAACTTTATTGATTGCGGCCCTATCTTTATCAAAAATACATAAATTTGAAAACTAAGAATAAAATAAATAATATTTATTGATTAAAAAATAATTTAGTTTTAAAAGAATAGAAATAACCTAAGAACTTAAAAGTAGTACATTTTTAGAGTAAAATATTTTAGAAGAGCAGTGCATCACAACATTTAAAAAAAAATAAAAATTATTTCCTCTGTTTTAAATAAGTGTTGCAATTAAAAAAAATTCTCCTAAAATATTTGTCACTCTATATTAAGTATTAACAATGCAATTTTATATTTAATCTTTCTATTATATTCTCTAATAAATAATCTTAATTTATTATTTTTTCTACTTAACATTAATACTAATTTAAATAATCTAATAGTTAAATAGGAGAATTTAGTAAAATTATCATTCTCTTTCTTTTATTTATTATTACTTTTTAAATATGTATGAAATGATCCGATATACCAATTATTATGGAACAATGAGAGTATATGATTTAAAAGAAAAGTTAAACTTTATAGAAATTAATGAGAGTTATTTCATTAACAGTATAAAATTGATTTATATTTAATGATTCATAATTTAAATAGTCAAAATTGAAAATAAAAAAAAGAAGTTATGGATAAGAGATGATAAATGTGTAATAATATTTAGTTAAGAATACATTAATATGCAAGAGAAATTTTGAACGAAGATAGACTTCAAAGTTTTAGTTGGAAAGTGAGTACATCTTAAAGGAATTCAAGAGAACTTTTTAATGAAGATAAATTTCAAAATTTTAGATGGAAAGAGAGTAAATATTAAAGGAATGTTTGGAAGGTCCGTTAATAGGTAGATTAATTCTATAAATTAATTAAAATAGAGGATTGAAATTGCATTTAATTTAAAAATAAATAAAATTATTAAGTTTTTTTAATTTTTTGTGTTTTAAATAATAAAAATTCTAAAGATGTTAAAATAAAATTAAAAATTCCATCAAAAATAGAATTAAAAAATATTTAATTGATAAGGTCAAAGTCAGTGTGTTATAATTTCTTAAAATATTTATGTTAGGTAAAAACTAATATAAAAATTAAAAATATTGAGAATAAAGTTAGAAATGTACTAATTTACAATAGATTATTTTTGACAAAAAAAGAAGTGATTTATTTTCCTTTTATACATGGATGGATAAGGACTACTTCCACCTCGACACTAGCTCATAACAAATTTTCAATTTAAGTTATGCAATTCTTATAAAAGTAATTAGATGCATTAATTTTAATGAATAAATTAACATATTATTAGTTGTATTACTTAAATAATTGAACAGAGTGAGAATTAATAAATTAGAATATAATAGTAGAAAAAGTTAATAAATATGAATTAAAATGGTAAAAAGAGAATTTTAATTATAAGACAGAGAGTTTCCTGGCAGTAATTCTCCACCAATCACATCAACACACGTCTCACCCCACATCCATTTCCTATATAAACCATCCCGTTCTTCTCGTTCCTCCATATCCCGATTCTCCTATTTCTTCTCTTCTTTCTTTTTTCCCTCCTCGCGTGATTTCGGGTCGGGTCCTACATTTCTGGAGCCATCACCGGAATCTTTCGCCGACCGGAGAAAGAAATGACCGGATCACTACTCTCAAGATTGATCCTCCGCCGATCTTCACAGCAGCAGAACCGATTCGTCTTTCAACGATGCATTTCTCAGTCCGCAGCGGAGAGGACGAAAGAAACCCTCCCTGCAGAACCACCGGTTTTACCGGCGTTTGATCACGTTCCTTCGCCATACTCCGGTCCTTCCGGTCACGATATTACTGCGAAACGTAGAGAATATCTCAGCCCTTCAATCTTCCATGCTTACAAATCTCCGGTGAGCTCCACCGGATAACTCTTTGCTAATAATTAGAAAAACTTGTTAATAATTATGAAAACTGTATCCGTATCGGCACCTGTCGAAACCGTTTTGTCGCACTCTGACAATTAACTTTAATTATGAAAATTGAGTGATGATTACAGTTGAACGTGGTGGAAGGGAAGAGACAGTATCTTTTCGACGAAAACGGGAGGAGGTATCTTGACGCGTTTGGAGG
This sequence comes from Vicia sativa, assembly GCA_021764765.1. Lineage (NCBI taxonomy): Eukaryota > Viridiplantae > Streptophyta > Magnoliopsida > Fabales > Fabaceae > Vicia > Vicia sativa. The sequence goes on from CM038793.1 coordinate 276,155,687, forward strand.
GATTGCTACGGTGTGCTGCGGGCACTGCCACCCTGATGTAGTCGCAGCGATCGTGGAACAAACGAACAAGTTACAGCACTCAACGGTTTTATATCTGAATCATGCCATTACAGATTTTGCTGAAGCTTTGGCTTCTAAACTTCCCGGTAATCTCAAGGTAAGTTATTCTTTCAACGTCACTTTATCTTCTATTACTATATATTTTTTATGGAATTTAATTTAATATATGTTTATAAATATTGACATTCCTTTGAATAGACGTTATATTTCAAAACCATGTGAGATAATTAAATATTTTTAGACTTTTTATAGTATTATATTTATTTTCAAAACCTGTTTAATAAGTAAAAATATTATGTTAATGAATTTCTTACACCTAATAATTATTTAATAACTATAGAACAAATTTTCTAAAAGATATTTTAATAATATAATTACTTTTTCTTTTATTTTGAGAAAAATTAAAGTTACCTATTTTTTTATTGAGTTGTTTTTTGTTCTACTTATATGTTATGAGAAGGATAGGAGTAGCATATAAGTGTTTTAAGTATAAATATTATAGAACATATCCAAAGAAAGATAAAATCATTCCACTAGCATTTAATTTTTCAATAAATTGGTATAATGGGGAAATAATTGTTAGCATAACCCGTTTAATTCAAGGTGAATTACATTTATAACATATATTTGGGTTAACTTTTGAAAGATTCGTAATCAATTTTATAAATGTAAAAAATTGATTTTGAATGATTTTAAAGTGTTTGATAACAAAAGTATAATTGATTAATTTTTTTAGAATTAATTTTATTTAAAGTTAAAATTTATATTTTTGTTTCAAAAATTGATTCAAAATGATTTTTACTTTAAAATGTATGATTCATTTTGCTTCTAAATAAATATATGCAAACATAAATTAATTTTATCAAATCAATTATATTAAAATCAATTCTATCAAATTTAATTTTCTTATAATCAATTATATTAAAAACAATAATCAATTATGTACACCCTTTTAATACTATTAGATATATGCATATCATATGTATGGGATGAATGCTGCGCTGGCGTGGGTGATATCGATGCTAACTGGTTTCGTGGACAAAAAATAATGTCTTTTGTCCATATCAAACAACAAGTCACCTAATAAATAATTCACACGTCTCGAAACACTAAACCCAAACACATCTTTAATCATAGATTCTCAAATATCCAAATTGATAATGGTAGGAGACCAACATATATGCTTGATTTTTTATTTAATACACAATTATCGTGAAGATAAGGACACCCGAACAAATACCACACATGACAACATTAATTAATAATAATCTAAATAATTAAATATATTTATAAGTGTTGCTGTATAAGTGTTGGTGTAGATGTTTGATGTAGATAAATACACAGATTATTCAAAAGTGTTGGTGTTAAGTAAGATAGATAGAAGAGATGAAAGTTGAAAAGATGTCATAATGACTTATACTATTATTTACATACAAGAAATTGTTTATTTGATATTTTCTTTTGCACATGTGCGTATAAACTTTTGTCTTTGTTTCTTGTTAATTTTTAGTGGGAAAACCTTGTGTCATGTCCATTTTGTCTTTGTTTCTTGTTAATTTTTAGTGGGAAAACCTTGTGTCATGTAGGTGGCATTTTTTACAAACTCTGGAACAGAAGCAAACGAATTGGCAATGCTGATAGCGAGGTTATACACTGGATGCAATGACATAATTTCAATTAGAAATTCTTACCATGGGAATGCAAGTGGAACTATGGGAGCCACAGCTCAAAGTATCTGGAAATTTAATGTCGTACAGGTATATATATTATTTTTTTAATCTCTAATACAGAGTTTTCCTCTATCTTTATATGAATTTCTTTTACTGATCGATCGATGAGATTGATCCATTGAATTCGGCAGATACTACGTGTTAAAAAAAACTTATAGCAAAGATATTTATTTGGCTTAGTGGAGTGGACTAACAACGTCAAGATAGGTGACGCATACTTCACTAAACTTTTTAGGCACGTATGTGTGTGATAGCAACAGCAACGGCGTTTGGCATAGTTGGGCACATTTCTATCAACTATGAAAGTGACCCTTTATCATCTGTAGTATTAAAAATAGGAATATATCTGTGGAAACTAAGTTGGTTCGGATAAGTTTCTAAAGTGTTAGGATAATGATTTATTATGATAATGAAAGTATGGACCCCTCTTGAGCAAATAATCTTGCAATTATGGCATTATGTGCTGTCTTATTCACTCTCAATCAGAAGTATTAGATAATGTATCTTAGCCGAAAATTAATAATGTATTTTACATGTTGCAAATTCCCATGTGAGTTCTTCACATGCAAATGCAAACTTGTGTATTGTTTTTTTCTCTTTTCTATGTTTCTTCCTATTTCAAGCACCGATTCTTGTAACAGGGTTTGCTACTTTGTTTAACAGTTTTTTCCTTTTTGTTGTTGCTTTGTGTGCCACTAGACTGGTGTTCATCATGCAGTAAATCCTGATCCTTACAGAGGTATTTTTGGCTCTGATGGAGAGAAGTACGCAAGAGATGTTCAAGATATTATTAACTTTGGAACATTCGGAAATGTTGCTGGATTCATGTCTGAATCTATACAGGTATACATCTAAGTGATGCATATATGAATATGAGTTCCATCTCAATCAAGTCTTTGTGAAAAAATCAATTGGTAATATAATGCTCTTGTTGTTTATGTTAGGGAGTGGGCGGCATTGTTGAATTGGCGCCTGGTTACTTGTCTGCTGCCTATGATAGTGTTAAAAAAGCTGGAGGTCTTTGTATTGCAGACGAGGTTCAAGCCGGGTTTGCTCGCACTGGTAGCCATTTCTGGGGATTTGAAGCCCATGGTGTTCAACCTGATATAGTAACAATGGCAAAGGTAATTCATCTCTCATTGTCATAGTAGAAAGATACAACCTTCACTTAATTTAGCAAATCGAACAACCTAACTGTCTGCCCCAACGAATATAGAATATTTTCCTTGTCTGGTCATGAAATTGCGACAGGATTGTGATATATATGCTCACACACACAATATGTATGCTTTGTTAAGTATCTATGCTGATTGGTGTTTGCTTGTTTTCTTGATTTTTTTTCTTTTGGCAGGGTATTGGAAACGGCATTCCTCTCGGTGCTGTTGTAACTACTCCTGAGATTGCAAAGGCTTTGACTCACAGAAATTACTTTAACACCTTTGGTGGAAACCCTGTTTGTACAGCAGCAGGATTGGCTGTTTTAAAAGTAATAGAAAAGGAAAAGCTTCAAGAAAATGCATTTATAGTGGGATCCCATTTGAAAGAGAGGCTTAATGTACTCAAGGACAAATATGAAAGTAAGGTTTCATCCCATATACTTCCCCCATCTAAAATTAATGCACAAACAAAAGCATCCACGAATTCATTCTAGAGTTACATGATAGTGAAAAAAGACTATAACTGAGATACATTAAGGTTTCACAAGAATCAGAATTTGTATGTGTTTCGAATCAATATTTTAATTTTCTACTATAGTTATTGGCGATGTGAGAGGAAAGGGATTCATGCTTGGAGTTGAACTTGTCACCGACCGTGAACTGAAGACACCGGCAAAAGAAGAAACCCTGCATGTGATGGAACAACTGAAAGGTAAAGTCTCAAATCTCAATCCCGATAAGCTAAGTTGTTCTGGAATTCCTGCAGCATTCGTAACAATCTAGCCATATTTTTATCTGTTTTCTGTGTCACTAATCAGCTTTTCTGCTATTACAACAGATTTAGGAGTGCTGGTTGGAAAAGGTGGCTATTATGGAAATGTATTCAGAATTACACCTCCCTTATGCTTCACCAAAGAAGATGCAGGTTAGTTTCTAATTCTCTCTTCTGTCAACATTATATAAATTAATACTACTAGTCTTCGTCTTTATTACTTACGGCTTTTTATTTTTATGTTTGCAGATTTCCTAGTGGATGCCATGGACTACACCTTATCTAGAATTTGAACTGCAAAGCATAAATAAGATGCAGTGTAAATAAATGTCAACAATGTTTTATGATGTTAACTTAAATTCTAATAGATTATCATCTATCTCGACTCAACAAGTAAAATTTTTAAATTTTACTTGCAGATTTTAACCTACATAGTTGCAAACCGCCTTGGTGGAAAACGAATGAGCCAACAACTTGTTGTCTCTTGGTTATCTTTTCTCGTCCTAGCTTTGTTCGCTGTTCTTTTATTCTTCATGCATACGCCAACTCTTGCATTTCTTCCTTTTCGTCATATTATATCTCTTTAAAAACGTGTTATTTCTCTAGTTAGAAGTTATCGTCGACTCTACACTGTTGAAAGCTGAAACTAAAATTTCATTTTGAGCAATTGGAATCTCAATCTAGTTTATATTTCTTCTATTTGTTATCAATACAATTTTCTTGTCGAAGGATTTTGGACGATATTCTAAACTCTGCACTATTTGAGGAAGTATTTGATCCTGATGAAAAAACCAGATGCAGGATTCAAGTATTCAATATTCTGATTTATGAACAAAAATTAGCTATTTTATATGGATGAGCATAAAGAAGGGTACAAACAAGAAGTTACACAAAAATGACATGCGCATAGAAACATTTAGTACATGTTCTACAAAGCCACTCTTTATATTGTTGTTGAATAGTTATTAAAATCTATATCATGTAATATTAGATGATAATCCTATGTTTATTTCCTAAGTTAGTTATGTGCTAAATTATTTCCTACTGTTTAGTTGAGTTAGTTATACTTGGTCTTTCTGCAAGTTATAACCATATTACACTTCTCTTGGCTGTAACCTTGCCTTGTATAAAGAGGAGTCCTTGCCTTGTAACTCCTTGTGCAATAATAAGAAAGTACATGATATTCATCAATAGTTCTATGCTGCATTCCATGAGCAAGGTGACAAATCAGTTACATACTTCGAGCATTACATACTTGCACAAATGGTTCTAACTCTTCCATCAAGAAGCACAGGGAACTTGAACATTTGATTTGCTTCTTGAATGGCTTAATAACACTTCAACCATGTCATGACTCAAATTTTGATGATGGAGGCCTTACCTTGACAAAGTCTTGTCATCTTTGTTGCAGCAAGAAAGACAACTAGTTGGTACAATAATAATCCTTGATTCTTCAAAATTTGTTCTCACAAATACCTTTCTCAACAAGGTCCAGCCCAATACAAATCCTAGAGAGGTAGTGGTAAATGCACTCCTCAAGGAAGAAGCAAATTTAACGCCAAAGCATGTTCCTTTTGTGGCAAGATTGGTCATGTTGGGTGTTACGTGTCAACTTTTGGATAAATATCGTATTAATTATTGACACTTTTAACCTCTTTCGTTTATTTTATTTAAGCTATTACCTATTTTTAAGCCATTTAGTGTAAATATAACTATTTTGAATGTTTTAATTGGTTTGTTACTTTTTCAGTTTAATTTGATCAGAACTTGCAGCATTTGGTTGGCTTGGAAGATTACAAAAAAGCAAGCAAATTTTCTCCATCTGAGCTGCTTCGCCCGACGAAGGGAGGCGAGCCAGAAGCGAAGCGTCGCCCGGCGACGCAGAGGCGAGGAGAAGCGAGGAAAGCTTCAAGTTTTGGGTTTTGGCCCTGGAGGGTCTCGCTCCGTGTCGCCCGGCGTTTTCTCAGCGTCGCCCGGCGAGGTAGCAGCGTCGCCCGGCGACGGTCCTGATTTCAAACATTTTGGCTCACCTAACTTGGCACGTGTTCACACTTTGTGGTGCTCTCCTGACGATGCTTTATAGTCGCCCAACGAATATGGGCAGACAACCCATACTTTTGAGCTACTTTTAAGATATTTTGTACTTCTTCTTATTCCAACAAGCTTCCAAGGAAAGATAGAGAGAAAAACCCTAAGAAAACCCATTTTCCTCCATTGTTACAAAGATAAAAGTTTTACTACCTCAATCTTTGATCATTCAAGGTTGATGTTCATAAAGCTTTGGAGATTTCTTGATCATCAAGCTACCACGGAAATGGATAGCTAAACCTCCTCTTTGTGTCAAGATTAGAGGTAGTTAATCTAACTTTTATGTATTTCTTTTGATCTTAATGTGTATGAACTTGGTTGATGATATATATATATATATATATATATATATATATATATATATATATGATGAATTTATTTGATTTACTTGTACTTTTTATGCTTTGGATCATGATTGAAAAATATGTTCAAGCTTGACATAGGAGATTCATCCACTAATGAACAAATGCTAGAGATGGATTTGTGAGTTTTTGTTTACTTGTATTAAGCTTAATGATTATCATGTCAATAGTTAGAGTGAGGTATCATCTAAAGATTAACATGATAACATTCACAATATTGGTTGGAAATCAACAATATTGAGAGGATACGTAATTATATCGATCATCAACTAGTTCATCCGCTTGATTAATAGAATTCATATGAAATTAGGTTAATGAAACTAATCTTGACATGTTTTTACCAATTGAAAACCACTCAAAACTCTCTTTAATCCAAACATCTCTCTTTTGAAAAGGATATTAAACTTTGTTTGATTGAAACTTATGATTCTTGTAGTTAGGAAACAAAACCTTTGTGTTACCAAATCTTAAAATACGCTTTAACTATTGAACGGCGGTAATATCACATCAATCCCTGTGGAAACGATAATTAAAAATACTTGTGTAGAATATACGTACAACATTGGGCAAGAATATGGAGATGAAATAGTCTAGAAGGAGAGTTGAATAGACCAACGTGCGAGAATATGTTTTTGAAAATCGTATTGAAGAAGATTACTCAACTGCCAATACTCAATATCTTCAATAATATTGATCCAACAAACTTTTGTTAGACATGATAATATTGCTCCAAGCTTCAATTCTGCAACAACCTTTACTTGTATCTGACGAAGTCTTGCTTAGAAATTATTCTAACCAATAATGGTTGTACAACTCCCACCTTTGTTCTACGACAAATTTTACTCATTTCCACCAAAGTCTTTCTTGGAGTATAAAGAAACTATTTTCTTGTTTAATAAGCACCACCAAATACCCTAGACAAGAAGTAATCATTTCTCCTAATACACCCAATAAAACTTCATAAAAATAATTGATTTTCTAATGTACCTTGAATTTACCTTTCGCATTCAATCTTTAGAGACGAGCATAATAAAAATGATATTTTTAATACAAGGTTGAAGATAATGAGTAATATCTAAAGGATCTCGCACATCACGTCTACAAACTCTCGCAACATCAATATTTTAGAAATATTTTCACAAATATTCTCCATAAATAGAACAAGGTGTTTGCTCTGATGCCAATTGAAATTATGGCACTTGAAATATAGATATCAAGACTAATGTCCTAACACCAACACAATGTACAGGCAGATGTTATGACATCATCTACTAACATAAAACACTTGTTAAAATTGAAGATTGAGAAAAAATATATATTACAAGAAATTAAACAACACAATCAATTGTTAACCCAGTTCATTGCAACGTCACATACTCTGGGGACTACCAAGATAGAAAGGATATTCACTATGATAGTATTAGTTCAAAGCCTAAACAATTCTAGTTTACAACTTATCACCTAATCACTACCTTGTGCATCTTCTACCTAGACACCTCTAAATATGATATCTCTCCCTCACTTCTAATCACCTTAGTGATATCTACAGTCACAAACCTGTGACTAGAACAAAACAACCAAATGGAAGATTACACTTCAAATAAAAAAATACTCAACTCTTTGCTTAAAAGCTCATGAGTGAGAACAATACTCGATTTTTTTTAAAGTTTTAAACTAAGAACATTCAGTCAACCTCAATGTATCAAAGATACATGAGTGACATAAAAAATAAAACACAATGACCCTAAAAGACTCTCAAAATCCTAAGCCCTTATATTGCACCCACCGTTTTTTTGTTGAATGCTTGCTATTTTAGGTTAACAAATCCTTATTTATAGACTCTTGCATAATGGGCTTGGACTCTTAAAATAAAATTTAATACCCTATTTTAAATCAGATGCAAAATCTTCACACAAAAATAGGAAAAAATCTTCAAAGATTTCTAAAAAGTATAAAGGATCATTTTTAATGAAACTTGAAGGCTTAGAAAATACTTAGAAGGGCGGGGGGTTGAATAAGTTTTTTCCTTTTAAATTTTCTTTTACTTAACAACAATCTAAGCACACAATGATTTTTATCCTAGTTCGTTTGAAACTCAAACTACTCCAGTCCACCCGCCAATGTGATTTTGTCTTTCTCAAACAAGGACTTAATCCACTATAGTCAAAAGATTATAATTGCACAACCAACTGTTGTGACTAACAACAACACACAAGCCAACTGCAAGTGACTAACACCTCTAAGACTCTCTAGTCCTAGCCCTATTGAGAAATCTGACCCAACTGGTCTCTCAAGGAACAATTACACAAGAACTTCTAACAAAGTGTATAAGGTTGCTTCTAAAAAGCTGTATCACAAAAGTGAATTTTACACAAGAAAGTTTAAGCTCAAAACTGAAAATAAACTTAACACAATAAGGTTTAATTTTGGCAGCGTAAGTTTTCTGTTGCGTGTCTTGGATGATGAGAAACATAATTAATGTTGCTTGTCTGTATGTGCTTTGTTTTCTCAATGAGCCTCGAAAGTTGATTCACTCAAGTACTTAAGCTATGTTAACTTTAATTAGTAACGATATTGAAGCAGACTTTGTCTTAGAAGATGACATATAGAAGAATCATGATCTTCTGCAAGCCTTGTTCAGAGTATCGATGATGAGAAACGTAATAAATGTTGCTTGTCTGCATGTGCTTTGTTTTCTCAATGAGCCTCGAAAGTTGATCCACTCAAGTACTTAAGTCGTGTTAACTTTAATTAGTAACGATATTGTAGCAAACTTTGTCTTAGAAGATGACGTATAGAAAAATCATAATCTTCTACAAGCCTTGTTCAGAGTATCTTCTAATAGAGGTTTCCTTGGTGCTTCTATCAGAGGTTGTGTTAGCATGCTTCCTTCAGAAGTTTCTTTTAGCGTGCGTGTTCAGAAGTTCCATTCATTATTAGAACTTCTATTACTTGTTTACTCAACATAATTTGATATTTCTTTATTCTAGAATGCTTGAGTCAAAACATCATCTGAAATGAAAACAATATACATCAGAGTATCATATCTATTATACAAAATTTATTTCACTTGTTATCATCAAAACTCTAAGATATGATTAGAACCAAACTATGTTATAACAAAATTGAATCGAATTTGCACTGTTCTTAACAAAATCTTCTTGACCTACAAAAATCAGTGAGATATATCCAATAGGATCTCACAAAATCAAATCAAATATTCCATGAAACATAACAGCAATACCTGTTGTACAATATGCCAAGATGTCAAGATATCTGGCTCAACATCTGTCTGATATACATGACAGTAGAACTTGTCATGACAGTTGGTCAAGATGTGGTGACATCTTGCTCAATATCAGTTCAGAACCATGTTTTAACAAAATTTATGTCAATCATAAAATTATGGATATAACAATCTTCATATTATTTGCCTCGTGTGTTCATTTTCTATTGCTCAATACTTGGAGAAACTCCATATATCATTTCAAGAGTATCCCATATTTTATTGGTATTTATGCAATGACGAATATATAAAAATTTATTATCGTCTAGAAAAATTGTTATAAAACTTAGTTTTAAAACTTATTTCATATCTTCTCTTTTCTTCTTTGGTTAAAATAAAATTAGATTTATTACTACTTTTCCAAAAAAAAAGCACAAGGATAATAAAAAAATTTCATTGTTGTAAATTTTAGCAAATTAAAAAAATTTAACCACTATATTCTAATACTTTACACTTAATATATTACTTTTCATCCATTTAGGATCCATAACTACCTTTTGAAAAATAAAACAAATAATTATGTGTCTTTACATATACATTTTAGGCATTTATTAACTTATTTAACAAGTTAGTTGTATGTCAAAAATATCATTGGACAAAGGATTCTAAGTAACAAACAACAACTAAATATTTTACAATAATATATATTGCTAACATAATTAGTGAAAATGTTAGTCATGGGAATAAGCCTCCCTGATTTATATTATAAAGATTATAAAAATGAAAGGTGTCAAATGAAATACTTTACCTATTAGTGGTCATACTAACTGATGTAATAGGTAGGAACGTTGTAAAATATTCATTCGGATCCCTTAATTATTTTCTTAGGTTTAGATTGGTCCCTTAATTTTTATCGCGTCTCTTTGATCCTTTAATTTTTTAAACATAACCATGTTTGTCCCTCAGTTAGTGAACCATTATTCAAAGTCCAAAAATAGCTTTCAGGTGGCATGTTACTTGATGACATGGATTAGTGGATTTCAAATGGCAATCAAAATGAAGGGCTAACACATCTTTGATCTTCAAAATGAATGAACCCTAAGTTTTCTACATGAAGGAGATTTTGAAGGTGATTGCAAAAGCGATTTCAAGGGAAGGCAATTACGGAGGATTTAACCTGCGTTTGAAGGAACAATTGAAGACAAAATTTTGAATCCAGGTAAGTATTATGTGCATGTCTTCATAAATGGATTAAGACTTTGTACATTGATGAGTGTTAAATTGTTTTGAATTTGAGTGTGAATAATTAGCACTCATCGGCTTAATTCATTTGTTTTTCATCAATAAACCTCTACTTTTGTGTATATTTTGTATAGTTTAATTTATAGTGTATATTGCGTTATCATGTAAATATCATTGAGTTTAATTCTTTTTATCTCATTTTTGTAGGTATTAAGCAATGATATTTAGTCATTAATAGATAGAGTATTGAATAAACTTTCCAACGCTTCTGACCGTTTGCAAAACGGAGTTACGGTTCTCAAGATATGGTTGAAGCAGTACTGAAATTTTCAATTTTTAGTCAGCAGCGCCCCGAGCTCGCTGGACGGTGCATAGGCGCTCCAGAGGCGTGAATATTCACTAAAAATATTATTTTGAGCGTCGGTGAAGCTGATTTTCTTCCTGAATGTGTCGTTTTTCCGCCAGGTGGTGCCGTCTATGCATAAACTTGTATTTAGGTAAAAAAAACACATATTTAGGGTATGGTTGGGTTTTTTCTCCTACTCCATAAAAAACATTCTTTGTATATATTATCCTAGAAAACAACACTAGGGATTTCAATCTTGATGATTGGAGGTGGATTTCTCATTAATCGACGTTGACAAACCGCGAGAAGTTTGGTTTATCTCTTTTCCTCTTGATGTATTTCTCTTTTGTTGGATTTTGTGTATATATTTACTTTGAACATATGTATATTTATCGCCCATGGCGTTGTATAAAATCTGCTTTACTAATCTTTGTTGGTGTCTGCCTTAATCTTTTTGCTTCAAGTTTGGATTTGGGTTGTCAAGACATATGCCTCATAAATCTTGATTATTGTTGGATATATGTGAGTTTATGGATTCTAGAGATAGATTTAGAGTTGGAATTCACTGTGGGTATAGGAGCTTAATGCTTATGTGTTGTTTGTGTTGCACTGAGAGATCGTTGACGCGTGAATACGATTTTTCTCTCAATTTGGGTTATACATGATCTAGGTTGTGAGTGATACGTGTCGACATTTAAGAGTATTATAGGTTTAGTATAATTGATCGATAGGTTTAATTTTCTAACTAGTGGATTATATTCCTGCTTGATAAGTCTATTATCTCAAAAGAATGCATCTATTTTCTGTTGATACCTTTTACCTTTCCTTACAACCAACTCATTTTAACACAAACTCTTAAACGCAAGAAATTGACGAACCGCAACTAAGTAGCACTAATCTTTGTGGAGACGATACCACTTCAACATACATTTAAAGGTTTCAATAGATTTAGGGATTTCTATACATTTAGGTTTTTGATAGATTTAGGGCTTTGAATTTTTAATCTGGAGTTATGTTAGGTGACGAATTCTATTTGAATAGGGTTAATGAACGAACTTATGAAGCTCAAAATTCACCACAGTGGTGAATTTATTGATCCTGAACTTAGTGTGTATGAAGGAGGATTAGTAGATGATTTTAAAGTAGACGTTGATAAGTGAATTTATTTTGAGTTAGGGGATATATTAAAGGAGTTAGGTTATCGGGACTTTGATAAAATGTATCATAAAGACCCATAATTAGGGATGAGTTCCCTTGTTGATGACAAAGGTGTTTTAGACATTGCAGACCTTTACATAGTGCACCAAAGTGTTGATATCTACATTCAACAAACTTTGTCTCATCCTGATTATTGTGATGATCCGGTGGATAATTTTAATGAGGGGCATGCCAACATTGTTGATGACGTAGAAGAGTTTCTTAATAAAATACATGATGACATTGTAGATAAGTTAAATGATGCTAATGTTGGTGTGGAAGAAGGTAATGCTGGATTGGATGATGCTAATGTTAGTGTGGAAGAAGGTAATGATGGATTGAATGATGCTAATCTTGGTGTGGAAGAAGGTAATGCTGGATTGAATGGTGCTAATTTTGGTGTGGAAGAAGGTAATGTTGGATCGAAGGATGGAAATATTTGAATGGAATCAACACATGTTGGAGTAAAATCAACCCATGTTGTAGTGGAATCAAATAATATTAGAATGAAATTAACCAATATTGGAGTGGACTCAGCCAATATTGGATTGGAATCATCCAATGTTAGAATGGAAGAAGACAATGTTGGTGAGGTGCATAATGAGTACAATTTTGATGACACTGATGATGAGAGCTACCAATATGATAATGCTCTAGAAGTAGCCTTTGAGGATGAGTTTTATGGGTATGATGATATGGAGGAAGATGAACTTGCTGCTTTGATTGGATATGTAAGTGATGGAAAGGTAAAAGGGAAAGAAAAGTGTGGAGAAGATAAAGAAGAATATAAAGGGAGTGATAATGACAGTGATGATCTTCAAAGTGGTTGTGAGAGTGATGGCAGTAGTCGAGTTAAAAGGAAGAAGTACCTAATTTTCAAATTACATTAGGATATGTTCAATTACAAATAGGAGGTAGGAATGTATTGTACTTCAAAAAGTGATATTAAGGAGGCAATAACCTCATATATTGTTCAAAATGGTAGAGGGTAAAAAACAATTTTTTACAAGGTTGTACATATGCTATGAAGCATGCAAAGAGAGCTTTAAGTTATGTAGACATGTCATCGACCTGGATAAATGCTTTTTGAAGGGGCTTTGTGGAGGAAAAATTATGGCATCCATAGCAATGGATCTTAATGATCAAATGCTTCCTATAGCATTTGTAGACGTGGTTTGTGAAAATAGGGATAGTTGGACAAGGTGTTTGGAGCTCTTGATTAATGACTTATGTGGTATAAGTGAATGCCTCTGATACATATTCATTTTAGACCAACAAAAGGTATATTAAATTTGGAATTTAATCTAATTATTACATTATTTTTTCTTGTTATATAAACTTGATATCCGTCTATTATGTATGATGTTTTACATGTTTTCTTACATTCAATGGATGATTTGTTTCCCAATGTTGAACAAATATTTTGTGTGAGGCATTTGTATAACAATTTCAGGAAGATATATGCTGGAAATATGTTGAAGGAAATTATATGGAAGGCTGCAAAATCAACATACACACAAGCTTGGGAAAGAGAGATGAGGGCAATTCCACTCAGGCCAATGCAACTAATGACAATGTAACTCAAGCTTCAGCATCTCAGGATAATTCAAATCAGGGCAATGCACTTCGGGCTTCTGCATCTCGGGCCAATGCAAATCAGGGCAATGCAACACATACATCATCGGGACAGGGCAATGTAACTCATTCCTCAGCAACTCATGGATGCATGAATTCTACCCAATCATCTCAAGGAATGGAAATCTCAAAGCAAGTCACAAGGGAAAAGGGAAAAGGAAATGTCTAGACACATAAGTTTGGTGTAAGAAACCCCTTGAACCCCCAAGACCAACAACAAGATTAACCACATCCAAGAATGTGGTTCCCCTACCACCAGGAGGCCTACTCCAACCAAGAGAATCACACCAAAGAGAAATATCTAGTGATATTTAGGCCTTGTTTATTTTATGGTATTAGCATGTAATGAACCACTTTGAATCATTTTGGTATTATGTAATGTATTTTGAATATGTCTATGTAACACGTCAATGCATTTTGGAACCTTTGTGGAATTCTATTATGTCTTTGTAAAATATCAGTTAATGTCATTTTGTGTTAATGGTTAAGTAATATGATATGTTGTATTGGTACCCTTGTGTTTATGGACTGGTTATGAAAATTGCTACAAACAATAATATGCCATAAACAACTCATTAAACTTATATAATGTGTTACAAACTGATATTGGTAACTAATACAAGTTGTTATATCCCAGCTGTTACGTACTCCTAAAATAGCCTAAAAACAATGCATTAGATTACAAGACACATAATGTTCAATATTTTTTCACTTCAACATCTTCCTTCAATTGAATTTGAAGTTCCATGACAACATTCATTAATTCTTCATTTCTAACCCTAACTTTTTCAAACTCAATTTTGACTTCATCAAAATCCTTTGCTGTGATTTCCAACCTATTCCTCATAAATGAATTGGTGTCGTATGCCAATTGAAAAAAGCACATTCTATTTGCAAGGATCCTAGCAAATTTCAAATATACATCAAAACATGTTTACCACTTTTTAACATAAATCAAACTGAAATTAAGGCTTACCTTATAATTGTGACAATCCGAAAAAATTCTTTACAAAATTCTTATCAATTGTTGCGCTATGAAGCACAACTTTATCTCCATACTGAAAATTTGGTACAAAACGCGAGCTTATGTCTACACATGATTCACAACTTTCAGAAATCTTCTGCTTCATATGTGAAGAACATGGCTGGCCTTCATGCTTCGAAGAAGAAAACGAAATGAAAAAGATGAAAACGATGATGGTGGGTATGAAGATGAAAACGATATTGCCCTAATTTTATTTTGGTTGCAGAAAGAGAAGATGGAATTGATCAATTGCAGAACACAGAAGCATAATGGATTTAAAGAAGATGATGTACCCTTGCCAAGTGCCAACTCATGTGCCACATAGATAAAATAAACGAACGTTTGAGGAAAACATACATATGAGACTTGTTTGTATCTTTTAAAAAAATAAAGGATCAATGTAACACGAAAAAATTAAGTGACCAATCTAAACTCAAAGGTATTGATAAGAGACCAAAATGAATATTTTACTTATTAACTTTTAATAATAAAATTAAAAAGTATAGTTGTTGAGAATCGAATGCATATTGACTAAGAATGTTCTTCTATTAATTGATAGTCCAGCCAAAAGAATAAGTTGTATTTAAAAAAAACTAGCACACAGCTACATCTTTGTTGATTATTGATCAAGATAAAATAAATGAATAATAAAATATAGAATTAATATCTACAAAACTTCATATGATTCAAAATCAAATTTATCATAAATTTACAATTTCATGTGGCTGGATTTAAATCCAAGACTTCTAATTAAATTTAAAAATAAAATTCTTATCTAAGTGTTCTCATGTGATTAACAAATAATTTAGAATGCAACTAAATAATTTCTTATTAAATTACATAACAAATTAATATCCATTTCATTCCAACATTTTTTACACATAAATGTATATTTGTTTATAATCTTTCAAGTAACATCTAATTTATTTTTATGGAGAGACATGAAGCCATGTGGCAGAAATCGTTTAGTTAGTTGATAGAGAAAGAAACAAAGTACCACACTTTCTTCAATTTCAGTTTTCCTAAAAATTTGACCACTTACTTCCCACTCATTTCGCCCCTTCTCTCTCTTTCATTCATCTGCAATTCCTATCATGCTTTCTTTCATCAAAATCCATTTTTTTTCCACATCACTCTCAAACTTTATGCTAATCTCACAACCCCTTTTGACAATATTTCACATTTTTTTACATTGATATATGAAATTTTGTCACATTTGATTCCATCATATTCACAAGGGCTAGTGCTAGCATTACATTGCACACTTTTTATCTGTTTGTCTTTGCATTTTCAATTTTTTTTCTGATATTGGAGATTTTGATGAGAGGCCGAAATCGAAAAAATATCTATCTATGGAGATTTTGATGCATTTTTTGTTTCTTGAGCTTTGTTGTTGGTGGTTTCATTACAATTTTCTCACATGGAATGGCAGATCCTGCTAGTAATGGAGGTCTTGATCGAGATATTGAACAAGTTGGTTTCATCTAACTTTTTCTATATTGTTTTATTCATCAAATGCCAAATAGTGATAGTGTAGATTGTGATGTTGATTCTATGTTCTTTCATTTTAAAAATGTTATTGCATGCATCATCGTGTTTATAGATTGCGGTCGCAATTGTAGTTATACTTAGATTGTGCCGAAAATGCAGTTATGATGCCATTGTAGACGACAATTTAAAACCATGATATGCATACACTTAACCGTAGCCATGAGAAATCGAAACATTCTTAATTGAATGATTAAGAGTGGAGAAAGAAGACGAGAGTGATAGAATATGAATAGGGTCGTCTCAAACTTTTGAGAGATCCAGCATAAGAGGCTGAGGTTAGATTCAGTTGAGTCGTGAAATATTTTTTAAATGGCCCTATTTAATGTAAATTAGCCGAGGAATATGTGTATGGAGGCCCTTTGTGTCGTGGCTTAATCATGAAAAAGGGTGGGGCTTCAGGCCACCTTGCACACCCTCAAAGACGATTATTGAGGATAGATAGTATTGTGCCTTTCTTGATGAAGATTCATACTTTGGCCAATAATTAGAAACACTATTGGAAAAAAAATAGCAAGAAAATATTGTTGTTTCATCATTGAAAATACTTATAGAAATGTTACATAATCTGATGATGTTATATCTTAGAGGAATGAAGGATTATATTTGCTTAGTTAGGTGCTTTATGAGCTAGAATTTGATGTCTATTTCAACACTTTTTTGAAGGCACTCACTATTTTGAAGAAAGGAACTCAGATAATCAAGTACAGCCGAAAAGCGAAGCCAAAAGTTTGCCCTTTCAGACTCTCCTTGGTGAGGTTTTACTTATGAGTATGAGAATTGAATTTATCTCCACAATTCTCGTTCGACTCAGATTATTCAACGTGACTTCTAAATCTAGAACGAAAAAATCAGTGCCTCCATTAAACATGTGTATGGTGGATTTACTATCTCTAACTAATTTCATATTTAGTGGCATTAACAGGATGAAACAACACTGATTTGGATTTCTCATAAAAAGGAAAGGACTCTACAACTATCTTCAGTTTCACGCATTATTCCTGGACAACGAACCGTAAGTTGAATAATCTGTCATTGAATGTTATTGTTGATGTTCATGGCCATGTTTTTCAATTTCTCGACGGTTTCTCATGTTTTTTCCGACCATTTATTTGTAGGCTGTATTTAGAAGATATTTGCAACAAGAAAAGGATTATCTTTCGTTTTCACTTGTTTATAATAACGGAGATCGAACACTTGATCTGGTTAGAAAACATATTGATACTGCATTCGAATGATCTTAAATTTTATCGACATTTTGAATGTAGTGATTTTTTTTCTCTGTTATTTATAGATATGCAAGGACAAAGCTGAGGTAGAGGTGTGGTTTGCAGGGCTTAAACAATTAATTTCCAACGGAAGGCATAAAAGACTTGCTAGGAGTCAATCATCATATGTGAGTTTTAACATGAATTTGTTGAATGATTATTTATCCGACGAAATGCAAATTTTCGAAGATGTTTCTATTTTTGACATAGATTTGTTATTGAACATAGTGATCACTATTTACTAGTCTATAAATTTTGGTTACAGGACGGTGTTGGTTTTATTTCGAACGTTCGCCCTTTTGGTGCAGCATTAGAGTTTTCTAAAAGCCTTTATCGCGGTAGGATCTCGACCACCTCGAGTGATTCAGGTCCTCGTGAGTCTTCATTGTGTTGGGAGAACCCGGATGTGGGGTTAGATCGTATAAATATGAATGCAAGGACAAGTATTGGAGATGGTTTTCGGGTTAGTGTGTCGAGTACACCTAGCTGTTCGAGTGGAGGATCAGGACCTGATGACATAGAGTCATTAGGAGATGTTTATATATGGGGAGAAGTTTGGGCGGATGCAGTCTCGCCAGACGGAAGTGTTACTCATCTCCCTTCCACCACAGATGTATTGGTTCCTAAGCCTTTAGAGTCAAGTGTTGTTCTTGATGTTCAACAGATTGCGTCCGGTGTGCGTCACATGGCTTTAGTTACAAGGCAAGGAGAAGTTTTCACTTGGGGAGAGGAATCTGGCGGAAGACTTGGTCATGGATTGGATAAAGATTTTGGCAGACCTCAACTTGTTGAGTTTCTATCAGTTACTAGTGTGGAGAGTGTTGCGTGCGGAGAGAATCATACATGTGCTGTATCTCTAATGGACGATCTATTCTCATGGGGAGACGGTACGTATAATGTTGGAATTCTCGGACATGGAACCGATGTTAGCCATTGGATACCAAAGAGGATTAGTGGTCCTTTGGAAGGACTGCAAGTAATATCTATTGCATGTGGTACATGGCATTCGGCATTGGCAACTTCTAATGGAAAACTTTTCACCTTTGGCGATGGAACATTCGGTGTATTAGGTCATGGAAATCGAGAGAGTGTGTCATATCCGAAAGAGGTACAATTGTTAAGTGGATTGAAGACTCTTAAGGTTGCATGTGGAGTATGGCATACTGCAGCCATTGTAGAGGTTACTTTTCAATCGGGTTCAAATGTTTCGTCACGAAAGCTCTTCACTTGGGGAGACGGCGACAAAAATCGTTTAGGACATGGAAACAAGGAAACATACCTTCAACCTACTTGTGTTTCAACGCTCATCGAATATAATTTTCACCAGATTGCATGTGGACATACTATGACTATTGCTCTCACTACTTCCGGACATTTATTTACTATGGGCGGCACTGAATTTGGTCAGCTAGGAAATTCTTTATCCGATGGAAAAATACCGATACTCGTACAAGACTCATTGGTGGGTGAGTTTGTCGAGGAGATATCATGTGGAGCACATCATGTCGCTGCTTTGACGTCGAGGAGTGAATTATTTACTTGGGGTAAAGGTGCGAATGGAAGATTAGGACAAGGAGATATAGACGATAGAAAATCACCGACATTGGTGGAAGCCTTGAAAGAAAGGCATGTCAAAAACATTTCTTGTGGCTCAAGTTTCACTTCTTGCATATGTATTCATAAATGGGTATCTGGAGTTGACCAATCTGCTTGCACCGGTTGTAGACAACCGTTCGGTTTTACTAGAAAAAGACATAATTGTTATAACTGCGGATTAGTACATTGTCATGGTTGTAGCTCGAGAAAAGTTTTGAAAGCCGCATTGGCTCCCACGCCAGGAAAGCCTCATCGTGTATGCGATTCTTGCTACGCTAAGCTTAAAGCGATCGAGTCAAACGCGGCTTCCAGTCTTAATAGAAAAGTTACTACTACACAACCTCGCAATTCTATCGACGGAAGGGATAGATACGGCCAAGGAGAAATAATGAGATCTACGAAGATTCTTTTTCCTCCTTTCTCAGAACCATTCAAATATCTCGAAATGAGGACTAATAATAAGCTCGGAAATTCTTCCATGCTGCCACCTTCTCAAATTCCATCTATCACACAAATGAAAGAGATGGCATTTCCAAGTTCAGCAGGTTCCATTCAAAATACTATGAAGCTTGGGATAGCTCCAGCTCCACCTTCAACTCCACCTCTCAATTCAAGATCAGTATCACCGTACGCGAGAAGGCCAAGTCCGCCGCGTTCTAACAGTCCAGGATTTTCAAGAAGTCTTATCGAAAGTTTGAAGAAAACAAACGAGCTTCTGAACCAAGAAGTGTCGAAATTGCAGAACCAAGTAGATTCATTTACTACACTTTTCGCTTTCTTTTGTGTATGCGTAATTCTTTTACGAGACTCTCTATTGATAAGTTTATGAACATTCTTTTAATCTAGAATCGGAGTTTGAAGCAAAAAAGCGACATGGAAATTCAGAAACTACAGAAAAACATTAAGGATGCCGCGATATTAGCTGCAGAAGAATCTTCTAAACACAAAGCAGCGAAAGAATTTTTCGAGTCCATGGTAAATCAGGTATCTTCATTTTTTTCAAAATATTTTCAGAAGTTTTCTTGTTGGACACGTTAACTGAGTAACTGGCTTATGATTTTACGCAGTTGAAGGAAATGACCGAGCAATTGCCACCAGAAGTCTTAGAGAGCGAAAAATTCAGTAACATGGTTGTTCAGGCTGAGAATTTTCTAGAAGAAAATCCGAAATACCTAATGTGTTCGGTACCATCAAACTTGGAATCAAAGAAACAAAGTGAGCGCGTAATAGAAGAAAATAACGATGAAGCTGCAGAAGTTAATCCGTCTCAGGATGCAGGAGATGTTTTTCAAGAAAGCAACGGATCGTCTTTGTCTAATACCGAAGCAACAGTGACACCACCACAAAGCTCTGAAAATGATTCAAAATCATTGAACTCTTCAAGATCAGTGAGAGAAGGAGAATCACAAGTCATAGAACAATTCGAACCTGGCGTTTACGTGACACTGATAGTAAAGCCTAACGGTAACAGAGTTTTCAAACGCGTTCGATTCAGGTATTACAGTTACTTCCTATTGATTACAGAAATAACTTATACATATGCTCGTGTCATTATCGTTATAATCTTTGATTTTAATGCAGTAAACGAAGGTTTCGTGAAGATCAAGCGGAACAATGGTGGAACGCGAACAAAGAAAGGGTGCTTGAGAGATACAATCCATATGCAACAAGTTCTAAAGATGTGGCACCGCCGAGCAGTACACTGCCACCACCTGCGGTTTCTGAAAATGAAGCATCCTCGAGCAGTACGGCGCAACCACCGGCTGAAGAAAACATTGAGGCAGCACCTTCATAGGCATGATTTTAGTGTTCATTTGATGAAATGATGAAGTACATAAACATGGTTTAATTACAAAGTGTAGTAAAATTTATATGATCTAATCTCATCAATTTCGTAGTTTTGATGTATTCTACAACACAACATGGATAATCATGTATAGGAAAATACTAGATATAGGAAAATTAATGTGTATTTTTTCTTTTTAAATCAAAGAGATTTGTTGTTTATAACAATGTTATGTTTATGCCCCAAATTTTGAGTTTCTTGTATTTCATACACTAGACATTAAAAATGTAATTGATTGTATTTGTATTAGGTAGAATCCCATAGTATCCATAGTTTTAAATTGCAATTGTGGATGCACTTGTTCGCAGCATTGCGATTGTTGCGGTTTATATTGCGGTTGGAAGTGTGATTTTAAAATATGTTGTAATTGCGGTTCGATTTTGTTCTAGAAACTACTACTTCAACAATATTGGAGCCATTGTTTTGATTTATGGG
Organism: Vicia sativa; assembly: GCA_021764765.1. Lineage (NCBI taxonomy): Eukaryota > Viridiplantae > Streptophyta > Magnoliopsida > Fabales > Fabaceae > Vicia > Vicia sativa. Next base: position 276,177,219 of record CM038793.1, read on the forward strand.
CGAAGTTGTTTGATACGGTTTATAATATGTCCAGACACACACGTTGTTTTAAATCAAATCACAATTACAATCTAATACATTTGTAGACTACCGAATTAGAAATATTGTGTTGGAGTTGCGGACCGCAATTATAATAATCATAATCAAATCTACTAATATTTTTATTATGAAAAAAAGTGTCATGTGAATATGCATAACAACTATTTAACTACTAACAACATTCAAATAGAAAACCAAGACAAAATAAATATTATGTGACAACAACCATCATTGTTGAGTGATAGAACTCTATAAAACATCCATCCACCACCCTTTTCTATTTCATATATTTTATTTCCACTCTTATTATTTTCTTTTCTTCTTCGTTTATGTTTTTGTTTATTGGGTGAAAAGTGCCTCTCTAACCTTTTAGATTGATTTCATTTTTCACAGTTATTTATTAAATTAAACATTTTTCTTATTAACTAAATTTTATTTATTATAATATTTTTTATTAAATTTTGTTTTTATTGAAAACAATTTTAAAAAAAAGTTATCTATCATTAAAAAATGATAAAGTTGTCTCCACTCTTTAGAAAAGATAAAAATACATTTGTTTTCTACTTGTTTTCTTGTGGATATTTATCAATGAACATGTCTGCATAGCATTTCTAATGTGTTTTCTATATTATTATTGCATATTTCTCGCATATATGAATGTTTCTCCGAGATTTTCAACTTTTTTCATCTAAACTCTTTGTGTCTTCTTTGATAATGTAGTTTTATATACCACCAGATATTAAAATGATTTTGAATAAGCAGATCCAAACACCAATAAACTCATAAAACAAAAACAAACTCAGCTAGTAATGCTTGAAAATTTTATTACCTTACCTTTTTTGAAATTTTATTACCTTACCTTTTTTAAAATCTTGTAAATATTTTTGTCTAATGCAAATTATTTTCTCAAATTAAATTTTTTTGCTTATGAATAAAATTAAGTATTTCTATCAAAATTCCTCAATTCTTTTTACTCAAGCACATATGATTGAAATATTTTAGTATAGACTTAAATATATTTTTGGTGCATCTATATTAATTTTCTTAACATTTTAATCTCTTATAAAAAAAATCAACTATTAGATACTCTAATATCATATTTCATGTTTTTTTTGAGGTCCTTCATGACAAAATAGTTTAATTTGCATAGATAACATTGCAATTATGGGGTGACTTTTTTTAATTATCATCACGTCATTAAAAATAGGCCCAAAATATATATTTTAGAATTAAAATTTATAATGTATAATTTCTAAATAAATATTTATAAACAAAAATAACTAAAATAATTAAAAACGTTTAATTATTATAAAGAAAACTTTAAAAAAATAAAATAATAAATTTTGGGCCTATTTTTAATATGTCACTCCATAATTTCAAACTGACATATACAAATTAGATTATTTTTCTAGAGAGGCCAAAAATCAATTTTAAACGTTTAGTATATTATAACCTTGTGTATTTAGTTATGATTTAAGTAAAACAATTTAGAAAATTTATAAATATTCGTCAACAACATTATATTATACATTACCTAATTTCTTATAGCCTTGCATATCCCAAATAATTTAGTGATATCGCCTTGCATATCCCAAATAATTTAGTGCCATATATAGTATGGCATTTGTTGCCTTAAGATGATGGACCATGTAGCACCTTTCATCATAAAACTCAAATATATTTTTCTTGTATTCATGTCTACTTAAACTTTTATTGTAACCTAAGCCATACTAGTTAATATAAAAAATAATTTTAATTTTAATTTTCTTTTATTATTTAGATTTGTAAATCTATTATTTTCTTATTATATAGTCAAATGTTAATAGTTTAATAAGTGGACAATCTGTAAGAGATTTGTTACTTTGATGGTAATAATCGATTTGATTCACATTTGACCTCTTTATATGGTATCAAATGGAAACGATTAAGCCATATCTTTCTATTTCAAAACATTGTTTCTCATTAGTGTTATCAACCTCGCCTCCCATGACAACTACCAATAGTTCCGACTACATCACAAACCCCTATGAGTCATCCAAATTCTTTGTATGCATCACTCTTAATAGTGTCACCAAGCTTCTTCCCACCAATTATCTTAATTGGAAACTCCAAGTTGAAGCTTATCTTGATGGCTTTGATCTCATAAATTATCCAGATCCATCTTTCATTGTGCCATCGACAATGATCTCTACCACTACAACACCTTCAATGCCGAAAACAAATCCTGCTTATCAAACATGGCATCAACATGATTATCTCATATATGGCACCAGCCTCACCATTATATCCAACAAAGTGGCCTCTCTAGTGTCTTAGACAAAGACTCCGCATAATCTTTAGATTCTCCTCAAGAACACATATGTCAAGGCATTTCGTAGCCATCTCAAGAAACTCAAAGATCGTCTCTTAATGGGCTCCAAAGGTACCCAATCTATCACAACCTATATGCACTCTCTGAAGCAAATATCAGACCTTCTTACTTCACTCGGATCACATGTCTCAGTTGAAGACATGAATGATCATGTTTTGCACGGTCTCGATGACGGCTACAAGGAAATCATTGATAAAATAAACCAATTAACTTTGATGATTTTCTCGAGAAACTTATCATCCCGGAACTCCCCATTGTTGTTGCTCATAGACAAACTCAAAACTTGGTTACAACCTTGAATGCTCAGGCTCAACCCAACTATAACAACAAGTCTTAGTCTAGTCAATTGCATGCACCCTCTAATCAACACACCAACATTTGCAAACCATTTATCGGATGTTTTCAGAAGTCTGTGTCAAAGGACATGTTCTATATAACACTATAATTCCCTGAAGTAATTTATAAATAAAAATCAGAATAATTTAAAACAATTAAGAAATTAGGATACTACTTTCATCAACAACTTGCTCATAAGATAAGATATGCAACACATATGGTAATTAAAGAACACAACATAAATATGAACTTCAACATTTTTAATAGCAACAGAAAAGCATCAACCAGAAATAGCTTTACTTCTCAAACATGAGTTATAACCACCATAATCATAAAGGAATTATCAAATATAAAAATTATCCAACAACTGAGGTATTCATATAGTTTCCTCTAAATATAACCAAAATAAGTGTCAGCCCTTAGTGTTACATATTAGAGTAGACACCGACTCAACAAACCCGTAAAGAAGAGTCACCTCTTCCACTAACTTCCACGTCTCTACTCTCGAGGATTTGCATGTTAGCCACATAGAGAAAACATTCAAATAGAAAGGGTGAAATTCATAATTATATAAAGAAATGCATAATAATATGTAAGCATATAATTACCTCAACACATTCACCCATTCACCAATCCACACATCTATTGACAAGTATATTTTCGACTTAAATATTAGGTCATAGGTTAGGCAATATCCTTCGTCAGTGAAGAGCATCAACAACGAGTTATGGGCATGTCGACAAGATTTCAGGGATTACGCCTAAAAATCGGTCGACGAGATAGTATCAAGAGCGAGGCGAAGTCGATGATGACCAGGAAAGTTGAAAGCAAAGGCAGAGGGCGGTAAAATCGGTTATCAACAAATAGTATTAAGCGAAACACAGGATTTTCAAAAGTAGTGCCGCACGAACCAGCAATATGAGTGGCTCATGTAATCATCGATGATTACATCTTTTTAGCATCTATTTAAGCAAATTATTGTATTCTTTATAAAGTTTGTATCTTGTAACATTGTAAGAGAGCACTCAAAGTATCAGTGCATAAAGAAACAAGTCAATTTTGAAAGATGTACGATTGCGTCCACCTTTAAATTTAAAGCATTTTTATCTTTATGAAGTCTTATTTATCTTTTACAATTTATTAATTTATCTACCATTTACTTGTCTTTGTTTTCTCATTTGTGCCTTGTCTTATCAAGCACCCAAAATAATGTCAAACTTAACACAATAGTCTAGGACTCTTGTAGTCGGTCCTACAAGTAACCTTTAATTAAGAGGCTAGAGATTGTTCGCGACAAACTCCCATGAAAAAATTGGCACACCTGGTGAACACATTTGTGTTAAGTTCGTCCCAATCTATGTATGAGATTGAGAAGTGGGTGAAAATGGTAGATCCTAGAACTCCTAAAAGGGATCAAACCCTGGGAGGAAATACTAGTGCGGCAGCGAGTATAGGTTCAAGTTTTGTGGTTGTGTCTTCAACTGTCCCGAACATAGTTACCACGACTCAACCAGTAATTGCAACGCCAACAATGGTCATAACTTCTAGAGAATATGTGCCTAGTTTTGTAAGAGATACACACAGTAGTGTGGTCAAAAATTTTGGGCAGTGTGTGTCTAATTTTGTAAGAGATACGCATAATGTTGAACACAAATACAAAATGCCAACGGCGATGATGGCAGGTCTGCATAGTAGTAGTTTGACATTTGTTGAAAACTCTGTGTCGACATTTTCTCTGTATCATGCCTCAGGGCCGTTGGGAAATCAATTTGGTTATTCGACTAGATTGGGATTTTCCCACCAAATCATGCCTACTTTCACCCCAAATATTGTTGCAATCATGAGGAAGCAGATGGATAAAAGTAATCAGAGATGGTCAATATGCTTATTGTAACACCCCATTTCCCAATACTAATGATTACAGTAAAACATACGAACATATATCAGAGTTCTCCACAAATGGGATGTCACGTACGTTCAAAATTCTCATGAAGTTCCAAAAATACTTTATTTCAAAATAATTATTCATGCAGCGGAAAACAATTAAATTCGGTCTTTATGGCATTCTAGCCTCAACATCAATTCAAACTCCACAAACACGTGGTTCATCACAATTAATAAAATAAGGAACATAACAATAAAACAAATGAAAGAACATAACAAGTTCCCAAATCCCATGTTACGTATCAGAGCGACTCCTAAGACTCGGTCAGGTAACACTCTCTCCAAGCACTACTCGTGTACCTGGTTATTTGTACTCCCGATGAAGTACATACACAACAACACAAAAAGGGTGAGAACTTCATTCAATAATTAAATGGTGAAAGATACATGCTAAGTGTCATACCCCAAAATTTTCCCTCCTACTTCTCAAGGCATTTCATACCTCCATGCCCAAGGATTCCTCAAGGGTTGGTCAGACAAACCCTCTCCTAGACAATCAACCCAAACTAGGGTTTGGCAATTCTCAGATCAAAATGGACTTCCAACATCTCCAATGGTCATCATGCCTCCTCATATGCTTCAAAGAATCTCCCTGTCAAGTTTCAAGCCTTACAAGTCAAGTTTCCTCAAACAATTGCTCAGATGGTTGAAAATCAGTTGTACTGGACAAAAAGTCAATTGTGGTCAACATACAGTCAAAATTCATGATTTTTGGTCAACATCCATATTTTGAAGTAACATTCATCATTTTATCAAGGGTTGATCAGGGTTCATCAAGAAAACTCAAGATTTGATCAAAAGTCAAACTTTCCAAATTAGGGTTTTCTAGAGAAAAGTCAACTGAACTTTGACTGAGCATAATTTTCTCATACTTTATCAGAAATTTTTCCACCACCTCTCATTTTGAAGAGAATTCAATTCTCTACAACTTCATGTCTCACAAGCATGGTCAAAAAAATGCTTCATTTTGAAGATATGAATTAAAACATTACAGGTCCGTTTCAAAGTCAACAAAAAGTCAACTTTTTGTAAAGAAGTGTTATTGAGCATGGAAACTCCAATTGAGATGAAACCAAAGATTTTGTTTATAGGACATCTAGAGCATGGAAATGTTAAAAATTGAGCAAAATACACATTACACAAGTTGGGCATTTTTGAAGAGTTGCACAAAGAGAAATATCTGACAAAATCCAATTTTTTTCCAAATGGGCCTATAATTTTATGATCCAAACTTGATCATAATATTATTTGTGACCTCTTGATGCCTTTCCACGACCACCTTCTATTTTTTTGATTTATTTTTGAATTTAAAAGCATTTAATTCAAATTTAAATTAAATAAAATATGAAAACAATGTATAATTTAAGTTGGGTTGGTTTTTTATCAAGCTTGAGGACCAAGGAAGCTCATACAACTTGCAAAATTCGTGCTAGCTCATGCAAGGAAGGAAAAATCAAATTTTGAAAAGATTTGATTTGAATTTAAAGAGAAAATATTTTTGCATTGAAGAGTCTATCTGTTTTCATTCTTTTTGCTTCAATCTTTCACTCTATAAATACACAACACATCCACAAGACCAAAGGACAAAACCCTAGCCTCTTGAAGCAACCCTAAAATTCCAAAAAAATCACAAAGTTGGCAAATTCGAGTTTGACTTTTCATCCACTTCCACCCACTCTCAAGCATCCCATTGTGTTCCTGAGGTAAGTTTGAGTAAGTACACATCAAAAACCATGGTTAAACATGCTTGAATCGAGTCATATATCAACATACATATTCATACTTTTCTTGAATTCGGATTTTTAATATCTGCTTGTTTTAATCGAAACTAATCATTCTAACATGATCATGAGACATCATAGACAGGATCTGGGCCATCGTTCATGAGCTTGAACGTCCAAATCGCGTTGTTTAGGGTTTCTTGAACTGTTAGTTTCGAACCGGCTGATATAGGCGTTTTCAATCCAAACAGACACCACCATTGAACTCGCCATGGTCGATTTAGGGGGGTAGGGTATCCCTTTGCTTTTAATTTTTGCTATTTTGCAGGTTTGGAGTTTTTGCTTGCCGGAGAAGACGACCGGAGCTAGGGCTCCGGCGTCGTTGACTGGAACGGAGACCGGCGAGGCATGCGTGGCACTTCTTCGCGTTCTGATTTGTCCGTTTATACCACCTAGGTCCCACGCGTGTTGACTGTGTTTGAATTCCAATTTATGACATGTATCCCCTTATAATCAATTGTTTCTAGACTACAAACACCAAGTACTCTTGGCTCAGATGGCAAGCAGGCGTGTGTTGTCTCCAGGGGGCGTGAGTTTGATCCCTGGCTGTGACACTTCTTTCTACCACTTTACAAAAACTAACTTTTTCTATTTCTTATTTTTTTTCTTAATATTTTCCATGCAATTTAATTTATCTTTAAACAATTTTCTCATGCATTTAAAAATCACCAAAAATATTTTTCTTTTGCATATTAATCAGAAAAATGTTTATTTAATTTTTGACATTAAAATTAATATTTTTGCATGCATATTTTAATTAATTGCTAATTAACCATTAAATTATCTTTTAATTGCTTTTAGTTATCGAAATCGATTCAGAAAATTACCAAAAAATTATCTTATCATCTTATTGTCATCACCAATCTAAAATATTTTTCCTCATTCAAAAATCATATTTTTACTAACATTTTTTCTCTTATGCAATTTTCTCGTATTTTCCGATTATGTATCTGCTTACAGGTTGTAACGTTTCGGACGATTTTTCTCGCTTTTCTTTTCAATATTATGTAACTGCCTATGGGATGTAATAGACTAATTAGGACTTTTACTTTTCGCACTTCTATTATGTAACTGCCCCAAAGCCATGTAATAGCGTAGGACTTTATTTTTCCGCACTTTACTTTCCGCAATTTACTTTCTGCACCCCATAAACTGCTAGTAATTAGGCGTGTATGGCAAGATAAAACGGACATAGATCACATCTAATTGCAAGATAATATATCTAAATTCAACACACTCTTTTCACACATGCACCCCTTAGGGTAATTCTCTCTCGTTGCCTTTCGATTAAATGGTCAAGTCCCTCGAACGTAGAGGTATCCTAGCACCGTTGCCTACGAATATATCATCATAGTCCCTTCGAATAAAAGGTCATAAGACCCACGATGTCGCCTACAAATACATGATCTCGTCCCTCGATTGTTGCCTACGAAAAGTGATGATCGTCCCTTCAAATGTGCTAGGATACTTCCTACAAGTTGCCTTCTATGACCATCCGATGTCCCTTAGAATGTCCCTCCTACATCCAGCGAATAGGGTTACCTATCAACTAATGGTATGGATAGCACTATTCTAAAGGAACGTAAAATAACACGAAAACGACCATTCTGAGTAGGTAATAAGACTTTTAGTTGCTTGCTCTATCAAAATACTTTTCACACCTCACACTTTGTCAAAGTTCAAACTCTTTTCCAAAACAAAACATTTCCGAACACTTTGTATACATTCCTACATGAATTATTACAAAGTCAAAGCGAAATGCCTTTTCAAAACATTTTTGTCAAACACACAGAAAGCACTTTTTTAAATGATCTAAGAGCAACTAAGAGCCCGTAGAAAACTACGGATGGAAAGGGGTGCTAATACCTTCCCTTTTCATAACCTTCTCCCTTACTTAGAATCTAACGAAGGTCTTTTCCTGTTCTTTTCACCTTCCCTTAATTGGATAAAAGAAAAGTCGGTGACGACTCTTGCTATCCGCACATTTGCGATAAAAAGCAAAACAAATTCTCAAAGTCAATTCACTGTATTACACTAAGGAGTAGTTAACTCACACCACACATTCAAATACATCAAAACACATCAATCACCCACATTTTACAACAACAATTCGACAATTATGCAACATCATGAAATTCAATACAGTGCAATGCATGTGGTACCATCAAGGCTAAAGCCTTAACCATAAAGCCATTTAGGCATTCCAGAGCTAAAGCTCTCACCAAATCCAGAGCTAAAGCTCTCACCAAAATGCATGTGGTATAATCATGTAACAACGTGATTATATAACACACACAAAACATAAGCTTTCATCACCATGCCAATTTTAGGAAATTCACCTTGTCATCATCATATACGTCGACGCCATGTACACCTCAACAAAATAATTGTTAGTAACAATGCATCCATTAGATTCTAAATAAGAGTAATAAATCATATTCTTATCCTAGACCTTAGGATTATAATCTTTATTCTTATATTTCCCTATTTAAGTACAAGGTTCTTAGTAATAGTTACCTACTATTCCGAACGGTACACCAATCGGATCCCTAAAACTCAATTTATGATCATTATACGAAAGTCCAAAATAACTATTTGGCCCTGCCCTTCTTCGCCCGACGGACCCTTAGCGTCGCCCGGCGACGCTGCTCTCGCGTCACCACTCGCCCGATGATATTGCGGAGAAACCCCCCAGGGACCAGCCAAAATCTACTCTTTCTCTCGCCCCTTGACTCGCCTGGCAAAACTATTGCACCCGGCGACACTCCCTGCATCGCCCGGCGATCCTGCGCGATCAGGAGTTCCCTGTTGTGATTTCTACATTACACCAGTCCAATTTTCTGCGATTGGTTCATATTACAGATCCTAAAACATGCTCTAAACACGCAAATTCATCATCTAACAATGTGTTTTAGTACACTACTACTTATACACCAATTATAGGTCAAAATCAACTACCAATCCTTGAATTCTCAACCTTTAACACCTATAATTCCCAGATTGAGGGTTTCACACAAAATCACCATAACAACAGAAACATTGCAATAACAACAACATAACATCATAATTGCAAATATGATCACAATTTCATACTGTTCGCGTTAAAAGGTGACGCGCTAGAGGATGCGAACGTGAATTCGGATTCCCTGGCACGTAACGATTTACTCTTTTGATTTGTTTATAAAGATGCCGCGAGCATCAAGCTTTATTATTTTCAACACAAGAAAGATGATTTAATGATTATGAAAAAGGGGAAAGCTGAAATACCCTCAATTGATATTGGTATGCGTAACGACTAGCGTAAACTAGACGTAACGCATTGGGGAGATTCCGAGTAAGAAGGGATTGTTATATAAAGGGAATAGATGGAGCACCCTAAATATATGTAGTTATCTACAGCTTTATATATGAATATATTTGATATGTTTGTGTGTTTTAATTGCTATTTCTATGATTGGGAAAGTTTCTCCTTTGGGATTTTAAGAATGATAGATTATGTGGGATTTCTAGGTTTGTTATTATTGTGCTCGCAAAGATCTATGGATCTTCTGCATACATATCCCCTAGTGGGAATCAGAGCATTTGTAGCTCGGATCTACTGGGTTCTATGGTTTGTTTGGTTTGAGAGAGAAAGAAATTTGCTCGGCAAGGATGAGACCTTGTGTCTACGTATTCTCAAAAGGATGTTGAGAAAGTCAGAGCAATCGTAGTTCCCACTTATGCTAGTGGAAAGCAACGGGATGTTAGTAAGAGACAGACAAATGTCATCTTAATGAAAAATGTATCTAATCTATTTCATCACATACATTTTTGAAAAGTTTGATTGATAAAAATCTTTCGTCGTAAGTTATAGGTGTTTTGCTTGAGTATACAAGCGTTACCACTTACATGTTTAAGAAAGATGTTTTGAAAAAGATTGTTTGAATCTTTTAACTGTAAGTATTGGGTGTTTTTCTCGAGTATACAAGCGTTACCACTTACATTTTAAAAGATGTTTTGTTTGAAAAGAGTTTGAAAAGAGTTTGAAAAGTTTTTGAAAAGAATTTGACTGTATGTGATGTGATAGATGAGATACTTCTTCCATAGAGATGATAAATGTCTAAATCTCGAGGAGAAATTGATTGGATTTAAGGGATGCTTTTAAGAAGCCCGTGGGTCCTTGTATTGTTAGCCCAAGAGGAGGCATTCCGAGGGTCATCGAGGGGTCCTTGTATGAAGCTCAAGAGGAAGCTATAGGGTATGGCTGGTTTTGGCTTTAAAAGGGATTTAACCGGGAAACCAGCCTTTTGGAATTAAGAGCAATTTCACCGGGAAATTATACTCTCAGGGTTCTATCTTAGCGCGGGTGATTCTTTGTATTGGAAGCCCAATAGGAGGCTGTTAAGAGATTTCCTATCTCTTTCATTGTATGATGCCCAAGAGAAGGCTAAACTCAATGAGGAGTTCTTTTGAACGAAGCCCAAGAGGAGGCTGACTCAACAGGGGAGTGTTTGTCTTATATGAAGCCTAAGCGGAGGCTAACTCTGCGGGGAGAGTTTCTTTGTACAAAGCCCAAGAGAAGGCTAACCCATGCTGGGGATAAATTGTCTTGTATGAAGCCCAAGCGGAGGCTAAATTCATGCTTGAGATGAATTATCTTGTATGAAGCCCAAGCGGAGGCTACAACTGTGGGGAACCTATTGGTTAGACTAATTGTTATGTTAATAACTGAATAGTTGTATAAACAAGTGTGTGTGTGTGTGTGTGTGATATGTATTCACAGGAGTTTATGAAGGAAATATAAACAATGCATGATGTTTATTTACAGAAGTTTATGAAATATAAACAAGTGTCTGTGAAACGAACGTTTAAAACGAGCGCAACTTTATTATTTACAAGTTCGAACTGTGTACAAAGAAATAAATATGTACACGAACGAGCTATTATGTACAGAGAAATATGTATGTACATAGGAGGGTTGGAACTTACACCATAAGGGTGGCCCATTGATTTGAAAGCAGTTTCACATGGAATAATGCTCCTTTTAATACCAAAGGCATTCAGTTGATTGTACTGATGAAACAGAAACGATTGATCGAAGTTTTATCTGTGAAAAAGTATTTTCAAAAAGAGTATCTGTGTTATGTACAGATGAAAGTTTGTTTTTGAAAAGAAATTGTTATGTACAAGAAAAATATATGTACATAAAGAATGTTATGGGACTTACACCGTGAAGGAGGCCCATTGGTTTGAAAGCAGTTTCACAGGGAATAATGCTCCTTTCAATACCAATGGTATGCAGTGTAAAATGAAAACAAACGGAAGAAAGTTTGTCTGTATTATGTACAAATGAAAATTTGTACATAAAGAAATGAATATGTATAAGGAAATATATACATAAAAAGAATGTTTTGGGACTTACACCGTGAGGGAGGCCCATGATCGATCGAGAAATTCGAGAGAAGACGAAATCAGTTTTATCGTTTAAATCGGATCGATCATGGTAAAAAGATGCAAGTTTGATGAAAAAGTTTTGAAGAAATGATTTTGAAAATGTTTTGAAATGTAGAGTTCATTTATGAGAAGTTTTTTTGAAAAAAATCGGAAGTCGAAAACTTGAAAAATTCACCTTAAAAGGAGGTTTGAAAAAGTGTTCAGAACGTCGTTTTCGGCTCGATTAAAATTTAATCAGATGAAAGTTTTTACTGAAAATTTTTGTACTATCACAAAATAGATGTATTTATTGACAAGTGTCCAAAAAATCACTTTAAAATAAAGAGTTTTGATTGGTCAAAAAAATTGTGAAAGTTTGAAGAAAAAACATGAAAAAATTAGAAAGTTTGTTAGAAGAATGGTCCTGATGGGTGTTGAACCCATGACCAAAGGGTGGGACGCGTGGCAAAGAGAAATAAAGGGTAAGCAAGCAACCACTAGACCAAACGTGTTTCTGTGTTTAGTGGAAAATGACACGCGTTGATATGAGATTGGAAATTTCAAATATTTGAAAATGAAGAACACGCGCGCAGTGTTCTTCAACATGTTTGATCTTCAGATTCTTTGATCTAAGCTACCATCCTCGTTTCTCAATGAAATTTAATGATGTAAACATCAAAGTTGCTTGGTTTTTCATCACGAACACGAAGGTGGTTGTTAATTTCATTTATATTTAGCCTAACATGTTTTGATTTCTGGGAATACGAAGAACCCTAGAATCTAAGAATTCAAATTAAATGACGTGTGGTTGATGATTCTTGGATTTTTTTGAGGGTTAATGATCGTTATTAGTGCAGAAAGAGAACGGCCGTGAGATTTTTTCAAAAAGATGCAAGGAATTATGAGGATGGATTTCGTGTTCTTACTTGTGAAAGTGAGAATCGAAAACGGGATTTAAGTGCTTCCAGTTGTTGTTTTATGACTGCTTGAGCACCAACGGCATGTATGGAAGCTGTGAGGATAGTCTGCTTGCCTTGAATCCTTTCCAATAAATCCAGCCAAGTCCACCTGCACAGTTCAAAAATGGCAACTGGATTTTGATGGAAATCGTGTTACAATTAGATGTTAATGGCCTGGATCATGTCTATGAGGTGTAGTGATGCTGTTTGAGTGATTAGATCACAATTTGATCAAGCTTAACTCCAAATTCGATTGCTTGGGCAGTTTGGAAGTTGTGAAAGCATGGAAAATGAAAACTGGTTTTAGCTTGATTTCAGCTTGATTTTAAGTTTGTAACAAGTTTGATAGTGATTATGCAACATGTTTGACACCAAAGAACTTCATGATTTTCACTGATTTTACAAATTGCAAGTTTTTCAAAAGTTCATCATGTTTCTTGATTTGGAAGAAAGAAATGAGAAAGCATGACTTTGCAATGCTTTGGTGTGAATTGGACTTGAATTGGTGATCCTTTTATAGGCCAGAAGTTCTGATTTGTTAGGCAACAAGGACATGGCAATTGGATGAATCATGGATAACTTAGAGGGCAAGAATGTCATTTGTAAAGGAAAAGGAACCTTCCTTTTTTCACCATGTGCAATTTTCACAATTTGATCCATATCTCTCAATTATTACTCTAGGCTGATATTTATCAGTTTGATGACTCATTTGGCAAGGTGGCAAGTGGTCTAAATGAGAAAAACACAAAATGACCTATAATTTGAAGTTTTGGATTTTGAAAATCAAGTTTCATGAGGCCTTATGTTTCAATTTCAAAAGTGTAGCTAGACTCCATGGATTTGAGAGTTCTTGGACATTTTGGAAATATTTTTCCATGATCTACAACTTTCATGTTTTGAGTTTTTTCAAATTCAAATTGGAACTAGGTGAAAAAATGGCATGAAGTTTGAAAAAAATAAGAAGTTTCAACACTTAGAAAATTTTCTAAGTGTTAGAACTTTTGACTTTTTGTTGACTTTTTCAAATTCTTGATTTTTTTATGATCATGATGGATCATTTGAAGTATTTTGATGATGGAAAAAGTTTTGTTTTGAAAATTTGACCAAAAGTCAAAGTTTGACTTTTCGTGAGATGAATTTTCATTGGATGTTTAGCAACGAAGTGATGAACTTCTGTGATGTTTTGAATCCAGAAATTAGGTCAAGATGGTGTATCTAAGATATGATGACCAATCTCTATCCAAAAAAGTCATTTCTTGTTCAAAAAGTCAGAGAATTCTCATGCCCGATCAAAACCCTAATTGGTCGATCCTTGATTGATATGTGAGAAAATTTGATATCTGAAGATCAGAGGTTGATGATTTGATCAAGATAGATCAAATGAGGTGAGAAAAAATCAAACCCTAATTGGTTGGCTCTTGAATCAGATGAAAATCTGATGAAACCCTAATTCTGACCTGTGAATGCTATACCCGATTAATGTTGTCTGAACTATTAGTTATGCAATGATGCAAATGTAAGGTGGTATATTAGGTCAAAATTTGGGGTATGACACATACATCAAATCAATTCAACAAGATAATCATACAAGCACACAAAACCTAAGAAGGAAAGGAATCATCACTACCCTCTCATGATATAATCACCAATTAAGGAATCCATTCACCCCCTTACCTTGATTCGAAGCTTTGATCTCCCAAGGTTGTGCAATTTCCTTTTGCTATAGCTCTTCCTTTCTCTCGTTCTACGGTGTTTTCTCCTTCTTCTCTATTCTCACGATCGTATTATGATAATGCATAAGTCTCAAATTTCTCGTAAGTCCAATTTTATATGCAATCGGAAAGATTAGGTGGCAAGGCCACTTTATATGCAATCGTCCCTACTTTCTTCGAAATCTGGTACGGACCAATAAATCGAGGAGTCAACTTTTTAGCTTTTAATGCTCGTCTCACACTAGTTACCGGGGATACTCTCAGGAACATATGGTCTCCTTCTTGAAACTCAACTTCCTTCCTTCTCTTGTCATGATAACTCTTCTGCCTACTTTGAGAAGTCTTCATCCTTTCTCGGATCAATTTCACCTTCTCGGTAGTTTCTCGCAGCATTTCTGGTCCAAGTGCTATGCTTTCACCCATTTTGTACCAACACAAGAGTGTTCTTCACATATGACCTTACAATGCCTCGAATAGTGCCATGCCAATGCTAGAATGAAAACTATTGTTGTAAGTGAACTCAATCTACGGGAGATGAATATCTCATGCGCCTTCCTGATCAAGAATACATGCTCTCAACAAATCTTCCAATGTCGGAATAGTCCTCTATGTTTGACCATCTGCCTGTGGATGATATGTTGAACTCAATTTTAACTTTGAACCCAATGCATCCTACAAACTCTTCCAGAAATCATATGTAAATCTTGGATCTCTGTCTAACACAATGCTTGATGGAACACTGTGCAACTTCACAATTACTCGGAGATAAATCTCCGCCAACTTCGGAACAGGAAAGTTGATACTAATCGGAATGAAATGAGTTGATTTCGTTAGTCTATCAACGATCACCTAAATTGTATCATGTCCTCTCTGAGTAGTAGGCAATCCCGTCACAAAGTCCATTGATATATTATCCCACGTCCATTTTGGAACTTCTAACGGTTCCAGCAACCATGTCAGTTTCTGATGTTCAACTTTCGATTTCTGACAAGTCAAGCACACATACACAAATTGCGCTACATCCCATTTCAATCCAGGCCACCAAAACAACTCTTCAAATCGCTATACATCTTAGTAGCTCCTGGATGAATACTCAAACTACTCCTATGGCCTTCTTTCATAATCATCTTTTTCATTTCTGCATCGTCAGGGATACAAATTATGTTTCAGAATCTCAACATACCTTGGTTATCTACCCTAAAGACATCATTCTCCGATTGATTATTCCCGACCATCAAATCCACCAATTTCACATCTAGCTTCTGAGCTTCTTTAATTTTATCTCAGAAATCATTATGAATTTTCAACATTCCCAACTTCACACTTTGCGGCGTCGTTTCACACACCAAACGCATGTCTATAAATTGTTCAATCAAGTCCAATTCTTGAACCATCATTGCCGACATGTGCAGCGACTTCCTACTCAAGGCATCTGCTACAACGTTAGCTTTACCAGGGTGGTTGTCATACCCCAATTTTTGACCTGATATACCACCTTACATTTGCATCATTGCACCATTAGCAGTTCAGAACAGAACTAATCGGGTGTAGCTTCTACAGGTCAAAATTAGGGTTTCACAAAATTTTCATCTGATTCAAGAGGCAAGCAATTAGGGTTTGAGTCTTACTCACTTCATTTGATCTATCTTGATCAAATCATCAACCTCTGATCTTCAGATACCAAATTTTTCCTTATGATCTATTGAGGATCGACCAATTAGGGTTTGCATCGAGGATGAGTAATCTCTGATTTTCTGATCAATGAATGACTTTTTGATTAGAGATTGATCTTCATATCTTAGATACAACATCTTGACATAATTTCTGGATTCAAAACATCACAGAAGTTCACAGACTTCATCAGTCAATTTCTGAAACATCTGATGAAATTTCATCTGCACTGAAAAGTCAAACTTTGACTTTTGGTCAACTTTTTCAAGACAAAACTTTTTCAAACATCAAAATACTTCAAATGATCCATCATGATCATAAAAAATCAAGAAATTTGAAAAAGTCAACAAAAAGTCAAAATTTTCAACACTTAGAAAATTTTTCAAGTGTTAAAATTTTGTATTTTTTCCAAACTTCATGGCATTTTTTCACATAGTTCCACTTTGAATTGGAAAAAACTCAAAACATGAAACTTGTAGCCCTTGAAACAAGCTTTCCAAAATGTCCAAGAACTATCAAATCCATGGAGTCTAGCCATACTTTTGAATTTGAAACTTAGAGCTCCAAAATCCATAATTTTCAAGTACAAACTTTGAAATTATAGGTCATTTTTGAGTTTCTTCTTCTAGAACACATGCCACCTTGCCAAGATAAGCTAGAGCTGATAAAAATCAGTTGGATGTAATTATGATGGATAGGATCAAAGTTGGAAATTAACCATGGTTAAAAGGAAGTTTCCTTTTGTATTTAATGCAAAAATGACTTCCTTGCCCTCTAAGGCAAGTTGAAATTACCAAGGCCAAACTTTCTCACTTATTTTTCAGAACTCATGGCCTATAAATAGAGGTCTTGTTTGCAATTTCAAACCACACCAAAGTAATGCAAGGACATGCTTTCTCTCCTCTTTCTTAAAAATCAAGAAACATAGTTCAAATTGAGAGATTATGCATTTTTGAAAATTTGTGAAAGAACATAAGATGTTTGGTGTCTAACATGTTGTAAATATCATGTGTAATTGGTTTATAACTTAAAAGCAACATAGGTAAAGCTAGAAATAAGATTTACACTCCATGTTCACAAACTTGCTCCAAACTGCCTAAACTATCGAATTCCATATTTGGCTTGAACAAGTTGTGATTTCTTCACTCAAACATCATCAACATACATCATAGAGATGATGCAGATCATTAACATCCATCTGTAACACCATTAACCATGATTTCAAGTTTCAGTTTGAGCCAACTGCAAGTCTACTTGGGTAGAATGATCCAGACAAGTTCATGATGAGCAGACCATCCTTACACCTTCCATAAGGTCCGTTGGTGCTCAAGCAATCACAAAATCACAACTGGAAGCACTCAAACCCAGAATTCGATTCCAGCTTCAACAGGTAAGAACACCAACTTCAAACTCTGTGATTTCTTGATTCAAATCTAAAAAACTCTTGGCCGTTTTGTTTCTGCACCATCCACGATCATTAACCCTCAATCAATTGATAAAATCATCCACCATACACGATTTCAATTAAGATTTTCAATTTTAGGGTTCTTCACGTTTTCTGGAAATTCAATCATGTTAAACCAAAAATAAATGGAATTAACCACTGCCATCATGTTCCTTGTTAAATTTCGGTCAAGTTTGATGTTTACATCATGTATTTTCATTGAGAAACAAGAAATCCATGGCTGGTGGAAGGATTGAGGAAGACGAAGATGGAGTTCGCGCGTGTTTTCAAATTTAAAATAAGAGTTTATAATATATTTAACTGAATTGGCATAATTTAATCGATGTATCACCGCCCCAGCGGTTGCCAGCTCACTCTTAAGTCTCTCTTGCCACGCCTTGCCCAATGGTCCCGGGTTCGAGTAGCCTTGGGACCATTTTTGCCAAACTTTTTAATTTTTCATTCATATTTTTTTCAAACTTTGACTTCTTCAAAACCCAATCAAAACTCCTCATTTTGAGGTGATTTTTTGCACACCTGTCAATTAGTGTATCTATTTTATGATAGTGCAAAAAAATTTCAGAAAAACTTTCATCCGATTATATTTTGATTGAGCCGAAAACGGTACTTTTGAGTACTTTTCAAAACACCTTTAAAGGTGATTTTTTCAAACTTTCGAAGCCCGATTCTTTTCAAAACTTCTTATAAGTAAACTTTACTTTTCAAAAACACTTTCAAGTAACATTCTTCAAAACTTTTCATCAAACTTACATCTTTTTCCATGATCGATCCGATTAAACGATAAAACCGATTTTGTTTTCTCTCAAATTTCTTAACCGATCATGGGCCTCCCTTACGGTGTAAGTCCCAACATTCTTTATGTACATACATATTTTCCTTGTACATATCAAATTCTTTTCATATACATACAAATTTTACCTGTACATAATACAGATACTTTTTGTAAATACTCAAACACAGATAAACTTTGATCATTCGTTTCCATTTCATCTGTATATATATATTGAATACCATTGGTATTAGAAGGAGCATTATTCCCGGTGAAACTGATTTTAAACCAATGGGCCACCCTTATGGTGTAAGTCCCAACCCTCCTATGTACATTCATCCTTCTCTGTACATAAATACTCGTTCGTGTACATATTTACTTCCTTGTACACATTCAAACTTGTAAATAATCAAGTTACGCTCGTTTTAAACGTTCGTTTCACAGACACTTGTTTATATTTCCTTCATAAACTCTTGTAAATAAACATCATGCATTTGTTTATAAACTCCTGTGAATACATATCACACACACACTTGTTTATATAACTGTCTAGTTATAACATAACAACTAGTCTAACCAATAGGTTCCCCACAGTATTAGCCTTTTCTTGGGCTTTATACAAGATAACTCATCCCCACAGAGTTAGCCTCCTCTTAGGCTTTGTACAAGGTAACTCATTTCATCTGAGTTCAGCCTCCTCTTAGGCTTCATATAAGAAAACTCATTCATCTGAGTTTAGCCTCCGCTTAGGCTTCGTATAAGACGACATTCCCCTGTTGAGTCAGCCTCCTCTTGGGCTTTGTTCAAAAGAACTCCTCATTGAGTTTAGCCTTCTCTTGGGCACCATACAATGAAAGAGACCAGGAAATCTATTAACAGCCTCCTATTGGGCTTCCAATACAAAGAATCACCCGCGCGCTAAGATAGAACCCTGAGAGTATAATTTCCCCGGTGAAATTGCTCTTAATTCCAAAAGGCTGGTTTCCCGGTTAAATCCCTTTTAAAGCCAAAACCAGCCATACCCTATAGCTTCCTCTTGAGCTTCATACAAGGACCCTCGATGACCCTCGGAATGCCTCCTCTTGGGCTAACAATACAAGGACCGATGGGCTTCTTAAAAGCATCCCTTTAATCCAATCAATTTCTCCTCGAGATTTAGACATCTATCATCTCTATGGAAGAAGTATCTCCTCTATCACATCACATACAGTTAAAAACTTTTCAAACTCTTTTCAAACAAAAACATCTCTTAATTGTAAGTGGTAACGCTTGTACACTCAAGCAAAACACCCAATGCTTACAGTTATAAGATTCAATCATTTCTCAAACATCTTTCTTAAACATGTAAGTGGTAACGCTTGTACACTCAAGCAAAACACCTATAACTTACGATGAAAGATTTCAATCAGTCAAATTTTTCAAAATGTATGTGATGACATAGATTAGATACATTTTTCATTAAGATGACATCTGTCTGTGTCTTCTTATTAACATCCCGTTGCTTTCCACTAGCATAAGTGGGAACTACGATTGCTCTGACTTTCTCAACATCCTTTTGAGAATACGTAGACACAAGGTCTCATCCTTGCCGAGCAAATTTCTTTCTCTCTCAAACCAAACAAACCATAGAACCCAGTAGATCCGAGCTACAAATGCTCTGATTCCCACTAGGGGATATGTATGCAGAAGATCCATAGATCTTTGCGAGCACAATAATAACAAACCTAGAAATCCCACATAATCTATCATTCTTAAAATCCCAAAGGAGGAGAAACTTTCCCAATCATAGAAATAGCAATTAAAACACACAAACATATCAAACATATTCATATATAAAGCTATAGATAACTATATATATTTAGGGTGCTCCATCTATTCCCTTTATATAAAAAAACCCCTTGCCCGGAATCTCCCCAATGCGTTACGTCTAGTTTGCGCTAGTCGTTACGCATATCAAATCAATTGAGGGTATTAGCAGCTTTCCCCTTTTTCATAATCATTAAATCATAATTTCTTGTGTTGAAAATAATAAAGCTTGATGCTCGCGGCATCTTTATAAACAAATCAAAAGAGTAAATCGTTTCGAGCCAGAGAATCCGAATTCCGATTCGATTCTCTAGCACGTCACTTTTTAACGCGAACAATGGTAATTCAAGCTAGAGTCGTAGTCTTTCAATAATTCTAACCACCTTTGTTGTCTCATATTCAACTCTTTCTGATCGAACAAATATTTCAAGCTCTTGTGGTCGCTAAACACTTCAAATTTGGAGCAATAAAGATAATGCCTCCAAATTTTAGTACAAACAACATTGCTGCTAATTCCAGATCACGAGTGGGGTAATTTCTTTCATGAGTCCTCAATTGTCTCAACACATAAGATACTACTTTATAGTCCTTCTTAAGCACTCCACCTAAACCCAATTTAGTAGCATCATAATAAACCACAAACGATTCATCAGGTTTTGGTAGAATCAAGATTGGGGAGTCGTTGTAAATCTCTTCTTCAGCTCGACAAAACTCTCTTCACATTGAATGTCTCACACAAACGATTTTCTTTTACAACTTAACTGAGTCAGTGGTAGTGATAATTTTGAAAATCCCTGAATGAATGTCCTATAATAACCCGCCAATCCCAAGAAGCTCCTAATCTCTGTAACTGACTTCGGAGTCTCCCACTGTAACACTACATCTACCTTAGATGGATCTACCATAATTCCACCACCTGAAATAACATGACCAAGGAAACTAACCTTTTCCAACCAAAATTTGCACTTTGACAACTTTGCATACAACTTCTTTTCTTTTAGCACCTGCAACACGATGCAAAGATGTTTGGAATGCTCCTCCTCTTATTTGGAATATATTAAGATATCATCAATGAATACAACCACAAATTGATCTAAGTATGAGTGAAATATGTGATTCATATACTCCATAAATACTCCCGACGCATTTGTAACACCGAAAGGCATCACTGTATACTCCTAATGCCCATATCGAGTCCTGAAAGTTGTCTTCTGGTGATAACCCGCTCTCAAATCAATCTTACTAAATACCCTTTCACCCACCAATTGATCCATCAAATCATCTATTCTTGGAAGTGGATACTTGTTTTTGATCGTCACCTTATTTAGCTGTCGGTAATCAACGCACAATCTCATACTACCATCCTTCTTTTCACAAGCAACACTGGAGCTCCCTAAGGTGATACACTGGGTCTGACGAACTTCTTTTCAAGTAACTCTTCTAGTCGTTTCTTCAAATCTTCTAATTCAAATGGTGACATTCGATATGGTTCCATAGAAATAGGTTTGGTACCCAGAACAAGATCAATCGAAAACTCCACTTATCTCTCTGGTGGCACATCTGTAACATCGTCTGAGATAACTTCAGGAAATTCGCACACCACCTGCAACTCATCAATAGCAGTCGGATTCTCTAAGGATAAGGACACCATTAATGAAAACACCAGTGCTTTGTCTCTCATCAATTCATTCCACTGTCTAGCAGATAAGAATTCGGCTTCTCCATCATCATCAGGCCTAGAAAACCGCACAGACTTGCTATAACAGTTAATATGAACGTAGTTGTATTCCATCCAATTCATACCCAAAATCACGTCAAGCCCACTCAGCAGTAAGTAAATTAAATATACAACAAAGTCTCTATCGAAGATCGACAAAGGACACCTTGAACAAACAAGAGAAGTAGTCACTGATCCATTAGCTGGAGTATCGATAACCATATCTCCTTTCATAGATGATAACACAAGACCCAACCTCGTCGCATATTCAGTAGCAATAAAATAATGAGTGGCACCAGTATCAATAATAGTCACTAAAGGAATACTATTAATGAAGCTAATACCTCGGATTAAACGATATGCACTAGATGTCTGAGTTCTAGCTAAAGCAAACACCTTTCCACCAACTTTCTTCGGCTTCTGACACTGAGTACTGATGTGTGCCTCCTCCCCACAATTAAAACATCATGTCGCCTTATGCTTGCAGCTATCTGTCTCATGCCCAAACACACCACAACGGTAACACTTCCTCACTTCTCTAGTACACGCATTACTCCAATGACTCGACTTTCCACATTTATAACATGTGACGTCAGCAGGCGTGCCTCCGCCAACAGTTCTCTTACCGTCAATTTCCCTCTGGTTACCTCTATCATTTGGAGCATTGTAAGGTTTTCCACAGTTCTGTTGTTGTCTACTTCTCTTTTCGGTTACAACCTTGTAGTGAGCCTTATTGTCTTCCTCAAAGATTCTACAGTTATTCACCAAATCCAAAAACTTGCGGATTCGCTGATACCCAATCGCCTTCTTAATTTCTGAGCGTAAACCATTTTCAAACTTGACGCATTTTGAAAATTCAGCAGTCGCCTCATGGTAATGTGGGTAAAACTTGGTCAGCTCCACGAACTTAGCAGCATATTCAATTATCGACAAGTCTTCCTTCTTCAATTCCAAGAATACGATTTCTTTCTTTCCACATACATCTTCTGGGTAGTATCTGATTAGGAACTCCCTGTGAAACATATCCCAAGTAATAGCCTCCCCAACACCTATCAGTCTTTGGCGAGTTTCAACCCACTAGTCATCAACTTCCTTTGTCAACTGATGTGTACCAAAACGCACCTTCTGCGCATCCGAGCAATCCATGACTCTAAAGATCCTCTCGATCTCCTTGAGCTAACTCTTAGCTTCATATGGATCGTTCTTACCCTTAAACATAGGCGGATGGTTCCGCTGAAATGTTTCCAAAACACGAGTTCCATCATTACCACTAGTCGAAGGCTGATGTAGCATCACCTAAGCCATCGCTTGCAAGGCAGAAGCAATCGTAGCATCGCCCCGTCCAGCTACCATTGTTCTGTTTCATAACACACAAATCACATAATAGTTAGAAAATACACGTTAACAACATTCCATTGTCACTCTAAAGACTCGACAATCTGGCCAGACGGACGGACCTACTCTGATACCAATTGTAACATCCATTTTCCCAATACTAATGATTATAGTAAATATACGAACATATATCATAATTCTCCATAAATGGGATGTCACGTACGTTAAAAATTCTCATGAAGTTCCAAAAATAATTTATTTCAAAATAATTATTCATGCAGCGGAAAACAATTAAAGTTGGTCTTTATGGCATTCTAGCCTCAACATCAATTCAAACTCAACAAACACATGGTTCATCATAATTAATAAAGTAAGGAACATAACGATAAAACAAATAAAAGAATATAACAAGTTCCCAAATCTCGTGTTACGTATCAGAGCGACTCCTAAGACTTGGTCAGGTAACACTCTCTCCAAGCACTACTCTTGTACCTGGTTATCTGTACTCCCGAGGAAGTACAGACACAACAACACAAAAGCGATGAGAACTTCGTTCAATAACTAAATGGTGAAAGATACATGCTAAGGAGTAGTTAACTCACACCACATATTCAAACACATCAATCACCTGCATTTCACAACAACAATTCGACAATTATGCAACATCATGAATTGGGGTTTTGGTTTGTTATTATCACTGTAAAATTAGAAAAATATAAATTGACTTTTTACTAATATGAGGAGCATGCCAGGGTGTGGTGTGTGATTTTCCTTGTAACAACCTTGAATCCTGATTTCTTCAACAAGTTCATAATGCTAATTACCAGCACTTTAGGTTATTTTCCCCTAAGACCTTAGTGGAAAAACCTTTAAACATTCATCTTATATCCTATGTCCTTAGATAATTATGATGAAATCAAGTCCTTGTTTTATCAAGAGTTAACTGGTAACTATAAGGTATCCCTAGTCCTAGGTGATAGCTACTATAGTCTAATTGTACAAAAACCTTAAAAACTGTGCTTCAGCTGGTTGTTAACCGTAAATCAATCCTAATTGGTCCGATCAGGAAAGCATGAAAATATTGCACGATTATATTAAATAATAAAAACCATGGAATTGATAAAATCATAAATTCAAAGTCATTAAAGAGTCAAATCAGGGATATCCCCTATCATTGGGGGGGTTTAGCTACTCATAACAATAAAGATAAACATTACAAACTGATGGTGAACTTTGATCATCAATTGCTTCCGCTCATGAAAGGTTTTCGTTCTCCAAAATTTGCATAAGCTTCAACTTTTAATCGTCTGAACTCTTCGTCTGGCAAAAAGTCCCCTAATTCCTCTTCCAAACTTGGCTAAATAGTGAAAAATCCATTTGTCTCAGTCAAAAATTCCCAACACGTCCCTCCGGGTCCCAAATAGTGAAAAATCATAAAACCACTTAAAATCAGCGTCATTGGCCAACACATCTCATGTCAGGCGATACGGTCGCCCGTATTGGCCATTAAACTCAAAAAATAAACTTCAAGGCTTAAAGGGGAGCAACACGGCCCGTGTCAGGCGACACGGCCACCCGTGTTGGCCCCCAGACTTTCCACACTCTCCAAGCCTTCCCCCTAACACGGACTGTGTCAAGTGACACGGCCACCTGTGTCAACGCTCCTGTAGCATGAAATTTTCACTTTCTCCAAAACTCTGACTTCTTCACTTTTCGCTTCGATTTGTCCTGTTTTAATCCTCTAAACCTGAAAACACTAAAACACGAAACCAAAGCATAAAATACGGTAAAATGAAATAAAACACTTGACAATTAAAAGAAACGATGACTGTAATAAATAATAAATATGCGTGTAAGAACCGCTGGTCAAACTTCCCCAAACTTAAATTGTTGCTTGACCTCAGGCGACAATTACAAGAACTCAGGGAAATCAAAGCACACTGGTACTCATACGTGGGACTTCAAATTAAATTGATCAAAAGGCAGTATGTCCAGCCTTCACATGATGCAAAAAGGCTTTGTAAGAACTTTTTAACCTTAAGCTTCCTCTTCAGATACCTCTCAAACTATATTTTGTACTTAAGTCTTTTTTCGATTTTTTTCCTCTTTCATTCGTACAAGCAAATTAAGGCAACTAAGAATTATGATAATCATCACATGCACATGACTAATCAAGAATTTCACTTGTTTGGGCACCAAACTAGCAGCATTTGCTACTTTTCATTACCGATGAAATTTTCAAACTTTGCAGGTATATATTATCCTTATTTGGACGACGTTTGGAGAACAATCCCCTTTGGACTGAATAACCTGGTGAGGGCTACCCAACTTAGCGAACATGTTACCTTTTACCACCTTTTCATCATTTGGTGATAGCTTTATTTGCTTCTCAACCAATTATACCTGCATGTGAATCTAAATTATACCAGACTGTATAGATAAACTACTCAATGAGTACTTCTCAGGATTCAAGCACTATGGTACAAATCTACACGTTAGACTTGTATCCCTATCACATTATTTTGAACTTCTTACCCTCAAACAATCATCCCCTTATCTCTATATATTATTCTCGGTCTCTTTGAAACACAAGATCTTGAGCAAAACAAAACAAAAAAAATTTAGTCAAAATTCAAAAAAAATTGGGAAGGACTTCACTCGTGGATTTACACATCTAGCATCAGACCAAGAAATAAATTGAAAAGCAAAGCAGTAAACCCCCCAAACTTGAACTAAACATTGACCTCAATGTCTCAGAACAAGCTCGATAAAGGTGACTCACAAAGGGTAATGCAACAACAGTTGCTGCCTCCAAGCTTTCACCAGTAAGGCCCTCTTTTTTCACCTGCAAATAAAACAAAACAAGAACAAAAAGAAAAACTAAGTTATTAAAAGTGTGGGTTGCCTCCCACGAAGCGCTTCGTTTAACGTCGCATGACTCGACGATTCCCCCTTATGGGGGATACTTCCTCTTCCACACGTTGTTGTTTGTCTTTTCCACAACCTGTAACTCATTCAGATCAATATTACGACTCACTTTGTGCTTCAGGCCACTTCCAACTTCTATCTTCTCACCTGGATGTTCCTTCTTCTTTCTCTTTTTGACTTCTTGATTGAACTTGGGAATTTTTGTTGAAGCCACCTGAGAGATTATATTTGAGACTTCTTCTAAGAGTGACTTATTTTAGTACCTTTGCCACTTTAATTCTTTATAACTCAATTTTACATAATATAATATTTTCTATACTTTCTCATATTTCTCATACATCGCACTACAATGATGTAGAACCATTTACCTTCGTCATGGAACTCAAAAATAATTAAAATTTACTTAATTAAACATTTTTCACTATAACTCAATTTTATTTATTGTAATATTTTTTATTAAAATTTTCTCATTCTGGTTGTTAGGAGAATATGTCCTATTAATCACTAACATTGTTTGTATTTTTAAGAGGTCGTCCTTAACAGAAGTTCATTTATCATTGAAAACATAATTTAAAAGAAAAAGTTATCTATCAATAAAAATGATAAATTTGTCTCCACTATTTGTAGAAGATAAAAATACACTTGTTTTATAGTTGTTATGTTGTTGATATTACTCTGTGAACATATGTGCATAACATTTCTAATGTGTTTTCTAACTCGCATATATGAATGTCTCTTAGAGATTTTCAATTTCTTTATTTAAACTCTTGGTGTCTTCTTTGATAATGTAGTGTTATATACCAATAGATATTAAAATGATTTTGAATAAGTAGATCCCGAAACACCAATAAACTAACTCATCAAACAAGCTCAGCTAGTATTTTTCTATTTTTAAAATTCTTGGAAATATTTAAGGAATTTCTTTGTACATCTCTTTGTAAATATTTTTCTATTTTTAAAATTCTTGTAAACATTTAAGGAATTTTTAAAATTATTGTAAATATTTCTTTGTACCCCAATAAACCCAAATTAAGGTGTTTCGGAAATGTATCTTTGGAAATAATTTGTTTGCACTTTAACGTTATATTTAAACAGACAAATAATATTTTAGGAGATGCACTTTCGAAACATCTTGATTTGGTTAGTTCGTAGATGGAACTCCGAAACCCTGGATAATGATATTTTTTTTAGATCATCAATATTTTGATAAATAATTAGATGAAAACGATAATAAAAACTCCATTAAATATTGTATTCCTTTAATGTTAAGACGCACCTATCTTTTTTATTTATTTTTAAAATAAAAAATAAAAGGGATATAATGAAGGTTGATTGTTTCAACCGTTGTGATATATTTTATTTTTTATTTAAAAAATTTAAATGGTTAATTACTAGTGCTTCTTTATGAAATTTTATTACGCAAATAATATATCATCATTGTTTATAGTATACACCGTGGTGGTATCTTTATAAATATTTTACATTTCTAGATAGCTTGTCTCTTTAGTATCCATTTTCCACGGAAAAAATATATAATACGAAACAATCTTAACATTCAATATTGTGAAACGATACATAATTTCAACCCTAACACCATCATTCATTGTTTATCATTCCTCATTATTCACTTTGCTCATTGTGTATTTTTCATTTTCATCAACGTCGTTGAGGAGGTTGACAACACTAACACGATCGTCGACGTCGAAGAGGGAAAGAAGACAACACCAACACCTTCGTCATCATCGGGAAGAAAGATAACACCAACACCCTCGTCATCATCGATAAGGAAGACAACACCACTTAGTCATCATATTTACGGTACGTAAAATATTTTTCCCATGAATCTATAGTAAACTTCACTTGTCTTTGTTGTGGATGTTATTTATGTTGTTGTTCATGTTGTGGTTGTTGTTTATGTTGTTGTTATTTTTATGTTGTTGTTGTTGTTATTAAACTTAAATATCGACATTGTCGAATTCTTCATCTACTAGCGAAGAAACTCATACAAGTGATACTTGTTCAAATGATAGTCAAACAAAAAATCACTAAGAGTGTCACAATGATGCCCTAGTTCACAAAAGTCCACAACTCATATGACCAAATATTGATCGCGTTTGATTCATTCTACAAAGTAATTAATTGTGAACATTACTCTACTTTTAAGAGTTATGTTGTGTTCCTTGGACGTAGAAAAGTCAATATATTGATAGATGATTGGAAACAAGTGCCAAGTGAAATTAAAGATAGCATATGGATAAACGTTAAGGTAACAATTTTAATTTTCATCTATTCGATATCACTTTCTAAAATTTTAAATACATACTTATTGATTTAAATGTAGTTGAATTTTAAGTTTATCGATGACAAAAAGTTGAAAAAAGTGGATCACTTATGTCGGTACTTGTTGGAGGGACTTTATGTCATGACTCAAGCTTGACTACATTAGGAAGTCTAAGACCGTTCTTGCTCGTCCATGGATAAGATAAAGTTTTATATCGAAGAAGCAATGGAAAATGTTTGTGGGGGACCATGGTTATGAGAATTTCAAGGTTAGTACTAGTCTTATTTATTCGATAATTTTAAGCTAATGAGTTATAGGTACTATATATATATATATATATAAACAAAATAAAAATACAAAACAAGGCAAAAAAACATGTACCCACATAGATTTTCTTGTGGGGGTTACATGAAACTTGAGAAAATAATCATGGTTGAAAAAAAACAACAAACGAGAGATGATCTCATCCCATCTACTCCGTCAAGACATGAGAAGTGGAAGAGGGATTGATTAAGACCAAATGGAGAATACACCTGAGATGCGTCCAGAGTAGTTGCTGAAAAAATTGTAAGTAGGATTTGTTTTGCTTATGTTATTTGTTATTTAAATGCTTTGATAACAATATATATTATCATGCATGTTATGTAGGATATGTTGGTTGAGGCGGTCCGTGAAGGCACATTTGTTCCAGAATCACGACATGATATTCTAGTAGAAGCTATCACAACAAATGAACATGGTGGACATGTCCGTGATATTGAAGAACGTGTCAGCATGAGGTTATTCTTTGGTTCATCATGAAAAAGCAATGAAAGTGTGGAATAACATGCACAAAGAGAAAATATTGAGAAACTTGAGAAGTAGTTGCATAAACAAAGGAAGATGCTAGAAGAGGAGAAAGAAAGACGAAGGAAAGATATGGAAACGTTAGAAAAGTTATATACGATATGTGCTTTATTTGAGATGTTAATGTTTTATTGAAAATGTATGATATATATTGTGCTAATTTTGTTTTATGTTCTAATTGAATCAGTGGCAGAGCCATAAATTTTAGGCAGATTGGGCAAAAACTTTAACCACATATGTTTTATTTTTCACACCATATTTTTACTAATTTTGCTCATGGTTTTGTCTAAAAATCAGCTATTAAATTGGGGGATATACAAAGAAAATAGGGGTTGAGCCCGAACATGGGCTCGCTAGGCTATAGAACCGCCCTTGAATAAAATATTATGATGTAGAAAATAAGTGGAAACATTCAACAACGTACAAATGAAGATGCTCATTATGATACAGTGATGATAATGATCATTTTCCAAATAGAAGTGTCATACGTCGTACTAACACCAAAGAAAGTAATTGTTCAACCTCTCCCCCATCAGATAACAACAATGAGTTATTGGATCCTTTCGCAAATCATTTCGCCACGTTATACATGAGCGTGGTAGAGGTCGGTGACTTACAATCTCTTATGCTAGAACATTGTTCAAATGTAGAACTCTTCTATTATGATCCTAAAGATGTACGAGATTTTTTCATTGGACATAAGTGGCTGAACGTAGGGATATTACAAGTTTGGTGCACGCAAGTATATAATTGAATATGCTTGTCATTATAGTACATTATCACCTTTTGTATTTCCTTCCTTAATTTTTTAATTTTGTTTAACCATTTAGATACATTCAACGTGTTTGTATAAATTTAAATAAATAAAATATTTATGAAATCTTGGATCATTTAGTATTTGATGAATATATAATGATCCAAAAGTGATTCGAGATTACATGACAAAACGGTTATATGAGAGAGGAAAATAATGTTACTCGACACCATTTATAAATTCGTAAGTAATTTTGTAATTGTTGTTTGTGATGACTGATTTTTTCATCAGTTGTTTTAAAAACAATGAAGTCGCCACCTAATTTTATTTGTTCTAAAAAGAACGGGAAAATATAGATAAAACCCACGAATGATGGATAAGGCGGTCTACGTGACCAAAAGACATGTATTTGGGAGTCAGTTATGCAAGGGGAAGGTATTAGCACCCCTCACATCCATCGTACTCGATGAGACCCGTTTAGTTCGTGCGTGTTTAAGTGTGTTTATTGGTTTTGCTAACTTCTAGATTATGATCGAGAAATAAGAAAAAAGGAAACGGGGTTTGTTTATTATTATTTTGAGTTTACCGCGGTTTCAAAACCTTGTGCCTACGTATTCCCTCGTGCAATGGGAAAGTCAAAACTCTGTAGTTCTTCTTGAAAAGGTCTTGATTGGTTATGTTGATTTTATAAGAAAAGTCGTGCATTAGACATTTCAAATGCTTGAATTTGGACTTTTTTAGTTTGTTTGAAAAGCTTAAGTCTTCATCCGTGTTTGAAATGACTATTGCACACTCTAGAAAAGAGTTTGATGATCGCATATGAGCGATAAAAGAGTTTGAGTGAGTTGAGTTGATTTTAAGTTGTGGATGACAAGTACCGAAACGTTAGGCTATCATCTACCGATTCAAATACTAGAAATTGGCGAGCAAGTTCAACCAATCATCTCTCATCCAAAATCTTTATTATGAAAAGGGTGAGGTGAAGCAAAGTTCACGTTTATTAAGTGTGCGAATAAAATTATTTAGATCATTATGTTATCATATAACGACCCAAATACTTTAAATTCAATTTAACCGTCGGGCTATCATCCAACAATTTAACCGAGTGCTACAACACTATATACCTTTTTTTTCCACATGAATTAAAGTTTTTAGTTTATTAGGCTATCATCTAACAATCTAAAAACTTCAACTTTGTTTAAATCATTAGGCTATCATCAAACCCCATCCAAATGCTCTTTTTATGAAAATTAATTTAGAAAACAAATTCAATTAATTAATTTGATTTTTGAAAGCGTTTTGAGGTTTGGTACGCGAGGAAAGGAGAAATAGAATCGAGTTATGATTAATTAAGTATATGGACTTAATTAATCTCGTGAGGATAGGTGCTCATATCCCAAACTATGAGACCCTTGTGCATGGATAAAATGGTATATGGACCAAAAATTATTCGGGTTATGATTAATCAAAGCAACAAGGGCTTTAATTAACCTCGTGAGGATGGCCATGCCCATCCCCAACTATGAGACCCTTATTGGCGATGAGCCAATCAAAAGAAATCGGAGTTGTTTTATATTAATTATGTGTGAAGTGTACAATAGTGAATAAATCGTACAAGCATGCAAGAGCAAATAAGTAATTATCACACAATACAATTAAAAATTTAAATAATTATTAGAATGGATTTTTTTTATTTGATAAAAAATCAATTAATAATTTAATCGATAAATTGTCAAATAAAAACTATCATAGACTAATTATTATTTAATACATCAACCCCAAAATAAATTATTTGCATAAAATTAAGTAATTAAAAAGAGAAGAGTTTAGAATGAGCCTGAATTTTAGAGCAATTCTGGGGGTGGGAACACCATGGGGCCTTAGGCCCAAAATAAGGATCCATTGGATCCAGCTTAGTCTGTGAGATCTGGTGCATCGCTTCTGCGAAGGTTCACTGTGGGCGCATGGAGCTAGACACTTAATTGTGTTGATGATATCCTGATGATGATCAAATGGTGGATAGGCTGAGGGCACATGGAAGCTATGATAGGCATCTGCACGAAATCACAAACTCACCAGACAGGCGGTGACAAGTGTCACCGTCGTATTAATCAAAATATTTATAACTTAAACAAAATTTAACTCATATTAAAAACAAAATTATCCTTCCACCCTTGCTAGTTGCTACGTCGCTCTCTCATCCCTTTCAATGAAACTTCGCTAGAAATCGCCCTTGATGGCGGCGGACGGCGGCTCGCGACGGAGATTGCTCCGATCATGACTTTCTTTACATGTTCTTGCGTGTCTTCTTCCTATGATCACTGATCGGACACTCTTTTTTGCAGATGCTTGACGGATTTGAATAGATCTTAAAGGGGGTTTATGAAACCCTAACCCTCCGATGATGATGATCGGTGGTGACGGTGACGATTTAGGCTGCTTCGGTCGGAGATGATGAAGGTTCCGTCACGGCGGCGGCAGCGGCAGCGGTGGAACAACTTTAGACGACTCCGATTTGTATTTTCTTACATATTCTGATTCGTTTCTTTCTTCTGATCCCTTATTTGGCTTTGGATTTTTCAGATGGTGGCTAGTCTGGTGCAGATCTTAAAGAGGGTGAACGAAACCCTAGGTTTTCGATTTGGTCTCTTCATTGCTTTCGGGTGAGATTGTTCTGATTCTCAACTTCTTTTCCTCTTTATTTTCCTCTCTGAAGGGTTTGTGGCTAGGAAAATGATGACAAAACTTATTAGGGTCTCTGAGTTTGTGATTCTTGCTATTTATTGATTTGTGAATGATTTTTTTGTGGATGATGGCTCTGATTTTGGAGGATGAAGGTGATGAGATCAAGGGTTTATTGTTTTTTGGCCGTTTTAGGGTTTTCTCGTGAACAGTGTTGATCCTCCTAGAATCTGTGCATTCATATCTTTTATACTGCTGAGCAATTAAGGTTTTCTTTGTTGGTTTGGGCTTTTGATTTTTCTGTGGAAAAATGGCCTACGAAAATTTGTTGCTGGGCTCTATTACTTCTGAAAATAGGCCTGTTATGTTTGTTGTTGGGCTTGAAAAAATTGATTTTCTGAAGTGTTTTGGCATTTTTGTATTTGACATGTTATAGTTCAAAATTATGATATGCTGGACTCTGAAAAATAATGTTGTTTTTGGGCAAATCTGACTTTGTTTGTCCTGTTGTACTAATATGTGCGAATCTGATTATTGGGCTAAAACTTTGAATTTTGTACTTGCTGTTGGCTTGCTTTTTGTTATTGTGGTAACTATGATGATTTTTTAGTTACACCTCCCTATTGTGAACCAACAACAAAAAGTTGTTGTGATTTGCAATTGGGAAAACCGACCCATGATTAATCTTGAAATTCAGATTATGAGGCTTTATGAACGATTACGAACAAGATTTGAAAACCCTTTGAAAAACCTGATTCCTTGAACTTAACCCTAATGATGAGATTGCTTGAAATTATTTCCTTGAATGTTTTCTTATTTATGTTCATGAGTTTATGTTTTGCTTTGGTTTCTAACCCTTCTTTTTTTGTTTTGTTTCATGAATCGCAACAATGGCGAGGTTGAAGATGGAGAGAGCAAATAGGAGAGCTTGAAGATTAAGCGAACTTCTCATAGCTTAGAACAACTTGTATCCATTAGGAATCTTTGTAGTTCAAGCTTGTAATATTTTGTAACTCGGATGTAATGCAAACTTTGAAATTAAGCTTGGCTCCAAAACTTGTAAACCTTGGATAGATATCAAGTTAATCTCCTTTGCCATAGTGCTTGTAAAAAAATCGAATCTTGAAAGAAACATTTGAAAGAAATTATCTACATTTTGTGTGAAACTTGCCATGTTGAATGATTTTGAGTGAAACTTGAATGGTTCTTGGATTAGTACTTGAATGAATACCAATTGAATCATGATTCTAAATCAAATTCAAATTAACTTCAATGAACAAAAGCAAACGCTCATGTAACTGCAATGAACCCTTAAATCAATTAAAATGAATCTTAAATTCAAAATAATCATGATTCATCTTAATGATAGAAACATAAGATGTTTTGATCACAATCCCATTCTTCATGCCAAAATTCATCTTAAACATGATCATGCATAAAATCCTCAGCCGAGATGGATGTCTGAAGGGGAGATTGCAGGGGTCCGGGATAGGTCTCGGACTCAAGGTTGAGGTCCTTATCCGACATATATCTCGGAGAAGGGCATAAAGTCGGCCTAAATCCGAGGTGTAGCTCGGCAGTTGATTCAGGATGGAGATTTGAGTAAACATTATCAAACTATGAAGATGAAGAGTTCATAGAGTCTTTATGAGACGTTACTGGGCGAATGATTACAAGTTGTAACAGCTAGCTCCTTGCCTTCAAGCCATGGTTAATGCGCTGAGGCAGTTACGGAAGGGAAGAAACAGCTCCATGGAAGGAATGATATAAATAGGGCTCCCGCCAGCGGGATAAGCAAGACAATCATAAGCTTGGGACTTGAGTTGCTACACTTGAGCTTCCAAATCCCTAAAATATCCTTAATAAGGTTTTTCCTGCAAGAACATTGGTGCCCACCGTGGGGCCTCGGTGAAATCAATCCCAGACCGCACAAACACATAAACGCATACAGACGACAATGTCTCAAGCTTCACCAACAGATCCACCGGATCTCACCCAGTTGCTGGCCATGATCGATGACCTGCGCCAGCATAACGAAACACTTTAGGACAACGTTCAAGCCCTTCAGCTGATAAGCTTGGACGAAGCAGAAGAGTAGGAGGGAGAGCCTCTGGAGCCGCAACCCTTGTCTCAGGCAATCTGGGAGGATGTCGTTCCAGATAACTTCAAACCCCTCGTACTGGCATCGTATGATGGCAAGACGGACCCTCAGGAACACATCATTGCGGTTAACAACACAATGGCACTTATTAGAGCAACCGACTCCCTTAAGTGCAAGTTGATGGCCGAAACCTTTAGGGAATCCGCCTTGCGCTGGTATATGGGGCTCCCCCGGTTGTCTGTAGTGAGCTATCAGGACTTCAACCGAAAGATCATTCAGCAGTTCTCAGCTAATCGACACTGCAAGTTGGCCAACACCTCCCTCTTCAATGTAAAGCAGCGCCCTTCCGAACCGCTCCGGGACTTTATGGCTAGGTTCAACGAGGAGACCATCAAAGTCTCTCACCCCAATCAGGAAATATTTGTAGCCGCATTCCAGCATGGCCTTAAGGCCGGTCAATTCAATGAGTCTTTAGCCGAAAAGCCCGCCAAGAGCATGGACGAGATCATTACTCGGGCCGAGTGCTATGTGAAGGGAGAGGAAAGCAACATGGAGAAACGTGCTCGAGATTCTAAGGACAGGGGGTCGGGGCGTGACGAACGTGCCCGACCACGAGATGCTGCTACCGCCCGTGAACGAGCCCGGGATAGACGGCCGCCATCAGCCCACGGTCGACTCTAGGCCTCAGGGAGACATTCACGCCCCTTAACACCAAAAGGGAGGACATCCTCCAGGACATCAATCATTTGAAATTGCTTACCCCTCCCTACAGCAGTAAGTGGAATGTTAACACGGTTCTTGGGAGTGACCTGGGAGCATGGTGTGAGTTTCACCGTCTGAAGGGGCATACCACGGAGTCTTGCATACAGTTGCGGAGAGAAATTGAAAAATTGATACAAAGAGGGAAGTTGTCAACATACGTGAAGGAAGATCCAGGACGGACCAGTAGATGGGATTCGTCCCCGAGAAGGGACTCGGCCTCTGATTCCCGGTCCAAGAAAAAGGGTAAGGCTGTGGAAGAGGTGAAAAAGGTGAGGTCAACCCGGCACACTCTCAACACTATCTCAGGGGGCTTTGCAGGAGGTGGATCCACTAGTTCAGCCAGGAAAAGGTATGCTCGTGGGTCCGGGCAGGTGCTTCGCATCGGAACCTCGAGGTTCGATCCCGGGGTGATAACCTTCTCGGGTGAAGACGCAAAAGAGGTTCTGCCACATGAAAATGATCCCATGGTGATTGAGGTACAGATCCGGGACTGGGGCGTTAAGCGTGTGTTGATCGATCCGGGAAGTTCCGCGGACGTCCTCTACTGGGAGGCTTTCAAAGGAATGGGTTTCGAGCCAAATGAGTTGTTACCTTTTAGCGGGACTCTTGTCGGATTCTCCGGCGAACAAGTGTAGGTTCTGGGGTATCTTCCCGCGCTAACTACTTTCGGAGAGGGAGAAAGTGCCAAAACCGTTCAGGTTAGGTACTTGGTGGTTAATGCGTCGTCACCCTATAATATTATCATCGGACGTCCGTCGTTTAATGCACTTGAGGCGGTATAATCAACATTGTTCTTGACCATGAAGTACCCCCTCGACAACGGGCGCGTCGGGGTAGTCCGCGGAGACCAGGGTCTGGCCCGGAAGTGCTATAAGGATAGTTTGAAGGCCAAGAGGAAGTCGGGGCCATCAGAGGCCTCTCCGAAACACAAAGTCGGCATGGTCGATATCGATCCAAGAGAGGGGTCGGGCGGGGATGGACTCACCCCTCAGGAGGAGGTCAAAGACATCCAGATCGGGCCGTTACCCTCACAAGTCACCCATCTGGGGACTCAATTGCCAAAGAAAGAAGAGACCGAGATAGTGCAGGTGTTAAGGCAGAATCTAGACCTTTTCGCTTGGAAGCCATCGGATATGTCGGGTATAGACCCAGAGATCATGTGCCACCATTTGTCAATTGATCCTGGAGTCAGGCCGGTATCACAGAGGAAGCGGAAGATGGGGGAAGAAAGAGGTCAAGCCGTCTCAGAGGAGGTAGGAAAGTTGTTAAAAGCCGGTTTCGTCAGGGAGGTGCAATACCCAACTTGGCTATCCAACGTGGTTATGGTGAAGAAGAATAATGGCAAATGGAGAATGTGTGTAGACTTCACTGACCTGAACAAAGCATGCCCAAAGGATCTTTATCCCCTCCCTCACATTGATCGGCTGATCGACAGTTCTTCCGGGTTTCGCCTTTTGAGTTTCTTGGATGCGTACTCTGGGTAGAACCAAATCCGAATGAACCCGGCGGATGCATCTAAGACCGCCTTCATGACAGAACGAAAGAATTTTTATTACAAGGTTATGTCGTTTGGCCTGAAGAATGCCGGCGCGACGTACCAGAGGCTGATGGATATGGTGTTTGCTCCTCAAATTGGATGGAATATTGAAGTATATGTAGATGACATGGTGATCAAAACCATACCAGGAGCAGATCATGTGACGGATATTAGAGAGACCTTCGCTGTAGTACAGAAGTTCAACATGCGCCTGAACCCGGATAAGTGCACGTTCGGGGTTCAAGCCGGCAAGTTCCTGGGTTTCATGCTAACAAACCGTGGTATCGAGGCCAATCTGGATAAGTGTCAAGCGATCATTGACATGCGAAGTCCGCCTCGAGAGAAGGCAGCCGGCCGCGTTATCTCGTTTCTTATCTTGTGCAGGTGACAAATCCATCCACTTCTTCTCGACAATTAAGAAGAGAGCTCAGTTCGAATGGACGAAAGCATGCGAAGAAGCATTCAACGGAATAAAGCAGCTATTGTCGGCACCCCCGGTGCTAATCAGACCCAAAGAAGGTTCCCAGTTAACACTTTATTTGGCAGTAACAGATGGGGCAATCAGCTCCGTGCTGGTCCAAGACACGGATGAATGGGAGCGTTCGGTTTACTTCGTAAGCAATGTGTTAAAAGGGGCAGAAATCAGGTACCAGAAGATTGAGAAATTGGCACTGGCGCTTGTGACGACTGCACGAAAGCTCAGGCATTACTTCCTTGGGCATCCCGTCCAGGTGAAGACCAATTTTCCATTGAAGCAGGTGTTCAAGAAGCCGGATTTGGCCGGAAGGATGGTGTCCTGGCCGTGGAACTATCAGAATATGAGATCGGTTTCAGCCCTCGTACCAGTATTAAATCCCAGTCCCTAGCCGACTTCATGGTGGAGCTTGTTTCCCCCTCGGGAGAGGTCTCTACTCAAAGATGGATTCTGTCTGTCGATGGCTCCTCTAATCTTAAAGGCAGTGGCGCAGGGGTAGTTCTGGAAGGCCCGGGGGAGATGGTGCTAGAATATTCCTTGCGTTTTGGATTTTCAGCAAGTAACAATCGAGCGAATCTGGCTCTGGCTGGACTGAGGCTAGCTCTGGAGGTCGGAGTAACTCACCTGCTGGTTCGTACTGATTCGCAGTTAGTGGCCGGGCAGGTGGACGGGTCATTTCAAACAAAGGATCCTACTTTAGCAAAATATTTACAACAAGTTGTTTCACTAAGTCGGCGGTTCGATGTCTTTGAAATATGTCATGTTGCCCGGGAAGAGAATACCCGAGCTGATCTTCTGTCTCGGTTGGCTAGTTCCAAGGATTCTAGGATAAACAAATCGGTCATTCGAGAAGTACTTCCTGTGCCCAGCATTGAAAAGGAAGAGTCTCTGGCTATTCATGAGGGGGATGATGGGTGGATGAGTCCGATCATTCGTTATCTACAACAGGATACATTACCTGAAGACGGAGAAAGGGCCAAACGAATCAAGAAGGTTTCCTCCAGGTTTGTAGTAGAGTCAGGGAAATTATACCGGTTGGGACGTGCAGCTCCTATGTTACGTTGTGTGGCAGAGAAGAATATGTCGATGGTGATGAAAGAAGTTCATGAGGGAGTTTGTGGAAATCATGGGGGGAGAGCTTTAGCAGGTCGGATCTTAAGGGCCGGGTATTACTGGCCTACTCTAACAAAGGATTGTCAGGAATACGTGGCTCAATGCTCAAAATGTCAAGCGTTCGCGCCAGCCATTCACACTCCATCCGAGTTCTTGCACACCGTTCTGACTTCGTGGCCTTTCTATCAGTGGGGAACTGACATCTTGGGGCCGTTCCCAGTGGCTCCGGGACAGTTGAGGTTCCTGATTGTGGCCGTAGATTACTTTACTAAGTGGGTGGAAGCAGAGGCAGTATCGCGGATCTCGGCGGACCGAGTTCGGCGTTTTTATTGGAGAAGTATCATTTGCCGATTCGGGATACCTCGGGTCATTGTCTCGGACAACGGAGCAGAATTTGTGAGTACCTCGGTAGTGGAATTCTGTAAGGAGCTCGGAATTCAAAACAAGTTTATATCTGTAGAGCATCCGCAGGCGAATGGGCAGGCCGAGTCGGCCAACAAGGTCATATTGAATGCTATAAAGAAGAAACTGGATTCGGCCAAGGGGTTGTGGGCACAGTATTTACATGAAGTCTTGTGGGCATACCATACCACAATCCATTCCACAACCCAAGAGACTCCCTTCAGGATGGTTTTTGGAGCTGATACCATGATACCGGTGGAGGTAGTTTTGCCCTCTTGGCGTCGAGAAAACTTTGAAGAAGAATCCAATAAGCAGGCTTTGAATGAGAAGGTGGATTTGTTGGACGAGATAAGGGACATGGCCCATGTCAGGGAAATGGCAGCAAAGCAGAGAATGACCAGACGTTTCAACTTACGAGTGAAACAACGCGGGTTCAAGGTCGGAGACTTGGTGCTTAAAAGGGTGACCGATCCTACCAAGAAGGGTAAGTTAGAGCCCAATTGGGAGGGACCGTTCAGGGTCTCGGAAGAGTTACAAAACGGAGCCTACAAGTTGGAAACATTGGACGGATCAGTGTTGCCGAGGACCTGGAATATTTCCAGTCTTAAACTTTATTTTAGTTAAAGCATATTTATGTAAAAATAAATGATGCACTCTTTTCCCTAGGCAAGGGCCAGGGTTTTTAACGAGGCACCTATATAATAAAATTATTTTGCAGCATCTGATCTTTGGAAGGAAATGGCGGGAATCGTTAGGGTCGAACTGCTGAGCTCGGTCTAGGATCGTCTCTCAGTCTCGGTATAAACCCTCTTCTCAAAAGGCTCTGTTTCCATTGGGAACAGTCCCCTTGGTCAACCTCGGCAGAGGCTCTGAACCCTCTGGTCAACCTCGGCAAAGGCTCTGAACCCCTTGGTCAACCTCGGCAGAGGCTCTGAACCCTCTGGTCAACCTCGGTAGAGGCTCTGAACCCTCAGGTCAACCTCGGTTGGGCCTTGCATCCGCTTCGGATCAACCCTATAGAGGCTCTGAACCTCAAAAGGGCTCTGTTTTCTCCTCGGAGCAACCTTCAAAATGTATAAAGTAAAGCATCTAAACCGAATTTCGTCAGGCGTTCTCTCAACACTCTCTCCAATCCCGGCGAACCAGGATCACCTGGAGGTGTATGTTAGAGTTGTGAGGGATTGTTATATGGCCATCTCAAAACCATTAGGATTGCTCGCTGCATCCTATGGCTCGGGGGCTAGTAAATGCTACATAAAAATCCACAACTATGCGCGTAATAAGCATTCAGTGGAGCATTGAAATCAATAGCAAAAACATCGAAAGCAATTAAAATAGCCCGGCAGAGCGAATATTCATAGTACAAAATGCATCCGCCAAAAGGGATGACTAACTACGGAAGTTCTAAAACACAAGCATAAAAACAAAGAGTTCAAGGGTTGGGGTCGGCAGAATTGGCATCCACGTGAGCATTTTCTTCGCTAATTGTGGTCTCGCTATCTTCCTCATCGACCTCCACCAGCTTCCCGTCTATGATGGTCTTGAAGAAGTCAACCTCCGAGATGTCTATGTCGGGGTATAAGCAACTGACTTGAGCTTTGGCCCGATCAAAAGCCGTGTCCCCAAGATCCAAAGATACCCATCCGGATTTCTTCAGTGCTTCCTTTAGCTCGGAACATGACTTCTCAGAATCTTGAAACTTGGTTGACATCTGGGCAAGCTCGTCTTCCAAAGTCTTTACCCGGTTACTGGCTTCTGAATTCTTCTTTTCAAGATTTGTGATGTCATCGGCAGCTTCCGAAAGCTTATTCTTGAATACATCGTTGGCATTGAGAAGGAACTGCTCGTTGTCAGCTAACCTTTTGACCTCTGCCTCCAGCTCGGTCTTCTTCTTCTCCACATGATCACTAGACTCGAACAAACTTCGGGTGAGTACAACACACCTCATCAGGTACGAGCTCAGATGCTTAGTGATCTGCTGCGAACCTAGATTTGTCAGTTTGTTCACATCGGTTGTGGCATTTAGATGATCATACAGAAACTTGAGGCCGTCAAAGTCAGTAGCCCAGAACCGATTCTCTGTAGAATCTCGGCCAGAGCTATCACCAGTTTCCTTTAGCAAGTTGGAGATAGCCCAGTCTGTCGAGTTGGTCTCGTTCCCCATGACGGTCTTCAGCTTCTTTGGGATAGACTCGGGGGCTGGTTCAGGCTCGGCAGAACGCTTTAGTGGGGAAGCAGAGATGATAACTGTCTCTGGAGCAGGGTCACGGATTGTGACGTTCTTCTTCTTCTTGGGGATGCACACCTCCAGCCCGGCCAAGTTGGACTTGGTCTCGGAGGGTCCGTCACACCCATTCGGCAAAGACGAGCGCCATCGCCTCTACTCTTTCACGGACATGTCAGTCATTTTGTCTGTTGGAAATAAAACAAAGGAGAGAAATTAAGTATACAAATAAGGAGTAACAGAGTAAAGCTAATGGAAAAAATCTTACCTAGGAAGTCGAGGACTTCCTCGGGAGACAAGGCCAGTAAATCCTTGACCCGGATCGGCCTGAAGGAGTCTAGTATTTCTAAAGAAAGGATCTCGGAATCACTCAGACGGTCATAGTCAAAACCGGAAATAGGAAGCGGGTCACAAGTCCAGTATAAAGGGAACTTATGATGCCCATCAGTACCATAAATAACATGAGGGCACCGAGACCCGCATCTTACTCGGATGAAACGTTCTTTGTAGCCTTTAAAGTTGGAGGTGTAGGCTTGGAGGAAACTTCTTTTTGGGATGCCGCTGATGGCAACCCAGTTTCCGGGCTCAGTGCTTTTTATTTCGAAAAAAGAAAAGAACAAACCGACGGTAGGGGTTATTGATAAGGCTCGGCAAATTACTTCAAAGGCCCGGATAAAACCCCAGCTGTTTGGACGGAGTTGGGAGGGTGCCAGGTTAATAGTTCGGAGAATGTCAGTTCGAAGTCGGAGAGTGGGAATTGAATGTCAAACTCCTCGATCACTCCAGTGTAGAAGTAAAACCATTCAGTTTCGACTCCTTTGGGGCGGATCGTACAAACACTCTCCCCGGATTCACAAGACTCCAGAATCACGTCATTCTCGTCTCCTGTAGATGAGACATTCCGGAGAGAGCGTAGAGCAGCGATCTCCTCATCCTGTATCAGACTTCGCTTAAAGCCTACAGCTTCTCCCTTGATTAATCGGTTGGTTTCCATTATCACCCACCGAACAAGAGTCGTGGTCGAATCACTATCGTAAAACTTCAAGAAACCCCGTCAGAACTCTCTTTAGGTCGGTCTGAGCATCACTCATCTCGCATGCATTCCTCAAACAGGTTTTACGTTCCTCGCTTCCTAAGTGGATTTTATGACCAAAGTCATCGCATTCCCTAATGACGACCATGTTTGGATTAAAACAAAAAGCAATGTAAAGAATAGAGGATACCTGAGTTGATGATCGATTGACTGAAAGGAGGGTTTTTGAAGCAACTGTCGGCAAAGAGTGCAGTAGGGTTTGAAAATATGAAGGGGAGGATTTCTTAGAGAGCAAATAAATGAAATATAATGAGTAGGAGGGAAAGAAGGCGTGAAATCAGGTTCTCCCTACTTATAGGGCAATCATGCTAAAAACAGGTGACCGTTGGGCTGGTGGTACGTGGGTCACGTGCCATACCTTTTAAAAGTTTAAAAATATGCATCTCACTAAGGGATTAAGAGGTCAGAGCTGTTTGGTCGACACGGATTCAAGGAGCTTAAAACCGTGCGACCAAGGGGGCTTATGATCATGCATAAAATCCTCAGTCGAGATGGATGTCTGAAGGGGAGATTGCAGGGGTCCGGGATAGGTCTCGGACTCAAGGTTGAGGTCCTTATCCGACATATATCTCGGAGAAGGGCATAAAGTCGGCCTAAATCCGAGGTGTAGCTCGGCAGTTGATTCAGGATGGAGATTTGAGTAGACGTTATCAAACTATGAAGATGAAGAGTTCCTAGAGT
Source organism: Vicia sativa (assembly GCA_021764765.1). Lineage (NCBI taxonomy): Eukaryota > Viridiplantae > Streptophyta > Magnoliopsida > Fabales > Fabaceae > Vicia > Vicia sativa. The sequence goes on from CM038793.1 coordinate 276,220,415, forward strand.
CTTTATGAGACGTTACTGGGCGAATGATTACAAGTTGTAACAGCTAGCTCCTTGCCTTCAAGCCATGGTTAATGCGCTGAGGCAGTTACGGAAGGGAAGAAACAGCTCCATGGAAGGAATGATATAAATAGGGCTCCCGCCAGCGGGATAAGCAAGACAATCATAAGCTTGGGACTTGAGTTACTACACTTAAGCTTCCAAATCCCTAAAATATCCTTAATAAGGTTTTTCCTGCAAGAACAAAACAAAACAAGATTTTTTGAACTGATGATTAATTTCCATATATTTTCTTCTGATAATACTAACACAAGAAGAGTTATATTAGCAAAACCTCTTAGATGGTGATGAAACTCCTAACAAGGAATAATGATGTATTGATTAGATAGAAACTTGTAATGAACGAACAAAACCCTCTCTTATGTCAACTTCAGACGATGCCATGACCTTATGAGGAATACTAGGAAATAAAATTCTAATCTTATGCACTGATGAAATTGAACGGAGAATATCCCTTGAAGGATAAATTCCTAATAATCACACTTCAACCACAATCTCAAAATTCACTGCTTGAAGAGGAAACAATGGAAACAGGCTTTACGACATACACATCAATTACCGTGAAACCCTAGCTTACATAATCACCGACCCCTTAAACCTCAGGAGTTTTAAAGCATTAGAAGCTTTTGTAGTACTTTAGATGAGTATTTCCACACACCATACATCAGCTCTTGCTAAGAACAATCAATCTCGACAAGCAATCAAATGAACCAGAACTTGAATCGTTAATCAATGACCAGATAAACCCTAATCCACCCTTTTACTTCTTGAAGAAGAAACTAAAAGATCAAAAGAACATGATACATCCGACTTTGCATAATAAAATCTCGAACCATCAACAAATCCTAAACTTGTGATGAATTGATCTCTTGAATCAGGATGTAATGATATTCGATATAACAAAACTTCTATAATTCGAACTGATAGATAGGAAAAGATAAGATTTATTGCTAAACCTCGTCGTTTTCAAATCTCCTAGATTGGTTGAAAGCACAACATCTTCCATATTTTGTAAAAGAAAACACGGTGAGCCACCTTAAACCCATAACCATAGAACTCATGCATTTGCGCGCTATAAAAAAAAAAGAGGGTAAATTTTGGGGTGCGACACTGTTTATCCATTATATATTTAATTTTGTCTTAGAAAATACTAATTATATATATATATATATATATATATATATATATATATATATATATATATATATATATATATATATATATATATACTCGTGTTTATTCAGTGGTCATTGGCAATTGATCATCATATCACTTAGGACGAATACAATAATTACAACGTGTTCTTTACATAAGAAATTCAAAAGCGACATGAAAGATATCATTAATTGATAAATATATGTTTATATGAAACTTTAAAGTAATATTTTATTTGACATTGTATTAGTTTAACACGTAATATATTTAATTCATTTTGACTTTACAATGTTGTGCAGCGACAAAATATCATGGGAAATATTAGAAGAAAATTTTCATGGCTCTTGCCTAAGATAAATGACCCGATTACATGTTTCTATCATTTATATATACGGTTACATTCATGTGTGGTTATACTTATGAAATTATTTAAATTTGTAGACGATAAAACAATCAGAAGATTACGAATGTGAGTATTATGTCATAAATCACATGTTAATCATTATCTTTGTCGACATTGTTGATTCATAGGATATGTCTTTCTATTGTATCTATTATATAAAAATTATCTATTCAGTTATTATCATAATATGCATTTTCGCTCTATTTTTATGTATTCGTCACAGAGAGTGACTTCACTTTGATGTGACGATTTGTTTTTTGAAAAATAATTAATTAAGAATATAATTTGAAACAGTGATTATTTGAGATTTTTTTATTTAAAAAAAAAAGGTGATTATTCTAAAAAAAATTAAATTCAAGTCTAGAAGTGGACGAACCAAATGGATACATCCGATAAATAAAGTGGCACATTACATCAAGAACACGTTCTTGACAAAAATAAGAAAAAAAACGCACCGTGCACGTGCTCATCCACATCAACGTCCTCACTTAAACAAACCCAAGTTAGCTCCGGAAGGGCACAATCGTCAAACAATCATAGCCGCCACAGCACCGTCACTCCGATTGCTTCTTCTCCGTCACAATTTCGCGAGTTTCCTTCTAACTGATTCTCTTAAGTGCAGTAATGGCCATAACCGCCACAATTTCAGTACCTATTACACCCCCCACTCGCCGCTCTCTTGCTTCCTTAAATTTCTTCCAATCATCTCCCCGTTTCAATTATACCACACCACAACGCACATTCAAATACCCTAATTCCCGCCTCGTTGCTTCCTCCATGAAAACCGAAACTCCGGCCAAGACAACAACAACCTCCTCCACTTCCTTCCTCCACCAGAAGGAGTCCGGCTTTCTCCATTTCGCCAAGTATCACGGTCTCGGAAATGATTTCATTTTGGTGAGTTCATATTCTGATTGATTCGCTTCATTGAATACCCCTTGTGTTAAGTTTTTGACGATGTTTGTTGTTATGAATAGATTGATAATAGAGACTCTTCTGAACCCAAGATTAGTTCGGAGAAAGCTGTGAAACTCTGTGATCGGAACTTTGGTGTTGGTGCTGATGGAGTTATTTTTGTGCTGCCGGGGATTAATGGAAGTGATTATACAATGAGGATTTTCAACTCTGATGGTAGTGAGCCTGAGGTGATTATTGATTCTTTAGATTTTATTTGTTCTGTTATACAAATTATCAACTGTTATTGGTTTTCATTAACTTTGATATGTATACACTTTTTTTACTTAGATGTGTGGCAATGGAGTGCGATGCTTTGCTAAATTTGTTTCTCAGCTTGAGAGTTTACATGGAAGGCACAGGTATGTTCATTTTGCATAAACACTTACCCTACGGCTTTTTATGTATGGTGGCCGCTTGTGGTATTTTTTGTTTTTAAGTTTAATTTTCACAAATAGTTATTTTTTTCTTTGATGATATTAGTAATGTCATAGAGATTTGACAATGTCTTACGTTGGCTGTCCACGGCCTAACACAACCCTCTCCTTTTATTTGGACTGATTGGTTATGCATAGCAAAACTAATATAGGTAGGATTTAAAATTTTGCAACCAGCAAGGTTTGATGAAACTTGGACACCTTGGTTGTTGGTCGCTTTGTTCACCATTTGAGCTAAACCAACTAGTGGTAGAGGTAGACCTAGAAAAACTATAAGAGAAGTTATTGAGAAAGATCTCGAGATTAACGATTTGGATAGAAACATGGTCCTGAATAGAACATTATGGTGAAAGTTGATCTATGTAGCCAACCCCACTTAAGGGGATAAGGCTTGGTTGTTGTTGTTGTTGTTGTTGAATACCAGTAATGATAATGAATCGTTGGTGATTTTATTACCATTGCCTAATAGTCACCGCAATCATTATACATATTCTTGAAAATTTGTCTTACATTGTATTTTCATACATTGTAGTTTCACCATACACACTGGTGCTGGGCGGATTGTTCCTGAAGTCTTGCAGGATGGAAATGTATGTTTTTATTCTTATATGCTGCAAATACTTGCAATTTACTTTTTGATGTACGGTGTTTGTTGAGAAGCATCATCATGGTGCTTCCAAGCTGCCTTTTTATGTACTGTGGTGAAGTATTGATGTGGTTTAGTGTTGTAAAGAAATTTATTCTATTTCTATAGCCTGATGTGATAATGCAAACTGACTCAGGTCAAAGTTGATATGGGGGAACCGGTTCTTAAGGCATCAGATGTGCCTACTAAATTATCTCCAAATAAGGATGGTGCTGCTGTTAAATCAGAGATAGATGTTGACGGAGTTATCTGGAACGTGACTTGTGTTAGCATGGGAAATCCACACTGTGTAACCTTCAGTAGAAAAGGAGTTCAGGTAATTATTCTTGTCATACAATATAATAACTATTTCATTTCTTTGTCAATATTATAAAACACATTATGGAATTATTTAAAGGAATGAAACAGTGTGTAGGAGTAGGAAGAAAATACATTGATCATTAAGATGATATTACAGACATTCTCACACACACTTGACTGTATAACCATATAGAAGAAGAAAAATGCCTATGAAATTTTGTTATTTGTTTCTTTACCTGTATATTTTAAATCACATCTACAAATGGAATCTTTTATCTTTGTACTTACAAGACCTTGCATTTTTTCGGCTTTTGCCACATGTCATATTTGGTTTGTCTCTATTGCAACAGAATTTGGTTGTTGATGAATTGGAGCTATCTAAAATTGGTCCAAAATTTGAGCATCATGAGATGTTCCCTGCACGAACTAACACAGGTCAGTTTAGTTTACTTTTATGATCAGAATATAGCTGTCAACTTCATTTTGGTATTTAACAAATACCCGCTTCCACACATTCATATCACCTGCAAGGGTTTTTTAATTCAGTTTGCTTACTTGGTGTTCTGGGCAATATGTTTCTGTTATACATTCTGTCAAGATAGCGATTTACTGACACAGCCATTAAATTTAATGTTTGCGGGCCTAGATCAGACTGTATGTCTAGCTAAGCTTTAGTAGGGGTGCTTGTGCCTTCCCTTTGTTCAGAAGTGTACACTTTTAATCTATTTTGTCTCTAGCTTTAATGTGTTATTCTTCCCCCAAAGTATTGTCTTCCAGATTTTCAACCCCTATTATGTTAGTAGATTATCACTTCGATTCTGTTGTAATTCCTCACTCTTATTATGTCTTGTGATTTAATGTGCAGAGTTTGTGCAAGTTCTTTCTAATTCCCACCTGAAGATGCGTGTTTGGGAGCGCGGAGCAGGTTAGAACATCTATTTTATTGGCTGTGTTTGATTGGTATTGTTAGTGTGGTTAGGGAAAGTCTGAGTTATCTCAATTTGTGTGGGGAAGCTTTTTTGTTTTTGTATTATTGACTGTTTATATACAGCGGAAACTCTCGCTTGTGGAACTGGAGCTTGTGCTACCGTTGTTGCGGCAGTTCTTGAGGGTCGTGCTGGGCGGGTAGGTTTGCTAATTGATTGTAACACTAAAAACAACTGACTTTTCATTAAAAAAAAATCAGAATATGGAGTTGTTCTGAGGAATTGTTAACAGGAAATTCCCAAGATAGCTCAATTGTAACAAGAAAGGACGAGGTCCTGTAGAGACACTCGATAATTATTTCTGAGTTCTGCCATTATTCTGGAAGATGTTTTTCATTAAACACGACAGTTTCGGATATTCTGATGTCTATGTTTACAATGCAACGATTTCCTTATTCTTTTCAATCTGTCATTTTGTTACAGAATTGCACGGTTGATCTACCTGGAGGGCCTCTTCAGATTGAATGGAAAGATGAAGATAATCATGTCTATATGACTGGTTCAGCTGACCTAGTGTATTATGGATCTTTGCCCCTTTGAAGTACTGCCCCTAAGTTAGAGAGTAACCTTACCCACATCCTATTTCTGAAAAACCACTCGTGATTTCAGAAGTGTACTCCTAGACTGTAAGTACACATCCATGTTTGTGCTTTTCTTCAGATGTGTAATTCTTAGTGACTGGGTGTGGGAAAATTTTCACCCTGAAATTGTTGTGCAATTCAATACATTGGATAGTTGAGTTTCTTAATAATTGTTGTACAAGAGAGGTGGACTTTTATCTTTTAGTGAATGTTTTAACCAGAATTTATTGAATTCCACTTGATTATTTAAGGGTATTGAAATGAAATAGTAAATAATGAGATTCTTTTGATTGAATTTGTAAATAATGGATGGAGTGGAACGATGAAATCCATTTCATTCTATTTGATCCTATCCTTTAATTTCCATTCTATCAGATTTCGGGTGTATCTATCTGATTTCGGGTGTATGCAATGAAATAAACTAAGACTCTATTTGGTAAAATTAACGGTTGACTGATAGTTAGTTTATGGGTAATGATTGATAGCTTATGGCTAATGGTTGTGAGTGGTAGTTGATAAGTTAATTAAAATGTTTGTTTAACTAGCTTAATTAGCTGATAAATATAAAATGATATAAAAAGATATTTTTTTAATTAATAATTAAATATATATTTAAAATAATTAAAATTTATAAGGATATTAATGGAATAAAAAATGATAAGTTATAAGTTAAAATGCTATTTAAAATAGCGTCCGAAACATAAGTTATAAGTTAGTAAAATGAATTATAAGCTGATGATGAAAAAACTGTTTTCAAACAGGAATTTATACTCAAAGTATGACTTAATTGATTTGGGGTATAAGCAATGAAATGAACTAATTAATTTTGTTATGTTCTATCAAAATTTAAAAATTACATAAACAATATATTTCATTCCATTCTATCATATTTTATTCGGGCTTTATTCCGCTCCAATCCGTTCCAACGCATCAATCAGATCCCTCGTCTCGATTTGTGATTTTGTTAGTTGATCAAATTCAATTTTAAATTTTAGGTAAAACTTTTAGTTAATATTTATTGTCTATCATAATATTTTGGATAAAATCGGCCATTAATTAATAGTGATATGTTAGTTAAATAAATTTTTTATTGCATAATTAATTAGTTTTAATTATAATTGCAACATAATGCATGCAAGTTTTGCATGTAATGTATTTTGAATTACGGCATTTTTAATTGAAATTAGTCTATTAAGTAATGTAGTTTTAAATATTAGTAATTTTTCAGTGTAATTTAATATAATATTATATTAAAAGTTAAAAATATGTTTTAACTATTACTGGTTTGAATGTAGTCTCAATATAGTGAAAAAATCATTTGAATAAAACCATCAAACACAGGTTTTATCTCTTAAGTTTAGAGTCGACCATGAGAAATACAATTTATGTATTTTATTGATTATCTGTTTTACTTTCATCAATAATATCTTTTTACATTTGATGTTAAATAACTTAGAGTGAAGAATAGTTTTTCTTAAATACAATATGAGAAGTATTTAAAGACCAAACAATGGGACTTTTATGTGTGAAATGTTAACTTATAAAACAAAATTAATTTGTTGTATTTATATAATAGTCATAAAAAGTTTAATTGATTGTGTTAGCATTAGCGGTGATAAAATGGATGGATGACATGAATATGGATTGAATAGCTAATTGATGGATACAAATAATCTATTAATCCATTACAATCTACTAAAACTTCTTTAAATATATATAATTCAATCTATCCATTAAAAATAAAATTCATCAAATTCATTCATTGACATGGATGAATCCAATAAAGTATTTGTTTTCATAGTTATTTTTTATTTTTTAAGAAAATAATTTATTTTTTGTTTTATAAAAAAAATGTAATTTCAGTTTTATTGACATTATTTTTCAGTTTTTTCAAAAAAAATTTATTTTTCGAATATCTTTATTTTAAAAATAAAAATATTTCAGTTTTTTTTTTTTTTTAATTTTTGGATTTTTTTTTGGAAAAAAAAATTATGGAAAAAATGCATTTTTTTATTTCCAAAAAATAATATTTTCATTTTTTTTGGTTTAAGTCTAAAGTGAATCATCTATTAAGTACTTCACGGTGACCCATTATTAAACACCCTTGGATGAAAGAATTCCATACGATCTTATTATGTACTATATGCACGTAATTTAGTTTTTCCATCTTTTTCTCTGATCTCCCTCTTTCATTTTCCAACGTATACCTAGGACACAATTTTTCAGTAACTCATGTCTGCATCACTGTGTCGTATCACCTCCAAACGTGCCTTAATCTTGAAATTCATAAAATTCCAAGTACCCTCAAGAAAACAAATTCAAGAGTTTACCCAAACTAACACCATAGTTTTTGGAAACAAAAAGTTGTTCAAAATCTTCAAATTAATTCTGCATATTTTTTTCTCAATCTTCTGGCAATAGAATTGAGAACTTTCTATAATTATTTGTCATCCATGTTATCAGTTTTTTCAATTTCTCAAATATATATTTATAATTAAAGCCGATTAATTTTAGATTCAATAACCAATTTTCTTTTTTTTGGAAAAAATTCACAAAATATCAAGACAAAAGTTTGTCCAAAATGGAGATACAATTGAAATTGAATAAACTCATTTTACTTTCTTTATTATTGGATTTAGATCTCAAGCAAAAATGATTTAAACGGAATATACTATTTTCTAGGCCATTTGGAGATATGAGAATAAAATAACCCTTTTTGTGTTGGAGAAATTGAAGAAGGCGACGCAGTGACGTGTTGGTGCACAAGGACAAAGAGGAAATAACAATGGAAATAAGAAAGAGTATAAAATAAGAATTGAATTACTATTAATGAAATAAGAGTACATATTTATACACAACTAAAAGCCCAAAAATAAATATGCCCATAAACTTAATTAAAACAAACCCTAATCCTAATCTTAGTGATAATTGAATTACTATTAATAAAATAAGAGTACATATTTATACACAACTAAAAGCCCAAAAATAAATATGCCCATAAATCTAATTAAAACAAACCCTAATCCTAATCTTAGTGATTAAGTTAGACGATACTAACAGTAAAATAATAAATACTAAAGTACCATAATAATTACAAAACCGCCCTCAGAAGTTCAACAACTTCTGATAGCATTAGAACCTCAGCTTCTGGGCAGCGCCAGAACTTCTAACATGAATTATTCTCAACACCATCCCTTAATTCATGTCCATCAAAAGCTGACAACACCAATTTCATCCACCAAACGGATAAGGTGTTTAGTCTTGACATCCTTCATCAAAACATATGCAGGTTTCTTCTTATGGTTGCAACTCCCTGTAAGCAATATATCATCAACATAAAGACACGCAAGAATCATATTGCTTCCAGAATGTTTCACATACACTGTAACACCTTCTAGAATACCCCACAAATATATAATTAATTCAGAGTTGACATGTAAATAAAGGGCGTCACAATTGATAAAAATAAATTCAAACAGATGTCATACTTTCCTGAAGAACAAATTCAATTAATCAAGAAACTAACATGTTCTACACAGCGGAAAGTATTATCAAATTTAGATAAATTCAAAACCAACAATTATCCAAAAACCATCTAAATGACATAACAGAGTTTAATTATAACTCTAAATCAAACGTTCTCCAATGTTATAAATTAGTGCACAAAACCGACACGTAAAAGAAAATGCACAGCTCAATGAGTCATCCTTACCAGCTCCTAAGCCGCTAAACTTCAATTTAAAATCATCAAAGTAAGGGTGAGACTTCTTCATAAATTAAAATGCATTATAAGTTTCTCAAACAATAAAATATCTCAAGTATATTAATCGACCCTTTTTAGCATAATCAGATAAGTCAATTTTCACCACTTTAATTCACAATCATACCTCCAAACATAACAAACAATTATAACACAGGAAACCATCCTATCATGTTATAATTCACACAAAATGCAATGCAAGACTCTATGCATGTGGTACCAAAAAGTGAACTAAGTCACAAACATCAATTCGTCCATAATCACCCGGACATGAATCCAGCCTCACCACCCATAATCACCCGGGAACGGTTATTGGCAATACTCACTAATTCCACGCAATGGGAATTAGCTACCACCAGAGTGTATATGCATGCACATCATAAAGCATGCAACATTCAATAAAGTTATGATCACATCAAACGTCATAAACCACAACCAAACCAGAACATGATATCATCATTGATCATGCACACATCAAATAGCATAAACATGCATTTCATCCACCAAGACGTGATACAATCAATCATCATGGATACACCATCGCATATACACCAAGTATGCACAAAATAACAAACCGCATAATCGGAAAGTCAACGCGTTTTCAAAATAAAATCAAGTTATAGTTATTTTCTTCATTTTATAAAATAGAGCATTAAATTTAAGAAATAACGTCCAAAACGGCGGTTAAAACGGACTTACGGTTTGAAAGTTATGAATTTTTAAAGTTTAGTTCTTTTTCAAAAGCTACAGTGGTAACCGGTTCCTCCCAGGGAGAACCCGGTTCCCACACTATGTGAAAACACGCTCTCTGGAAATTTGTATGGGGAACCCGATTCCTCCCCAGGAGTAACCGGTTCCTGCTTGAAAATCATTTTCCTTTGTAAAAATTGCACTGGGAACCCGGTTCCTCCCCAGGAGTAACCGATTCCCTCAGACTCAGAATTTCCATCCTCTGGAATTTGTACTAGGAACCCAGTTTCTCCCACACAGGAACCGGTTCCTGCGACCTACAGTAGCAGAAAATGCAAATTTTGACAGCATGTTGTTTATAACTCAAATCCAACATTTCATTACGAATTACAGCATCAATTAACACCAGAATCATCCAATAAACATCAACGTAATGCCAAGTAGCATAATTTAACCATTCCTAACAATCTTATATCATACAATTGGTTCAATTCCATGCAATTCGACTACATTAGGGACAAATTCTACAAACCTAGAAAATCCTAAATTGGGATTCCTAACATGCTCAATCAATCTTATTGATCTCAAAACCTATAAGGCATAGTAATTCAGAGAAATTACCCCTTACTTGTGAGAATTTCTTGATTCCTTGAGAGTTCCGGTTCTTCTTCCCTTGCTCTCTCTGCACTTCTCACGTACGGTGAATATTCCCAATTGCTTTCTCACTTCCTTTTCATTTATTTGTTCCTAGTTATTCTAAAATAATAATAATAACAAATAATAGGATTTACAGTCTTTTACTACTCACACCCCCACACTGTATCTTTACACCACAGTCCAATTTCACATTAGTTAATCCATTTCCAATAATTTCCAAAAATACTACTAATTTAATTTTTAATTAAATAAATAATTAAAATTCAAATAATTTAATATTCGAAATATTGGGGGTGTTACATACACACCATACTCCATCTCCCATTTCTGAAACCCTTGCTTCTTGAAACATGAATCACTCTTCTGATTCCAAGCTCTGGATACTTGCTTCAATCCATACAGAGCTTTGTGTAACTTGTACACCATCCCTGCCTGATTATTTTTCACGAAGCCAGAAGGTTGTGACAAGTATACCTCCTCTTGTAATGGAGCATTCAAAAATGTTGACTTCACCTTAAACACCCATCTAACACTGATGACTTTCTTCTTGTAACACCCCAATTCTACCCAACGTTTATTTTAAAATCAGAGTGCCAAAAGTTTCAATAATATGAGGCATTACATTCATCATTCAAAACCGTCATCATAAAAAACATATCTTAATGGATACATAGCACATGTTAAGTTCAACAATTTATAATAATCATTTATTCTTCAAAAGTACTTCATATTTATTCAAAAACTACGCAGCGGATTTATAATATTTTAAAAACTCCAAACGGAATATAGCATCTTTCAAAACAACTTAATTCAAGGAACAATTCTCAAAGTATTAACATTCAACAATGCAACGGAAAACAATATAAAATCAAAACCGTTAATTCCCCCCGAGTGCTACGTATCAGAGCGACGCCGCCAAAAGCTACTAGACTCTTTACTCCTCGATACCTGCACGTTACCAATATAAAGGTAACGGCCAACAACATAGAAAGGGTGAGATATCTACCAATATAAACAGGTGTATGATAAATAATATATTAGGATTAAATTATACATAATTACCACACCACAAATAACACGTCACAATTAAATTCCCAATCAACAACAATACAACACACTTCATTCATTAGCAACAACATGTAATTACTTTGCAATTAACAACGACATGACTTCCAATGAGACTCAACAATGCACATGCATGTGGTATCGGTGGAGTAAACTCCCTTCACTAAATTGCCAGTTATCAGAGGCACAAGGCATAAGCCTTCTTCACAAATCTGCCAATACAGGCCTTCACAAATGCAAAATGAAATGCGATGCGACAACACGCAAATAACAACATAAATTCACTTCACAAGGCATACGCCTATCTCACCGTTATTACCAATAATCAGAGGTAATTATCTTCACCGAAAATATCCTGCAACTTCACATAATTCAACATACAACAACGTATTCATCGCTAACTATTCGCAAATAAATCAACAACACAATACTTTCACACAAATCCAACAATTCGCAAACAAATCAACAACACAATACTCTCACACAAATCCAACAAAATAAACAATCATAATCATCTACTAAAATATACAAATCATTCCGACCATTTTTAATTAATTTCGGACAACTAATTATATCGCTTAATTTACTAAACCGGTTAATTCCGTATTGTTTTACGCATTATTATTACTACTCATAATTACATTTCCACTCTCTAATTATACTACTAATATTCCATTTCCTTGTATTTAATTACACTGCAATTAGTTTACTTGTACTATTATTCCCTGACCATGCTACAGTACTACACTGCTAATCACTCCCACTGCTATTCCATTGAAATATTATTGTCCAAATGCTATCTGCTCATCCTATTATTATTCACTGTTATTTCTATTGTCCTACACATAAATATATAGCAGGTACCTAAAACAAGTATGTTGTACGTGCAAAACAAGACAGAGGCGCCCAAAATATATAGCAGGTACCTAAATCAAGTATGTTGTACGTGCAAAACAAGACAGAGGCGCCCACCCCCTCCCAGACAGGGACGAACGTCCCACCAATTTCCCCAAGGGAGTCGTCCGCCTCCCCTCCTTAGTCACTCTGGAGGGCGCCCGCCCCCAACCTTCCAGGCCCCCGTCTCCATTTGTTTGTGTTCCAGGAGGCATCCGCCTCCTCTTCTTGTGGCTACCGTCCGATCAATCACTGTGTTTCACTAATTCCAACCATTCTTACCCTTCGATTAACACCAGTAATACTACTATATACAATTTAATCATTTAATTCACATACGGTTTACACAAACACAGATAATTTCGTATAAATTCATCCCCACATACGATTTATCATAATCCCGTTTAGAAAGTTAGAACGCCACCCCTTACCTTAGATTTGACGGTGGTTATAACTCCGATCGAATTCCTATTTTCCGGTTCCGATTTTGCACTTCTGTTATCCTCTCCTAGCCCTTGTGCCTCCTCCTTCTTCAATTGATTTTCTTTTCTCCCGTAAACCCTATTTTTTTATTATTACTTCCTTTATATACTCCTTTATATCCTACTCTATTATTAATTAAATTAATTATTCTACTCCTTTAATAATTCAAGTATTATTCTATCACATTTTTTATTGGCCAATTAAATCATACTTCTCATTCTATTTCTCACATTATAATAAAATTCACTAATTACTCTAGTTAATTAATTTCTACTCATAATATTAATTCTCCGACTAAACTGATTATTCATTTAATCCTCCTTTTATATCTCTTATAATTAAATCCAACTTATAATAATAGTAATAATAATAATAATAATAATAATAATAATATAATATAATAATAATAATAATAATAATAATAATAATATTTCTATTATTCACACCTCCACTAAATCCAATTTAATTAAATAATGATCCCATATAATAATATTATTTCTAATATTATTTCCAATAATACTCTATAATAAAATTAATTCATCATTAATTAATCCCAACTTCTGATAATTCACTTAATCAACTTATTAATCTATTAACGCTCCTTATAATTCTACCGATAAATCCAACTTCAGCTATATTCCAATAAATAAATCCTTAATAATTTTATTTAAATAATTAAATAATTTTCGGGTGTTACACTTCTCCCTTGGAAGCTTAGTTAACTTCCAAGTCTCAAGTTCTTCTTTCATGACATTCAGCCACGCTTTCTTCTTGAGAACATCTTCAGTACCTATTTGTTCAGAACCTCCTTCTGATTCTGGAACCATATCTCTCTCTCTGGACTTTCTTCAGAAGTTTTACTTCCACCAGAAGTTCCACCTTTGTTAACTTCTGGACCTTGTCCAGAACCATCACCTTCAGAACTTCCACCAGAAGTTCCACCTTTGTTAACTTCTGGACCTTGGTCCAGAACCATCACCTTCAGAAGTTGGATCACCTTCAGAAGCTCTTGCTTAAGAAGTTCCACCTTCAGAGTCATGACCACCACCAGAGGCTGGACTACCTTTAGAAGCTCCTCCTTCAGAAGGTCCACCTTTAGAGTCATGATTACCACCATAGATTTGATCACCTCCAGAAGCTTTTCCTCCAGAACCTACGTCTTCAGAGTTTTCCCTTCCAGAAGCATGATTAGTTTGATCACCTCCAGAAGCTTGTCCTCAAGAACCTATGTCTTCAGAGTTTTCCCTTCCAAAAGCATGATCACCACCAGATTCTGGATCATCATCAGAATATGGATCAGAATCAGATTCACTATTTGACTAATCCTTAGAGTCTCTAGAAGATTCTTCATCTTCTGACTCTAATTCTTCTTCAGAACTTTCAAGTTCTGACTCATCTTCAGAACCTTCATGTTCTGACTCATTCTCAGAACCTTCATGTTCTGACATATCTTCAAAACCTTCATGTTCTGACTCATCTTCAGAACCTTCATGTTCTGACTCATCTTCAGAACCTTCATGTTTTGACTCATCTTCAAAACCTTCATGTTCTGACTCATCATTAGAAGCAGAATCTAACTTATCTTCTAACTTTGACTCTTCTTCTGAAACCTCAGATTCTGACCCATCTTCAGAATCTACAAAATCATTTTTTGGCTGTTCTTCAAAAGTTTCCTCTTCTGACTCTTCTTCAGAAGTTTCATCTTCTGACTCTTCTTCAGAAGTTTCAACTTCTGACTCTTCTTCAGAAGTTTCATCTTCTGACTCTTCTTCAGAAGTCTCAACTTCTGACTCTTCTTCCGAAGTTTCAACTTCTGACTCTTCTTCATAAGTTTCAACTTCTGACTCTTCAATCTCATTTTCTGACTCTGACTCATAAAGAGACACTCCTTCAGAATCAAAATATTCCGAGTCATCTTCATCCCCTTCAGATTCAGAAAATGACAACCTCACAGGTTCCTCGTCAGATTCATAAGTCATCAATAACACAGGTTCATCATTTGAATCACCTCCGGATATATTCGCTTCTTCTGATTTCTTTTCTTTGTTTGACCAGCAATCTCTTGCAAAGCGGCCAAACTGCTTACAACAGTAACATTGAACCTTTCTCCTCTCCTTTCCCTTATGATGTTTCTCATAAGAATAGAAAGCTTTTGGCTTTTGTAATTTATCACCACGTCTATTCTGCTTTTGGTCCTTCTTGACAAAAGAAGCTTTCAGAGCCTGCTCAACTTCCCTCTCAAAAGTTCTGTCAGTCAAACGCAACTCGTGCGCTTCTAGACTACTTTGCAGCTCTTCAATGTTCATGGTCTCCAGATCTTTGGAATGTTCAATATACAACAACAATGTAATCAAACTGAGGAGTAAGCGACCTCAGAACCTTCTCTATGATTACTTGTTCAGAAGGAGTTTCTCCACAAGCCTTCATCTCATTAGTGATCAGAATCACTCTTGAGATATACTCAGAAACCTTCTCACTGCTCTTCATGTTGAGATTTTCGTATTGCTTTCTCAAGGACTGAAGCTTCACCTTCTTCACTGATGCGTCACCACCGTAACATCTGACCAGTGTGTCCCACGCCCCCTTTGACGTCATAGAATCTGCATTCTTCTCAAACACATTCTCATCCACACACTGATGGATGTAAAACAACGCATTCTGATCCCTCCTCCTTTTATTTCTCGCGCTTTTTCTTCTTCATTGCGCAGAATCGGAATGTAACCATCGGTAACAAGCTCCAGAACATCTTGAGCTCCAAACAACACACGCATCTGGATCATCCATCTATTCCAGTTTTTGCCATCAAAGACTGAAAGTTTGGTGCTTATGTTGTTGTTTCCGTTCATCTTCTTCCTTGTGCAAATATCCTTAGATATTGACTCACACAGTGTTTCCCAACCCACAAACAGAAAAAACGATTCTTGTTCTAGATTCAACGTGAAACCTAGAAATAAAATCAAACACACAGACAACTCACAGTCACTTGTGTTTCCCTGGATCAAAACCGGAAGCTCTAGATACCAATTTGCTGGTGCACAAGGACAAAGAGGAAATAACGATAGAAATAAGAAAGAGTATAAAATAAGGATTGAATTACTATTAATGAAATAAGAGTACATATTTATACACAACTAAAAGCCCAAAAATCAATATGCCCATAAACCTAATTAAAACAAACCCTAATCTTAATCTTAGTGATTAAGTTAGACGATACTAACGGTAAAATAACAAACACTAAAGTACCCTAGTAATTACAAAACCGCCCTCAGAAGTTCAACAACTTCTGACAGCATTAGAACCTCAACTTCTGGGCAGCGCCAAAACTTCTAACATGAATTAGTCTCAACATGACGGAGTGAAATCTCATAACAACAATGAGTTAATTTAAAGAGAAATAAAGCCTGCAGAATGAAGACCAAAGGTGCCATGGCCGCCGAGAGCGCAACTACATAGAAGAAAGGGTGAAGGATGAGATGGAAGATGAAATCCAAAGGAAAGATCTAATGTGTTAATTAGTAATAAGATAACATAGGACTATTTGATCTAACAGTTAAATTGAATGGTACATGGGTGAAGCATTTTGTTGGACCCTCACTCTAGAAGCAACTTTTTAATATATATTTTTATAAAAAAAATTCCAGTTTTTTTTTTAATTTCCAGATTTTCTTTTTTGAAAAAAAATCAATTTTTTCTTCGAAAAAAATGTTTATTTTTTATTTTCGAAAAAAAAAATTATTTTAATTTTTTTCTGAAAATTTAGTTTATTTTCGGAATTTTTAATATTTTTTTCAAAAATTTTTTTCAGTTTTTTTTAAAATTTTTTAACTTTTTAATTTTTCGGATTTTCTTTTTCCAAAAAAAAAATCTCAGTTTTATTTTTTTAAAAATTATAATTCTTTTTTTGGAATTAATTTTTTTTTTTCAAAATTAAAGTTTCCAATTTTTTTTTTAGAATTTTTTTTAATAAATTTTCAGATTTTTTTCAAAAAAAAATCATTTTTTTTGTTATTTTTTTTAAATATTTATCAGTTTTTATTTTTCTAGAAAAACTTATTTTTTATTTTTTTAAATTTAATTTTTTATTAATTTAAAAAAATAGATTTATTGAATTTAAAGATTAATATTATTAAAATGTGATAGATGGATTGAATCCATCTATATATATAAATGAATGAATTGGATCAACCGATTAATTTATTTTTCATTTAATAGATGAATTTGATGGATTTATTAGTGAATGGATTGAATGAATTTTGTCTTAATGAATTCAATTGTCAACCATAATTAGCATGTTAGGTAGATCACACATAAAAATAAAAATAAAACAGTCTATCAACATGGTATTTTTATATTTAAAAAAAAAAAAATCATATATTAAACTTAAAACTTGCAAATATATATGACAATTACACAACTACTTGCAACATTTTAATAGAAAAACGAAGCAAAATAAATATTATGTGACAATATACACTATTGCTGTGTGATATAACTCGTATAAAAAGAATACGGTTCCTCCATCTTCTCTACTTCATTCGCTAAGTCACTCACATTCTGCCATTGTTATTATTTTGATTTAATATTATTTTTCATGGTAACTTTAAGGGTTATTTTGTTCTTTAAAATGATAAAAAAAAATTAATATTAATTTCTTAAAATCTTCAAAAAATATTTTGTTAATTCTTTTTGTCTAATTAATAATAAAATATTTAAAAATTTGTTGTTAATCATAAGAAATTGATTGATATTGATTAATATAATATATTTTGAAGAGTTAAAATATCAGTATCAAGCATTTTTAAGTTAGGGATCAAAATAAATCTTAAGATTATTTTTATCTTATTATTTTTATTTTTTATTTAAATTTCTATTTATTTGATTACTTAAATAAATTTGTTATATATTAAGTATTTATTTAAGTTGTACTCTATGAACGAACTAAATTGTTTTCCAACTCTTTGCATATCTATCATAAAAGAAAATAAAGTGTTGAGTAAAATCCTTAATTGTTCTTATTAATTTCAAATTGATCCACGTGGCTTATTAATTTTTAAGTACTATGTTTTAGTGAAAAACTCAATTTTAAATAAATTCCAATAATTATAAGTAATTTTAATAAACCTAGAATTGCTTAATCTTTCTTCTGTTATTCCAAATTCTCAGCAAAAACCTAGAATTGGTTTTGCCCACTTCACCACGTTCTTCTTTTTTTCTCCATCCACCCAACCTCATCCATGAACACCACAATCTTCTATAACTATCCTCTCTTTCTCATCAACACAACAACCATGAATGGCTTCTTCTCTGATCCTTAACTCGCCGATCTACCTCCGTCTCAGATATGTAAAAGGTAAAAAATACAAACTTTTATGGTGTATTTTTTATTTATAGTTTTTCTCAGATCTGATTTTTTGTTATTGTTACTGAGTAGTGGTTAATCTATTTTTTGTTCGATGTACAATTTTTCTCACGTATCTGAATTTTTGTCATTGTTAATGATGGTGATGAATAAAATGGCGATGAAGAGGACCCCTGAGTTTATGTTAGACTTGTAGTTATTCTTCTTAGATTTGGATTTTTGTTGTTGTTTTTTAGTGATGAAGATTGAATTATATTTTTTGTTAGATCTTTCATTATTTTTGTCATGTTTCAACTTTTTTTGCTCAGGTGTTTGTGAATATTGCCGGCTAAATCCATGTTCTAGCGATGAGGGTGGTGGTGGTGGTCGAAGTAGGTTTCCGGCAACGTGGGTGGTGGTGGTCGGATTTAACATTAAGATTTGTGATGGCGGCAACGAGTTACCGACATTCAGATTCGAAAATATTTATGTTTCATATTTTCAATTTAGGTTTTCTTATAAACTTATTCTATTGTATTTGAGTTGTTTAGGTTTTTTAACAGGCGCTGAACAAATTGTTATAATTCTTATTAGGTGAATATTTTAGGAGAACTATTGAGACACACGAATACCAAGTATTAACACTTGAAGGAACTCAAATCTTTTTGTCACAAGGCTCGAAGCTTTTTGTCACAAGGTCATTGAGGATTTCGAGTTGCTGCAGATTTTCGGTCGTGATTTGGCCTCCATTTGCAAAGGAGATTGTGATTTGTTGTAAATTTGAGAAAACTGGATTTGAAGAAACTGGAATTGCAAGTTATTTCATTTACTTTTTGATAAGAAAGCTATCGAGGAAAGATGTCGGATTTAAGGATTATATCGAGGAAAGATATACAATATTCAAAAGGTTAGTGATTTTTATTTGTGATTTATACTCTTTAATGATTTAGGGTTTGTGTTTGTTTAAAGTTAGGATTTAGAGTTTGTTTTTGTTTGAGTGTTTGTTCATAATTCTAATTAGTTTTGTGTATGTGTTTTTTTCTTCCTTGCAGATCCAACACTGTAGCTGATATATGAACGTTCAATGAAATATGAACTTCTAGGGAATGATTCCATTTTTTGGTATTTTTAAAGCAAACTAAATTATATTTCTAAATTTTATGTGTTTTTCCCTAACTCTAAGTTATGGATCTGTCAGAATTGCAATTAGCTCTTCCTTTTCCAACCTTTATGGCAGAAAACATAGTTTTGTTTATAATGATTTTTTTAGTGTATAATGATTTTTTTTATATTATATTCTCTATGTTACTGATACTGGTGTTATACTTTGATTACATGAAAGTGTTGGATTCAGGTGATTATGGTGTCGCTATTGCTGCTGAAACTTTCACAGTTGCATTGAATAAAAACTAGCAGGGTAAGCTCATATTTGGTATTTTTCATATTGGATGGTGATGTTGTTGATGTTAAACCACTCGTGAGCCTTTACGAATGTTTGTTTGTTTTGAAGTTTCTGGAAATCTGTAAACTAAGACCTAAGAATCTTGAAGTTTTTGGAAATATCTAAGCTAATGACACCAGAGTTTTAGAAATTGTTCCACTATTTATATGCATAGTAATCATGAGTTATGACTTTTGAACATAAATTTGTATCTATTGTTTTGCTGCTATTATAAAATATTACTCTTTATCAAAGCTTACTGATATAGTCTGAAAATATTGAGAGTTATGGCTTACTATGCATGTTTCAAACTCTTAATTAATTTTTGATATTTTTGATATTTTGATTAGAGCTTACTACTAATCATGAGTTATGGCTTTTGAACATAATTGAGTTATGATATTTTGATTATGGCTTTTGCAGACCACTAGCCGATGTCGTACAACCTTTTGCCAAACTGATGCTTTGAATGGTGTATTTGTAAGGAAGTGTTAGGTAATTTGTCATATGATATTAGAGAGAGATTTCAGAGAGTAACATGTAATGTAAGCATGAATCTTTTATTTGTTATAACTTATAAGTAAATAATCACAGTTATGAATGATATTTAATAATTGCTTTATTTGTAAAGAATTGCCAAAATTAAGAGGATATATTTTAAAAATGTACCCTCTTCTAAAATTAACGTGTTTATGTTATAACTTATATTAACGTGTTTATGTTATAACTTATATTAATAATTAAAATTTATACAATTAAAATAATATTAACACAATTAAATACTACAAAAGTTATA
This sequence comes from Vicia sativa, assembly GCA_021764765.1. Lineage (NCBI taxonomy): Eukaryota > Viridiplantae > Streptophyta > Magnoliopsida > Fabales > Fabaceae > Vicia > Vicia sativa. The sequence goes on from CM038793.1 coordinate 276,241,058, forward strand.
TATTTGTGAAAGAGTCAGAAATTTGGGATTGAAGTACGTCCCAACCAACTTTTGATGTAAACATAATTTATGAAGACGAGTCAGAAGTTGAAACTTCTGAAGAAGAGTCAGAAGTAGAAACTTCTAAAGAAGAGTCAGAAGTTGAACTTCTGAAGAGTCGGAAAATGACATTGAATTTGGATACTATAAAGGTGGACCTTCTGAAGGAGGAGCTTCTAAAGGTAGTGATCAAGAATCTGGTGGTGATCATGCTTCTGGAAGGGAAAACTCTAAAGACGTAGGTTCTAGAGGATAAGCTTCTGGAGGTGATCAAATTTTTGGTGGTAATCATGACTCTAAAGGTGGACCTTCTGAAGGAGGAGCTTCTAAAGGTAGTCTAACCTCTAGTGGTGGTCATGATTCTGAAGGAGGAACTGGTATAAAGTGATATTGAAAATAACATGTTAAATCAGAATATAATAAAGTGAAGGAACATATTGTATGTTTATTAAGAATGTTTAAGAAATTAAGTTTCTGTAAATTAATGTTTATTATTGTAAATAAATGTTTCTTATAAATAAATGAAATGAAACATTTTTTTTTGGAAAAACATTATATTCTCGAAAAAAAAGTGAAAATATTTTTTTTTATAATATTTGTGAAAGAGTCAAAAGTTTGGGATTGAAGTAAGTCCCAACCAACTTCTGATGTAGAGATAACTTCTGAAGACGAGTTAGAAGTTGAAACTTCTAAAGAAGAGTCAGAAGTTGAAACTTCTGAAGAGTCGGAAAATGACATTGAATCTGGATACTATAAAGGTGGACCTTTTGAAGGAGGAGCTTCTAAAGGTAGTGATCAAGAATCTGGTGGTGATCATGCTTCTGGAAGGGAAAACTCTGAAGACATAGGTTCTGGAGGACAAGCTTCTGGAGGTGATCAAATTTTTGGTGGTAATCATGACTCTAAAGGTGGACCTTCTGAAGGAGGAGCTTCTAAAGGTAGTCTAACCTCTGGTGGTGGTCATGATTCTGAAGGAGGAACTGGTATAAAGTGATATTGGAAATAACATGTTAAATCAGAATATAATAAAGTGAAGGAACATATTGTATGTTTATTAAGAATGTTTAAGAAATTAAGTTTCTGTAAATTAATGTTTATTATTGTAAATAAATGTTTCTTATAAATAAATGAAATGAAACATTTTTTTTTTGGAAAAACATTATATTCTCGGAAAAAAAAGTGAAAATATTTTTTTTTTTATAATATTTGTGAAAGAGTCAAAAGTTTGGGATTGAAGTAAGTCCCAACCAACTTCTGATGTAGAGATAACTTCTGAAGACGAGTTAGAAGTTGAAACTTCTAAAGAAGAGTCAGAAGTTGAAACTTCTGAAGAGTCGGAAAATGACATTGAATCTGGATACTATAAAGGTGGACCTTTTGAAGGAGGAGCTTCTAAAGGTAGTGATCAAGAATCTGGTGGTGATCATGCTTCTGGAAGGGAAAACTCTGAAGACATAGGTTCTGGAGGACAAGCTTCTGGAGGTGATCAAATTTTTGGTGGCAATCATGACTCTAAAGGTGGACCTTCTGAAGGAGAAGCTTCTAAAGGTAGTCCAGCCTCTGGTGGTGGTCATGATTCTGAAGGAGGAACTGGTATAAAGTGATATTGGAAATAACAAGTTAAATCAGAATATAATAAAGTGAAGGAACATATTGTATGTTTATTAAGAATGTTTAAGAAATTAAGTTTCTGTAAATTAATATTTGTTAGTTGAAAATAAATGTTTCTTATAAATAAATGTAATGAAACAATTTTTTTTGGAAAAAAAAAGTGAAAAAATATATATATTTTTTATAATATTTGTGAAAGAGTCGGAAGTTTGGGATTGGAGTAAGTCCCAACCAACTTCTGATGTAGAGATAACTTCTGAAGACGAGTCAGAAGTTGAAACTTCTAAAGAAGAGTCAGAAGTTAAAACTTCTGAAGAGTCGGAAAATGACATTGAATCTAGATACTATAAAGGTGGACCTTTTGAAGGAGGAGCTTCTAAAGGTAGTGATCAAGAATATGGTGGTGATCATGCTTCTGGAAGGGAAAACTATGAACACGTAGGTTCTGGAGGACAAGCTTTGGAGGTGATCAAATTTTTGGTGGTAATCATGACTCTAAAGGTGGACCTTCTGAAGGAGGAGCTTCTAAAGGTAGTCCAACCTCTAGTGGTGGTCATGATTCTGAAGGAGGAACTGGTATAAAGTGATATTGGAAATAACATGTTAAATCAAAATATAATAAAGCGAAGGAACATATTGTATGTTTATTAAGAATGTTTAAGAAATTAAGTTTCTGTAAATTAACGTTTGTTATTGTAAATAAATGTTTCTTATAAATAAATGTAATGAAACATTTTTTTTTGGAAAAAAAATTATATTCTCGAAAAAAAAAAGTGAAAATAATTTTTTTTATATAATATTTGTGAAAGAGTTAGAAGTTTGGGATTAGAGTAACTCCTAACCAACTTCTGATGTTGAGATAACTTCTGAAGAAGAGTCAGAAGTTGAAACTTCTGAAGAGTCGGAAAATGACATTGAATTTGTGGTTGAAGGCCATGAAAGAAGAACTTGAGGCTTCAGAAAGAAACAAGACTTGGAAGTTAACTGAGCTTCCAAAGGAGAAGAAAACTATCAGTGTCGGATGGGTTTTCAAGGAGAAATCTGCATTTCTAAATGGAGTATTGGAAGTTGCACACTGTAGCAACCAGAAGAAACTTGCAGAAGTTCTGATGAAGGATGCCAAGACTGAACACCTTATCTGGTTGAGGGATGTAATTGGTGTTGTTAGTTTCTGATGAATATGAATTAGAGTAATGTTATTCATTCACCAAAATCCTACACCAATACTTACATCAAACATTATTCATCGTATTTATATGCTGAATAAAGTTTTTTAATAAAAAATTATATTTTTGAACAGTAATATATTATTATAATAATTTTTTTTTTCACAAAAGGTTTATATTTTTTTTAATAGTAAAATAAAATTGGTTAATGAAATATAAAAAATTGGTTAATGAAATGATGAAGTTGGTTAATAAAAAATTATTCTGACTCAAGCGCTTAAAATGGAACTTTATACTATGTTGAGCAGAAGATTAATTTAGAAGTTCTAAGGAAGAACTTCTGGAACATTCATGCTGTAAAGAAAACTTCTGAGTGAAGATTGAAATACAAACTCTGATAGAAGCACCATATGTAAACCCTAGATAGAACATGTTTTCAACAATGCTTATAAAAGATCATGAAGTGTTAGAAGTTCTAATGAAGAATAACACTTCTGGTCAAACACGTGAAAGCAACTTCTGAAGGAAGCATGCTAACGCAACCTCTGATAGAAGCACCAAAGCAACCTCTGATAAAAGTGCTACTAAATTATTTTTAATATTTAGTCATTTATTAACCAACTTCATCATTTCATTAACCAATTTTATTTTACTATTAAAAAATATATAACTTTTTTATATTTTTTTATTATAATAATATATTACTATTCATAAATATATTTTTTTATTAAAAAACACTATTCACCAAATAAATACGATGAATAGTATTTGATGTAAGTATTGGTGTAAGATTTTGGTGTATGAATAGCATTAAGTAATGCGAATAATGCTATTCATACACCAAAATCCTACCCTAATACTTACATCAAACACTATTCATCGTATTTATACGGTGAGTAATATTTTTTAATAAAAAATATATTTATGAACAGTAATATATTATTATAATAATATTTTTTTAATAAATTTTTTTTTAATAGTGAAAAAAAATTGGTTAATGAAATATAAAAAATTGGTTAATGAAATGATGAAGTTGGTTAATAAATGAATCTTCAGAAGTTTCAACTTCTAACTCCTCTTCAGAAGTTTCAACTTGACTCTCTTCAAGTTTCAACTTGACTCTTCAGTTTCAACTGACTCCTCAGTTGAAAGTTTCAACTCGACTCTTCAAAAGGTTCAACTTCTGACTCTTCTTCAGAAGTTGAAAGTTTCAACTTCTGACTCCTTTTCAGAAGTTTCAACTTCTGACTACTCTTCAAAAGTTGAAAGTTTCAACTTCTGACTCCTCTTCAAAAGTTTCAACTTCTGACTCCTCTTCAGAAGTTTCAACTTCTATCTCCTCCCTCTTCATAAGTTTCAACTTCTGACTCGTCTTCAGAAGTTTCAACTTTTGACTGCTCTTCAGAAGTTTCAACTTCTGACTCCTCTTTAGAAGTTTCAACTTCTGACTGTTCTTCAGAAGTTTCAAGTTTCAACTTTTGACTCCTCTTCAGAAGTTTCAACTTTTGAATCCTCTTCAGAAGTTTCAACTTCTGACTCCTCTTCAAAAGTTTCAACTTATGACTCCTCTTCAGAAGTTTCAACTTCTGACTCCTCTTCAGAAGTTGAAAGTTTCAACTTCTGACTCCTCTTCAAAAGTTTAGAGTTTCAACTTCTAACTCCTCTTCAGAAGTTTCAACTTCTGACTTCTCTTCAGAAGTTTCAACTTCTGACTCCTCTTCAGAAGTTGAAAGTTTCAACCTCTGACCCCTCTTCATAAGTTTCAACTTCTGACTCCTCTTCAGAAATTTCAACTTCTAACTCCTCTTCAGAAGTTTCAACCTCTAAGTCCTCTTCAGAAGTTATCTCTACATCAGAAGTTGGTTGGGACTTGCTCCAATCCCAAACTTCTGACTCTTTCACAACAACGTCTCTGTTGATTTCTACTTTGTTGGTTTCTGGACAATAGAGCTTATATGCACCTGAACTGTGGTACCCCACCAGTAACTTTGTTGGTTTTTGGGAGGTGGCAGATACATTTTAGTTGGTGACAAGATAAATTCTCCTTCTGAACATTCACATTTGAGGTCCATGAGAAATAAAAGAGCAGATATTTGGAATAGAGGAAAGTGGGCTGGAGAGACAAAAGTTTGTTGTTGGGCCAGGTAAACCCAAAGATGAATTAGGGTTATGGTTAAAATCATTAAGACATGTGGCGAATGGAGGAATGGCCACATTAGGGTTAGTTGAAATGATTTCTTGGGAGGGGCTAACACGCCTTATTACACATGTAGCATATGGTACTTTCACTACTTTGAAAGTAGTTGGATTTATTGTACTATTTCGGAGTTTACTCTCTCTCTCTCTCTCTCTCTCTCTCTCTCTCTCTTCGTCTATTCCTGTTATTCCTTGTTATCTTTCTATCTGGCTCAAAATTTGTTGTTGCAAGGTGTCATCCAAAGATGACGGTTCTTCGGCGGATCCGGCCATATAGGCCAGATAGTTTGTAATAGTGGATGCCAGATTGTTTGTAATAGTGGATGGATCTCGTCAATAGATACTATTCTCTACTTTTATCTTCAAAAGTACCAGATCCCCTCGATTGAAGGTATAATCGACTCGTTTCTTGTTATTCCTTCTATCTGGCTCAAAATTTGTTGTCTTTGTTACAAATTTGTTGTGTTTGTTGCAAGGTATCATCTGAAGACGCAAGTGTCATCCGATAGTTTGTAATAGTGGATGGATCTCGGCTATACAGATCAAGGTGAAGTTCTATTCACTACTTCTTTGGGATGATATGCTTTTCAAGGTAAAATAGTATAGAATAAAAAAGTTTTTCTTGTAAAACATCCGAAATAGTAAAACAGACAAATTTAAACAAATTAAAGTTAATAAGCGGTTATTCATTAGCTTTATAGCTTCTATAAGAATCTTATTAAAATAATCTCTAAATATCTTTTAGCTAAATATAAGAGTTTATTGATCAGTAAAGAAAATGGTACCTTTCATGTTTAATCATAGACATGCCACGGTTACTAAGTTGGTAACAAGTATATAGATGAACAAGTAAGTACTTATGAAAATGTTATGAGCCTATATGCTAATAGAAGTACTTATGAAAATGTTATGAACCTATATGCAAATTCACATAATAATACAAACAAAAGTGTATGTGACTATTCTTAAAAGTCAATGCATTGAATCATATAACAGTTTCTATAGCCCTTAAGCACCTTCAATTTGTTTTTTCTAACGCATGGAGAATCTGTGATGTGGTTTTGCACTAAGACTATTTGTGTTGTATTATTTCAAGTAGGTAATGTCCACCCCTAATGCAAGCCAAGTCATCTAGGTTGTTTTTGATTCTGCTATTAGAATCTCATTTGTAATTAAATTGATTGAATTTTGAAATATAGGTGAATTACAAATCACCTAACAATTAGAATATGATTATATAATACACTATATTTAGAATGTACAAATGGAACAATCCAAAATATTATGCAAATATTATTGAGAATATATCTGTTTAATGAATAATTGGGTATCAGAATCTCATTTGTAATTAAATTGATTGAATTTTGAAATATTATGTGAATTACAAATCACCTAATAATTAAAATATGATTATATAATACACTATATTTAGAATGTACAAATTGAACAATGTAACACATTATGCAAACATAATTGAGAATGCATCTGATTAATGAGTAATTGGGTATTTAATGTTATTAGGCCTAAAAATATAAAATAATTTGGAAATGCCCTTTCGGAAACTCCAAAAACATACTTGAAATTTGGAAATTTTCGATATACCAAAAATTTGGAAATGCCCTTCCGAAAATTTCGTCCGGAAATCTCTTTGAAAAAGGCCAAGGGTAGAAAAATTGTCACATTTTTTAAAGAAATTTTTTCTTTCAAATAGAAAAGCCCAATAAAGCGCCAAACCTTTCTTTATAAACCCAAATTTTAAAGCACCCAACCTTTCTTTATAAACCCTAATTTAATATTTCAAATGCTTTTTCAGATTTCAATGGAACGGTTGACGACCGTCTGTTATACCTCAAAATTTGCCCTCCTTTCTCTCAAGACAATCCAGGGCTCTATATTCAAGAATTTCACAAGGTTTGCTCAAATAAACCCCCTCCTAAGCAATCAATCCAGACGAGGATTTTGCACATCTCAAGTCAAAATGGATCTCCAGTGCTCTGAGGGGTCACCATATCCCATCATATGTATCAAAGGATCACCATGTCAAGTTTCAAGCCTCACAAGTCAAAATTGTTCATCCAATGGTTCAGATAGCTGAAAATCAATTGTATTGGACAAAAAGTCAACTATGGTCAACATGCAGTCAAACTTCATAATTTTTGGTCAACATCAATATTTTGAAGTAATATTCATCATTTGATCAAGAGTTGATCATGATTCATCAAGAAAAGTCAAGATCTGATCAAAAGTCAAAGTTTCTAAATTAAGACTCTTCAAACAAAAGTCAACAGAATTTTGACCAGGCATAACTTTCACATACTTTATCAGAAATTTTTCCACCAAAGCTCATTTTAAAGAGAATTCAATTCTCTACAACTTCATGTCTCACAAGCTTTGGCTATAAGTGCTTCATTTGGAAGTTATGGATCAAAACATTATAGGTCCTTTTAAAAGTCAACAAAAAGTCATCTTTTTGCAAAGAAGTGTTCATGAGCATGGAAATTTCAATGAAGATGAAACCAAAAGGGTTGTTTAGAAGACATCTTGATATTTCAAAAAAGTCCAAGAACACCCAAAAATTCTAAATATTGAGCAAGATACAAGTTTTACAAGTTGGGCATTTTTGAGGAGGTGCATAAGGAGAAATACTTGAGAAAATCAAATTTTTTCCAAATGGGCTTAACTTTTCTTGGTTCAAACTTGTTCCTAATCATAATTATAACCTCCAAGCCCAATGCCACGCCCTTGAGCTTTTTATTTTATTTATTTTGATTTTTTATTCATTAAAGTCAATTTAATTAAAATAAAATAGCAAAAAATAAATCAACCAATGCAAGGCTGTATATTTGACATTCTTGAGGTCCAAGATACCTATTAAATGACCTGAAATTTGAAATTGAAAGATTGGCAAGTGATTGATACAAGATTGGCAATATTTGATCAAGATTGACAAGATTGGCAAATCAAATATATTCTCATTGAATGGGATATATTTTATCATAAATGCTCAACCTGAATCCATCCTCTATAAATTCAGAGGGTTTCTAAATCCTAAATGAGGTTTTTTGGCAGCTTGAAGAACCATAACTAAGCTCAAGAAAACTGTGTGTTTCAAGCAACTTGCAGTCAAAGTTTTGCTTCGATCCAGGCTATTCCAAGCATTCAAACAGCTTCCTGGTGCTCCTCTGAATCATTCCAGACCCTTGCAAGCACGCAAAAGCTCCTGAAATGTAAAATCACAGTTTCGGTTTCCATGCATATTTTCAATTTTCGATTTCATACATACATGCTTGTTTAATTCAATTTGATCATATATTTGTGTTTGTATTGATGGTTCTATGTTTTCTGGATAGTTTGATTCAAGTTTAGATGCAGGAACCAGGATCTGCCATTGTTAGGGCTTGAAGTTTTGATTTGGGGTTTTTCGTATTAGCCAAAATTATAGCAAACTAAGGGCATAGTCGTGTTCAGTGGATCAATTCCAATCGATCCATGGTCTCGTATATAATTTATCTTTGGTATTTGTCAAGTTTTTGATTTACAGGTACTATAGTTACTAACCAAAATCCGTAGGCAAAGGATGCAGCAAATCTGGTGGCATAAGTCTGGAAATTCAAATGAAGAAGATGACCCTTGGCGCGTTTTGGTGCCAATCCCAGAAGTTCCAACTTCTGGACATCCCTCAGAAGCATCACGTCCAGAAGCTCCAGCTTCTGGATCCCCAGAGGAGACATCATGTCCAGAAGCTCCAGCTTCTGGATCCCCAAAGGAGACATCACGTCCAGAAGCTCCAGCTTCTAGATCCTCAATAGAGCCCCCAGAAGCTCCAGCTTCTGGGCGTCCCAGATCCAGAATCTCTAGAAGCCCCAACTTCTGGACCCTTCCAGCGCCAGATTCCCCAGAAGCTCCAGCTTCTAGACGTCCCCAGCAGCAAAATCTCCAGAAGCCCCACCTTCTGGACCCTTCCATATGCAGAAGCTCCAGCTTTTGGACACGCTCAACAGGATTTCCACCAGAAACTCCAGTTTCTGGATGCCCACAACGCTCCACTCACAGAAGGCCCAACTTTTGAGGCAGCTTCTGTCATAAGCTCTTTTTTACTCTTTTTATTTATTTTTATTTATTTTCTGCTTTCCCTTTTAATTAATTAATTAAATTAGTAATTAGGTTAATTAATTAGGTTAATTAGATAATTTCACGAATAACTTTTTCATGCTTTTTAATTAACTTAATTAGTTTAATTTAGGTTAATATTCGTTAATTTTTCTTAAAAATTAAAATCAGTTAGAATTAGGTTCTTTTCTCACAAAAACTCTAATTTTCAAAAATACCAAAAATACTAGGATGTAGTTTCTCTTCTGCTATTTATTTTCTTGCATTTAAATTCTAGAAAGGATGTATAGGTTGCAAGTTTATTTTCATGTAATAGCGTAGGATTTTATTTTCCGCATTTATTTTCTGCACCTCCTATTATGTATCTTCCCCAAAGCCATGTAATAACGTAGAACCTTTACATTTCCATAATTTACTTTCTGCACTTATTAACTGCTAGTAATTAGGCGTGTATGACAAGATTAACTTAATCAATCTAGATCACTAATCACAAGATAAATATCTGAAAACAACACACTCTTTTCACACATGCACCTACCTTAGGGTATCCTCTCTCGTTGCCTTACGAAACAATGGTCATGTCCCTCGAGCGTATGGTATCTTAGCACAGTTGCCTACCATATATCATCACAAGTCCTTTCGCCTTCCCTTACTCAGAATCTAACGAAGGTCTTTTCATGTTCTTTTCGCCTTCCCTTAATTGGATAAAAGAAAAGTCGGTGGCGACTCTTGCTATCAGCAATATTTGCGATCAAACACAAAACAAAACAAGTCAGTTCTCCCACTGTGTTACACCGTCATTCAGAACCAGTAACAAGATACTTTGAGGCAACAACTGCACAATTCATCTAATAAGAACCAGAGCACTTCACTAAACAGTCTTTTATGGATGTTAAAACAATTATTAAAGCAGTCAATCCACAGTTGATATTCCTTGATCGTTTTCAAAAATTATGGGTATGACATTAATTTTTAATAAAATCGTTATCACTACTGCCACTTTTGACTATTTTTATTTTTTGTTAAATATCAAGGAGATAAGCGGGAAAATAATGAAAAGTTTTCGTTATATGCAAATTTCCGGTATCCAAATTTCCGGTATGTTTTCGTTATATGCAAAGTTTTCGGAAGGACATTTCAAATTCCACTATACTGGAAATTTAGAAATTTCCGGTATATGTCAAATATTCGGAAGTTTTTTCAAAACGTCCGGTTTATCGGAATTTTTGAAAAATCTGGTATATTAGAAATTTCGCTTATGGCTGAAATTTCTGGTATGCTTCCTTATTTTGTTTTTCCAATGGTTGAGATTTTGCTGACACTTTTGAAGGGTCCAGATTGCGTCGACACTTGTGTGTGGTCTAAAACGCATAATAGGCGTTTTAGGGCAGAAGTGTATTACAACGGCCGCAAACCTGCTGTTGAATTCAAAGATCGAGTTTCAGGAGGATTACATTGGTACAAATTGTTGAATTTAAAGATCGAGTTTTGGGAGGATTACATTGGTACAGATGGTTGAGTGAAATACAACCTAATTGAGCGGAAGAATGATGAAGATGTGAAGGCCATGTGCAAATCATTTCATCGTAGGATAACCAAAGGTTCGATCGAGTTGGACGCGGAGATCCGAAGATCTGTTGACGACATAATGAAGTGTCTAAAGTGTTTATTTATTTTTGTTTGTCATCTGATGTTTGTTAACTTATTAGAGTTTCTTATTTGTGTTATTTTGTTTTCTTTATGCAATCTAAAGAAGTACTAGCTAAAAAATATTATGTAATAAAGTAAAGTCTTTTTGTCACAACATACACATAATCTACTATCTAACTAAGATTGAAAGATACTTATACACTTCCAATCATACCCTTTTTCTCGAAAAACATTTACACTACGTAATATCCTTTTTGGTAATTCACTAATTCACAATGTATTACTCATCACATTTCTCCTCTATGCCAAATGGCACTCAATTTTTTCAAATTTCCTTTTCCCTGAACACTCCTCATCTACCCATTTTTCAAATTTTCTTTTCCCTCTAACACTCCTCGTCTACCCATTTTCAAATTTCAAATTTCCACACTTTTGTCATTTTCAATACAACACTGTCTCATTATCTCTCCCATTTCCCCTCATCTCTTTAAACCCCCAACAAACCCTATCACCTCTTATTCTTCATAATTTACAGAACTCCCTTTTTATTTGAAAGCTTTGTATATCAGTTTGTAGTTCTCTCTCTTCTTTTTCACCCATCCTCCAGTTTGATAGTTACTTAAACTGTGGTTGCAGAAAACTCCGTCGTCTGGCAGTGAAAATCTGTTTTGACGACAGTGATCTCAACCGAACAGAACGTTGTAGTACCAGAACTGCTTCAACAGAACGATTTACTTGATCTACACAGTTCTGCAGATTTTGATGGTGAGTTTGTGTAATATTGGAAGAACCATTACTCCTTGATGTACCAAGGATCGATTTGAAGAGGGTATGAAGTTTAGGCGATGTCAATGTTTGAGCTTATGCATTGAAGTCATTGTTGATGCAATTTGTGGTTGATTAACTATTGTTGCTGTTGTTTGATGTGGTTTAACTATCGTTACCGCCGAGAAACTACTCAGATACAATGCTTTTAATTTTTCTACGTGTCGATTGAGTTTCTTTTTGCGGTTCCGATTTGAACCTTCATCCTCTGACTGCTTCTGTTACGAATTTGTGTTGTTGTAGGTCTTGATGCGAGGAATTCGAAGGTTGCGGTGTTGAAACTGCTTTGATTTGTGTTGTCTCAAATATTGATACATTTTGTTCCAAACTTGCAGGTTGTGGTGATGCTACTGTTGCATTGTATGCGAAGCTACGCGTGCGGAATTGAAGCTTCAATGGTTGGTGATGCGGAGTTGACGTGTTGAGGTGATGTCGGTGTTTGAGCTTATGCGTAAAGTCCGTGTTGATGCAATTTGCCGTTGATTCACTGTTGTTGCTGTTGTTTGATGTTATTTTTCTGGATTCTCTCTTATGATACAGTTTGCTATGTGGAAAAGAAAAAGCTACCATTTTCAGACGCCCCAAAGGATGACAGGAGCCTGCACACATCCATCTGGGCCTTTATGAGAGTGTGAGTGTGAATTTTCACAAGTTGCAGTTTGACTTCTAAAGGAGGGAGACTTATCAGGAAAAATGTGAGTAATTTTATCACCAACAATGCAACATAATTAACGATATATTAATAATCAAGCAAGAGTTTTGAAGTTTTAATTGAATGAATTGCAGAGCTTAGAATCATCAACCAACACTCTTCGGGGGAATGATAAGGTTGAGAAAGAAGCTTTCGAAAGTCACCCGTCCAAAACCATTTAAGCTTCGAACTGATGTAATTTCATCGCAATTGATTGATATTATTCTGCATTCTTGTTTTCCCAAAGCGTTGTGGTTATGACATATTTTTATGGTATATTTATGTAGCAAAGGGGAAAGATTAAAGAAGAGGAATTTGAACAAAAAGTGCAACTGATGAAGACAAAAGAAGAGAAGCAAAGAATTCCTGTTCCACAAGGTCTTGGACAACCAATGAACCCCAAGTAACATTGTTCTGCTAATTAATGAAAAGTACTTTGTTTAAGTGTTGTATGACTATGCATTATAATTAATATGGTCATGTTCTTCTAGGTATATACCTTATAGTTATAATATACGGTTTTATGTTGCATTCTTTTGGTGCTATTGTTACAGTGTTTGGCAAAACCTCCTGTCAAGGAAATTACAATACCTGTTGACCTGAAGCTTCATACTGACATGCGTGCGATGGATCGTGCTGAGTTTGATGAACAAATGTGCACTTTCTCTTCCTTGTCTCCTTAGTGTTGTAAATTTTCAAGACTTTCGTAGTGGAGATATAAACAATTTTATAAATTCGTCTAATTATACAGGTGGCAGAAAAATTGCTCTTCATAGAACAATATAAATTGGAAACGGAGAGGCAGCAGAAGATACACTGCTACTATGCATACATTCATGTTCCTATGATTCCTTTCATTAAATGGTTTTGGGAAGTTATTCAAGGTTTCAACAAAGACAAGGCCAGGCTGTTGCAGTTTGTGACAGACACATCCAAGGTATATTGATGGTAAAGCTGTAAACATTTTTTTCTTTTATTGGTAGTATCCCAACATTGTGAGTTGATTTTCCATGCCCAAGTAACTGCATTTGGTCTTCATATTGGAAGTCATTTTATTTGGCATTTGGATGCATAAGATGAATACAATTAAATGCTTAGCCATATTCTGTTAGACCTTATTTTTGTATTCAAGATGGCGGATTCCTAAGCTCCTTTACTTTAAAATGGTTAAATAATAACGGTTCTTTGTATCGAAGATTAAAGCTGTTATTAGTGGTCTAAATTTTGCTTCCAATGTTTCAGATGCCTTTAAAGGGTTTTAGTGCTCTTCAAGGAATTTCAGGCTCTCAAAAGTTTCAAATACACAAGGCATATGGAAGTTCTGATAGCCTGCAATAATCAGTAAATGTATTTACAGTATAAAACTTGTGGATTATGTTAATATTTGCTGATCTGACCTGCTAAGTTTTTCAAAGGCTTAATTGGTTTTTCAGTCCCTGTTTGGACCAGTTTAGCTTTCATATCAATAATGTATCATGTAGACATATGCATGTTTTGTACTCCACTTCACTCTGAAATCATATTTGAGTAAATTGCCATTTTAAATTAGTTCTTAAAAATAGCTTGAGTCATATTGGTCCTTGAGGTGTACAATATGTAAAATAGCTTGAGTCATATTGGTCCTAGAGGTGTACAATAAGAGAATGGTTAATTTTGTTTTGTATAAGTAAATAGTAAGAGTTGAACTGAATTATTCATTAGTAACTCATACAAAACGTGGCAATAAAGAGTTGAAAGCAACATGTAAGTTTTATCTTATATTCATCCTAATAAATTCATGAAAGTTGCTGTAAAATTCTTCGAACTTGAGGAATTAGAGAAAACATGTGAGTGAGAAATGAACTGTCCATCTTATTTATACATAGGTAGGTGATAGGAGAAACTATAGATGAGGATTTGATTAAAAAACATAATTCAATTATTTTATAAAAAATAATAATTTGATAATTAAATATATTATAAAATATTATAAAATTAAAAATATGAATGTGTGTAATTTTCATTTTTATTTAAAATAAGAATAATAATAATATTATTTAAAAATATGAAAATTGTAAATTTGATAAATATTATTAATTATTAATTTTTTGTGGAGTCATATATAGCGATGTTAAAAAATCCATAAATTAAATTGAGCCGGAATTGAAATTAAAAATAATTGTACGGTTATATTTGGTTAGGGAATTAAATTATATTGTACAAAGTTTTAGAATCAAAATTGAAACCAAAACTGAAATTGAACTAAAAACTGAAAATGATAAATACTTAGTCAAAATATATTGAAACTCATTCAACCATAAACTTTACACTAAGTTACAAGATGTCTAAATATGCAACTATATTATAAAAAATTCTAAAAAATAAAATGTGCAGTTATAAGATTTAATAGTCAATATTTACATGTATTTTAATAATAAATTACACGTTGAATTGAGTTTACTTAAAATATAAAATATTTTTAAAAGTTATAAAAAACTAATAATTTAATAGATTAATAAAAAATAGAAATAAATATGTTTTTAGTCCTTATAAAATTATCAAAAATGAATTTTAGTCCATATTAAAAATTAAATCAAGTTTTTTGTAGTGGAACTAAAACTCAGTGCAAAAGTAATTTTATAGGGACTAAAACTCAATTTTTTTTAATAGGGACTAAAATTTAAAATTGAGATATTTATTAAGAGCAAAAACATATTTAATAATAAAAAATATTAAAATAACTCTCTTTTAAAATTGATCGATAATTATATATTACAAAAAAAAACTTTATACCTGCTTTGCACCCCTAACCTAAGGTCCCGACTCCACTATTGTTTACTAACTCATGTGAATTTTATCATGTAAATTTTATTACTGAATCTCACTATTTTTATGGGACATGATCACCACAATACCTTTTTTATTTTAATCAACAAAATAGTTGTACATATTTATAGTTATAAGTGATATTTCTAAAATATTTATAGTTATTATTCAAATTTGTAAATATTTATAATTATTAGACATATTAGATTTATTGTGTTGGTGATTTCTTACATAATTATTATTAATTTTATAATAACAAAATATATATATCAAATAATCTTAAGACTAATTTACCCGAGTAAATAATGAAAATAAAATAGCATTTCATCCAGCTTTTTCAACCCAAAATGCCAAGTGTCGGAACCTACTGCAATACTTCACCAGGCTGCATTTTAATCACAGCCCCCAATTTTGACAGCAACCCTTATCCTCCTTCTGCTATCTTCAGCTTCCACCTGATCTTTTTTCTGAACTCTTTTCCACTTAATTACAGGATTTCCGCCAAGGCGCAGACCGATGAGACTTCGAGAATGATCAGTCATAGACTCCTTTCCATGTCGAGGAGGCTATGGGACATTCGAAGAAAATATGAGTCGCATTTTCTTCCTTTCCGCAGCCGAACGAGCATGTATTTTGAGATGCGCCTAGGATGCCTCTTTTGAGTAAATTATCCTTAGTCGACAGAATTTCATCGAACCAAAGCGGCTTATAACTCCATGCCCCAATATCAATCGAGTGTAAGTCTCTCCGCCACAAAGAGCTAAATTTATCTATCCTGTACGAGTCGATATTATTCCCCCTGTACTTAGAGTCTAAGATTTTAACCCAAAGCTTATCCTTCTCGTTAAGAATCCTCCACCTCCATTTGCCTAGTAAAGCTAGGTTAAAAGCCTGTATGTTTTTTAAACCCAGTCACAAAGTTTCTTCAAGGTGTTTATGCTCTTGTCTGAGAGGGCCTTGAAGAATGTCATTGTATGGTGGCAAAATGGATGGATCAAAACAATCCATTAAAACTTCCTTAAATATATCCAATCCAATCCATCCATTTAAAAATAAAGTCCATCCATTAACAACATTTTAATGGATGGATATCCGTCCATCTAAAAAAAGTTCTATTTTAAAAAAAATCAAATTAATTTTTTTTAAAAACAAAAAAATTTAATGTTTTTTACGAAATTATTTTTTCAGTTTTAAAAACCTCAGATTTTTTTCAAAAAAATTTCAGTTTTTATAAAAAAAAAAATTCCAGTTTTTTCCAAAATAATATTTTCTTTTTTCAGTTTTTCAGAAAAAAACATTTTTTTAAAAAAAAATTCCAATTCTTTTTTAAAAAAATATTTTATTTTTAGTTTTTCAAAAAAACAATTTTTATATAAAAAAAATGCAAACGTTTTTTTCAAATTTTTTTTTTTTAAAAAGAAAGTCCAGTTTTTTTTCTTCAGTTTTTCAAAAAAAAACATTTTTTTCTGTTTTTTTTTGAAAAATATAATTTTTTTAAATTTCCAGTTTTTTTTTAGTTTTTCAAAAAAAAACATTTTTTTTTAAAATTCCATTCTTTTTTCGGAAAAAACTTTTTTTCAGTTTTTCAAAAAAATTTTTTTTTATTTATAAATTCCAGATTTTTTCGGAAATAAATTTTTTTTTTAGTTTTTTTGAAAAATTTTTTTTATAAAAATTTCCAGTTTTTATAAAAAAAACATTTTTTTTGGAAAAATATTTTTTTTCGGATTTTCATAAAAAAATTCCAAATTTTTTTCGTAAATATTTTTTTTTTCAGTTTTTTAAAAATTTCCAGTTTTTTTTTCAATTTTTCAAAAAAAAACTTTTTTAAAAAAAAAATCCAATTTTTTTTCTGTTTTTTAAAAAAATCAGTTTTTTTTTCAAAAAAATAATATTTAAGTTTTTTAAAAAAATTATTTCAGTTTATTTTTTTTAAAAAAAATATTCAGTTATATTATTACGGAAAAACATTTTTGTTTTTTGATTATTCCTTTTTCTAATTTTTTTTAATTTAAAAAAACATAGATTTATTTGATCTAAAAAATAATGCATTGGATCATTAAAATGTGGTGGATGGATTGGATCAATCCATATATATAAATGGATGGATTGGATCAATCCATTAACTTATTTTTTATTTTGGTGGATGGATTGAATGAATTTTTTAGTGGATGGATTGGATGAATTTTGTTTTAATGGATTTAATTGCCACCCTACCTATAAGGGTTAACACGAGAGTACTTGAGTCTAGTATCAATATATTCGTCTAGAATCAATTTTGGCTAAAATCCATGTTGCACGAGGCTGCCTTGCGTACATAATGGTACATAGAAGGAGCGTAATGTATACTTTATTTGATTCAAGGTACTTTTCTGCTTGGAAATGAGAGTTTTGTTGTTGCACCATGTTACAACATTAGATAGTTAGCTCACTGCATACCTAGATTGACTTGTAGTTGTTGGAGGCTTTGAAACATCTCTTGTTCGAGAATCAACATTTGCGATGGAGGTTGCTTCGTGGTGTAGGAGCGGAAGAAGAAGTTACTGAGACAAGATCGTCATCAACCATATGAGGAAGCAAAGTCTTCCTTGCGAGATCAGGAAATTGAATGATGTCACAGTCACAACAACGATGTTGCACTGAGTAACGTTGTTGTTATTTCATGAGTTTGATCGGTGATATGTGCAGGAAGGAGGTCAGTGATTCAATCAAGAAATAGATCATATTTTTGCAATGAAGAAATGTTGGTTTCTTGTGGGGTTATATGGGAATTAGGCAATCGAATTTCCACATGTAACATCAGTGTTCTATTGGAGTGAAATAAGGTTAATATGCAATGAAGTGTGTTTCCGATACGGCGGATCATAGAGAACTTGCAAGGATATTACTCCAATACCTAAATCAATGAATAATAAGAAGTAGTTTTAGGGGTAGACATAATAGAATACGTATAAAGAGCTTTATATAGTCCAGACAATTAGAACTGCTTCTGCTTATATCTAACCGTAAGAATTTAGCAGGAGGTCAGAATTATATGTTTCGTGCTTAAGCGATGTAACACCTATTCTTCTAGCTTTTCCTCATGATGCTTATAATTGGGCATTCATACGATGACATATTGAAAAATAAAATTACCCAAAATCAATCCTGAATAATTGGAGTTGTTGGATTGCTGAAACACATGCAGAGATTAAAAACAACTTGGTTGCATTACATCATAAGATCTTAATCCATGAAGGTGTGAGAATTTTAACTAGACTTTCACCTTGAAAGCCAAAGAATATACTATTACTATAACTTAATAGCACAAGTATGGTAAACAAAAGTTTGTTTCCCAAATGTACCAACCAACCAACCAAGTCTTATTAAAAAGACCACACAGGCACTACTACAGAACATTACAAGTTTGAACCTTAAACATGTCACCCAATCGTAAGAGCAGTGTCAGCTTCTACACGTGTCAAATACACAAGATATGATCCAGTTTTCCTTAAACCCACCACTCAACAATCTCAAAACACACTTGCAATTTGCATCCCACTAAGAATTGCACTCAATTGAACCAAACAGAATTTGATGAGTTGGGTCCCACGTGAGTATCTCGGTCGCCCACGCTCAAAGTCAATTCAACTTTATAATATAATCACTTTTATAACTCTCAACCCCACAAAAATGCTCACCTATCTGTATTTCAATACCTTAATTTTAAGGTAGGCCTCTTAAATACCTTTATTCTTTTAAGGAAAAATTAGATAACATCAATGTAGCAAAATTAGAAATTTCATTAATGCTATACCAATAATTCAAACCAAAAAATGTAAAAAATAACAAGATTCAATGTCATTTACTCATATTAAAAAACTCTCACATGGCTAGGTTTGAGTTCAGCAATCTCAGTGAAATCGTCTGATTAATTCAGCTCAGTTGACAGTTGTGCAGATATATTTGACTGCATATATAGTGCAAAGATAAAGAAAAAAAACTTTTGCAATTGTTTAAGGAAATTTAGCAGCAACATGAAAGCTAAAAGCCTTTTTCGGAGTGGGTGGCGGGAGTGTGAGGTTCTGTAATCATGTTCACCTTTTTTGTTTCTTCCTTCACATTACAAACCCATCTCCAAAAACCATCAACTATTAGTTCCAAACCTGAAAAATCAAATTTTGTTGTTACTAATGAATCTTTTTTATCCTTTTCTTTTCTTTGTTCTTTTGTTCATCAATTCTGCATTTTCTGAGTCCAGTGTTGTTGGTGTTGGACACAGTCTTATGGTTGAAGCTCCTTTGGAGTATAGAATTGGTTTCAGAGTTGGAGGTTTTCTTTTGGAGAATGATCTGACAGTACCGAAGTACCGAGTTGCATTGAGTATCGAAGCTATCGACGCGAAATTCGCATGCTCATTGTTGGTTTTTCTTGGAGATGTTAAGGTTTGGGATTCTGGTCATTATTCTAAGTTTTATGTTACTGGAAAATGTTTGCTGGAGTTTAGTATGGACGGTGATTTACGGCTTAAGGGTCCTAATGGGATAGTTGGATGGAAAACTGGAACTTCAGGACAAGGTGTTAAGGTAAAAAGTTTATAGCTTATAACTTATATGAAAACAAATTTATTTCATCTCATTTGAGCCATCTTTAAGACGTGCAAAATAGGCTACATAGGCTACAGTACATGGCCTAAATTGCCAGTGACAAAGTAGGGCCTCTACTGTGGCTAACCTGCCCAGATTCACTGAAAATTTAAGACGACTCTGATCTTATCATTTGTTATGAAAACAACTTTGACATAAGCAAGCACTTATGTATGATACATGATTATACTTTAGGAGCTTAACTAAGTTGTTTACTATAGTGCATTGCATAGAGACTAATATTTGTGAATTGTTGCATTGAATGATTTGAAGCAGAATTTGCAAATACTGAGGACAGGAAATCTTGTGCTTGTTGATGAACTAAACAATGTAAAATGGCAAAGTTTCAATTTTCCAACTGATGTAATGCTAAGAGGCCAACAGCTAGATGTGGCGACTCGATTAACTTCTTTTCGAAGTAACTCAACGTTGTTCTACTCGTTCGAAATCGAGAACAATAAGGTTTCTTTGTATGTTAACTCCGGTAAGTTGAGGTATTCTTATTGGAAGTTTCAGCCTACCCTGAATAGAAGTATTACATATATTAAGCTGAGTTCAAAAGGGTTGTTATTGTTTGATATAAAATTCAAGAAAATCGCGCAAATTCCGTCTCAAAGTGTTCAACCTTTGAAGTTTTTAGCATTGAAGAATGAAACAGGAAATTTTGGCCTTTATTATTTTTCACAAGAGAAAGGAAAATTTGAGGCCTCTTTTCAAGCACTTAACAGAACATGTGACCTTCCAAATTCCTGTAAACCTTATGGTATATGTACATTTTCCAACACATGTTCATGTATTCAAGTTTTGACAAATGACAAAAAGAGTAGTACTAGTTCTGATTGTAGCGAAGGATTCTCCGGAGGGTTTTGCAGCGGTGAAAAGGCGGAGATGTTGGAAATTGATAATGTAAGTAGTGTGCTCAAGGGTGTTCCTGAAACGGTTAATATTAGTCGAGAAGCATGCTCGAATTTATGCTTAAGGGATTGTAAATGTTCCGCGGCGTTGTATTTTAGGAATACGAGCGTTGATGGCGCGGAATGTTATCTTTATAGATTAGTACTTGGTCTCAAAGAGGTAAATGAATATCAAGGATTTAGTTATATGGTTAAGGTTCGAAAGGGAATCGGTAGAAATCGTGAGATGCATGATGTGAAAAGATGGATATTTGTAGTAGTAGGAGTTTTTGATGGTTTTATAGTTATGATTCTTGTTGGAGGTTTTGGTTATTGGTTGTTCAAAAGGAGAAGTAATGGATTGAATTCTTGATATAGAATATTATGAGAAGTTGATGAAAGGCAAGTTCAGGTTTGAGTTTTGAGTTCATCTGTAAAAAATTAGAGAGAAGAAAAATATAGAAATCATTTTTATTTTAACATGTATACATAGGTTGATTACAAGTGATTGAAAATTGTTGATGGTGACAAAATGCTGCATATTTGCAGCTTATACAAAACTTACTTCTCATTGGTGAAAGCAGAAATGTGAACTTTTTGAAAGTAATTGACTTCTTCTAGGTAGTAAGGCAAATGGATTTTCTGATTCAGCCATTTGAATCTGTGTAGCAAGAACATTTTAGTTTGACATTGCTTCCTAAGAAAGCAAAGCATGTGTTATAGTTAATAATCTTTAAGATCAGAAAGCATTTTGCTTGCGACTTTTGCGATTTCGGTTGATATAAATACTGTGGGACAAATAATGGTCGTCGCAGTGTAATTTCTCACAACATTGCACAAAATAGGATTCATGTAAAATAGTAGGATTCCTATAAAAGTAGTGGGATTCAATTTTTACAATAAAACAAAATTTTAGTTCAAAATTTCAATATTTTGATTCTTAAAAAAGCCATTTGATTTGTATTTTCCGAATTAAATTGTCGTCAATAACAGTATATAAATAGATGAAATGGTGTTTCACGGGGCGTAACAACATTTTGTTATAGATTCATTTGTAATTTTTTTCTGAGTCTTAAAACAGTAAATAATAGTATCAGTAGGTTTATATACCTTTTTGTATTTGCACTTGTGGACCATTTTTTAAAACTTTAGTCTTATAATATGTGTTTGGATTGATTTATTTGAATCTACTTATTGCACAATCGTTATTGACTAGTTTCAATTAAAATTTTTTTTAGGATAGTTGATATGAAAATAATTTGTCTTTATTTTATATTATATTTATAGAAATAGCTTTTCAAAAGCGCTTTTATATAAAAAGCATTTGATTAAAATGTTATCCAAATAGCAATTTTTAGTGAAAGTAAGCTTTGGTGGAAACCGATATTTATTGGTTGAAAGAAGTGTTATTATCTATAACTCTGTTAATGTACCAATCTGAGTTAGTTTGATCTCCTCTTGCAGCGAATCTCACTTTTAATTCTTGGGTGGATAAGTGTCATTTTGAGTAAGAGTTTCTTTAACCTCATTATCCCATTTCCCCAGCAAAAATCACAAATCAATCAACATTTCAAATTATATTCTAAAATATCTATCTTTAAAAAAAAAGGCCAGAAAAAAAGACATCTCTCATCCTCCTAATATTAATAACAAAATTTTAATTCAATCAAAGTTTATTTGTATTTGTATTTTGTTATGTATGCACCAATTCAATTGGCGCGACCTCTTTATATGGGCTGTTGCGCATTTTAAAGTATACAATAATTCAGATAATTGAATTGATGTGTTCATATTAAAATACAAGACTGCATCAACTGGATTGGAGTTTTGATATTAATATTGTGGAAATATGCAATCACATAATTGGTGAATAATGAAGGATTTATGGTTTGTGGAGAAGATGACAGTGAGAGAAAAGAAAATGAGAGAGTGACAGTAATTTAGGGTGAGAATGTACAATATCATTAGATTTAGATGAGAATGCCTCCAAGACATTTATAGAAGTGTATTACAATAATTGGGATGTAAAGCAAAATATTAAAATACAAAAAAAAGAAGCCAAAACACGGGCCTGTAATCGATTAACACGTATGGTTAATCGATTACACAAACAAACAGAAAAATATTTCATGTCAAGTGTAACCAGTTAACGCATTTGGTTAACCGGTCACATCAACTCAAAACCAACTTTTTCAGGCTCTAGAAGTAATTATTCTCCAACTGTAACCGATTACACCCCCATGTTAACTGGTTACAACACTTGAATTATTGAATTTTCATCCAACACACCACCTTAATTCAAGTGCTCCAAGTTCTCTATATGCTCATTCTCATTGTAACACCCCTTCTAAAATACCCCGCGAATTAATAATTAAATCAGAGTTAACATAAACGAAAGGGCATTACAATCCGTTAAAAACAGAAAATCTCATTAACATGTCATGCTTTTACTGAAGAACTTTATTAAAGTAGTCAAAACCATTAATTATGTTCTACACAGCGGAAAATAGCAACCAAAACGGAATAAACTTCAATTCATAAGTATTCCAACATAAACCAAAGGAAAACAAGTTCAATTCTATAATTCCAAAACAATCGTTCTCCAGTGTTACAACTACCAAAGCATGACACTGACACGCGGACAATCTAAATAGCACAGCTCAAAGCTATCCTCACCAGCTCCTAAGCGGCTAACACTTCAATCTGAAATCATCAAAGTAAGGGTGAGATTTCATCAACAATTAAAATGCATTATACGTTTCTAAAAATAGTAAAACGGTCAATACATTATTTCACTCTCATTAGCATAATCAGATTTCAGTTCACAAATACAATTCACACAGTTCATTATGCATATAACAACAATCAATGAAATTATAACACTGAAAACCATCCTAACATGTTATAATTCCATATGCAATGCAGACTCCGTGCGTGTGGTACCAAATGTGAACTAAATTCACACCCTGTTTCGTTTACACCCCAGAAACAGCGTTAATCAACGATTCGCCCATACACCACTAGGACACGAGTCTAGCCTCACCACCACTAAACCATTGGGTACGGGTATTGGCTCTGCAGGTCCAATTCCACACAATAGAAATTAACCACCACCAGAATGCATATGCATGCGCAACATAAAGTATGCAACATTCAAATAAGGAATATGATATCACAACATCATTCCATACATGGATAACACCATCAAACAGCACAACACAATCATGTATATACAACGTTAATCACAACACATGGTATTAACATCTATCAAGTATTTACAACGTCAACGACGAACAATCACGAATAACAACGAATTCCTCATACGAAAAGCCATATCAATCCAACAAGATTCAGTTACTAGGTTTTAAAAATGTTTTTTAATAGATAGGACGTGCTTCCAGCTTTCCAACGGTTCCAACTATGACTAAAACGGAGTTATGGTCGCAAAGATACGACCAAAACAGTTTTCAAAGGTATTTGTTCAATTCTGTCCAGCTTGGGTCGATACATAAGCTCATGTGTCAATACAAAACCATCTTGTGTTGACACAAGCTTCGTATGAGTCAACACATACGTTCTGCAAAATTCCATTTTTCTGTTTTTCTTCAGTATGAGTCGATCCATGCTGCTCTTGTGTCGATACAAAACTTCCAAAAATGCCACATGAGTCAATGCATGGCTGTATGTGTCGATACAAGCAGTTTTCCAGCCCTTGTTTTCTTAAATTAACGCAACTTGTGTCGATGCATAGCCCCTTGTGTCGACTCATGCTACATTTTTCCACCAAAAACCAGTTCGGTTCCCACTGTTTGCAATCCCAGCCAGAAACTTTCCCACATACAAGGTACATCATATGCAGTAAAAATTATGCATTCTTACATCCAATTAACAGTAGAATTCCATCCCTAATTAATCTACAACACAACTCCACACATAGTAACAATCATCATGTATTCCAATTGGGGTTTTTACGTCGGATCATATCATTAGGGCATAACCTAGAAAATCCTAATTCGAGATTTCTAACGTAATATTCCATCCTATTGATTATCAAAACCTATAAGGCATATTAACCAGACAAAATCACCCATTACCTTGCGATGGTTCTTCGAATTCTGACGATTTGGCTTTTTCCTCTTTCTCTTCTCTTCTCCAATGTACGTAGAATGAAAAACCTCCAATTCTCTCTCTTTTTCCCCTTTTCCTTTATTTATTCCTTTTATTATTCCAAATAATAAAAAAATAAAATAATTAGAGTAATTAGAGTGTTTTACTCCACACACCCTCCAATTCAACTTCACACCCCCAACACTTCTATTTATTTAATTAATTAATTAAATCCAATAATTCAAAAAAAATACCAATAATTAAACTTCTAATTAAATTAATAATTAAAATTCTAATTATTTAATAATTGAATTATTTGGGGTGTCACACTCATCTTCAACCTCTTGAACAAATTATTTATGACTTACTTAGTCAACAAATCAACAACTTGGTATTCACTTCTACAATATCACACTCTTAACTGCCTTCACTAACAAGCTCTCCCGAGTAGTGAAATTGTATCTGAATGTGCTTGCTCCTCCCATGTGTAACTGGGTTCCTAGTAAGATTAATAATTGAAACATTATCAACCTAAAGGTGTGACAGCCTAACCCTCATTTTGATGTCAAACTCTTTCAACAAATTCATTAGCCACACTTCTTGGAATGCATATAACGAAGTGGCAATATACGCATCCTCACAAGACGAGAGTGAAACTACTGGTTCCTTCTTCAAACACCATAAGATTGGTGTTCTACCAAACATAAATATGTATCTAGCCGTAGACTTATGATCATCTTTTTCTTTGCACCAGTTGGAATCGGTAAAACCAAACAAATTGAATTTTCTTTCTGTATCCACTGTGGGAAAGAGATTCCACAACCGATGGATCCTTTGATATATCTCATGAATCTACTTGCAATACCGACACTAAATGCCAAATTTGGTTGTATATTGCACAAATAACCTAGTGGTCCAATCAACCTTCTATATTGAGTAGGATCCACGTTATGCTACTCTTCATTCTTGGACAACTGCAACCTTGCTTCAGTTGGTGTAGTGGCAATATTACAGTGCTCTACATTACACCTCTTCAATATCTCAAGGGCATATCTTATTTGATGCATAAACAGTCCCCTTTTGGACTTGTGGATCTCTATACCAATGAAGTATGTCATGATATCAAGGCCGCTCATCTCGAATTCTTTCATAAGCTCACTCTTGAACTTATAAATACTCACCTCATTGCTGCACATGATCAATAAATCGTCTACATGTAGACAAAGTATGATCACACCTTCAATTGCATATGTTTTCACATAAACTCCATGCTCGGACACATATTTCTTGAAGCCAACATCAACTAGGAAACCATATATCATTTTATTCCAAGCTCTCAGAGCTTGCTTCAAACCATATAGCACTTTTCTCAACTTGTAGAACCTTCCTTATTGGTTTATCATAAAAAATCAAGGGGTTGTTCTACATACATTTATTCTTCTAGCGGACCATTTAAAACATAGACTTCACATACATTTGATAGATAGACCAATTGTTTTTATTCGTAATACCAACAACTAGCCTTATGGTTTCAATACTATAAACCGATGAAAATACCTCATCAAAGTTTATACCTTCTCTTTGCAAGAATCTCTTTGCAACTAATCATCCTTATGCTCCTTTGGGATTTTCCTTCACCTTATAGATCCATCTGAAACCAATCGGCTTCTTACATTTTGGTAGATTAACCAAATCCCAAGTACTATTTTTCTCAATCGATTCTAGATCCTCTTTGCCTCTTGCGTGTTAATGGGCTCGGATTCGGCCATAAATGCAAAATGGACAAAATTGTTGGACTTGAAACTTCACACACAAGATGGGAGGGGAGTGAATTGTGTGGTTTGAAAAAACATGGTTTTGAAAACATTTTTAGATTAAAATCAAAGTTTGAAAAATATTTTTCTATATCTAACCAGTGGAAAATAAATATTGAAATAAAGTGCAGAATTTAAAGAGTTTAAGGGAAGAAAAAAACACCATGAGTTATAGAGGTTCGGTCATAATAAAAAGTGACCTACTCCTCTCCCCAAACATTGATATTGAGATTTTCCATTATATACTTGAGATCTTTTAATAGGTGAAGATCATGAACCCCCTCATATAAGGAAATGGGGGTCGTCCTACAACCAAAGAATTACAAGACGTAAGATATGATCGTTCGCGTCTTCTCTATTGAAATTCTTGAGACTGAAGTAGCCAAGATTCCTTCCCAAATGTAGATTGAAGCAATTAGTCTTCTCTCCATAAATTAATTAATCTCAATTTGGTATAACAAGATAACCAATAACCGCTTGAGATTTTAACAGGCCGATCTTCTAACCTATAGTTTTAACCGGGCTAACCATGAACCTAATGGTATATTCATAAATACTGATAATCTTCAACCTTCAAATAAGCAAGGATTACTAAGAGTCTTAAGGAGAGTTCATCAATATTGACAATCTTCAACCTAAATAAACATAGGAAATGACCACACAATCCCTAACCAAAGCTTTTAATAGGTTTGCTTCTAATATATTTGTATCCCTAAATGGATTGTTTTCATCCAAGATGCATAAAACATTCTTGGAGAACTTATATAATGCTACCCATCCATAATTTACAAGAACACCTCACTCACAAAATATCTCTCTTCACAAAAGCATTTGGTTATAAGAACTAGTAAGAGAAAGTGAAAAAGAAAAGTTATATATAGAAAGAGAGTGTGTCTCAATACAAAATTCATTTTTTTGGATGAAACGAGGAATGAGACCTATATTTATAGGTATGAAAATTCCCAAAAGAGGAAACTCCATTAAAGAAAAAATAACTGTTGTTAATCGATTAAACCAATCGAATAACTCATTTAAATGTAACAACTATGAGTTCCAAAAAAGGAAAGAAGTGATAAATAGTTGTTGCTAATCGTTTTAGTGCATTCAAATTGTCTTGTTCCTCAAGAACGTGCTAATCTAAGCGACTGAAACTTTGTTCTAACCAATTAGGTTTTGTCAAAAAAATATTTTCTTGGCTTTTTGAACGCTCCCATCTTTTTCCATGCAACTTCTATATATTTCTTCAAATCTTTTTCTTTTAAAAACATTTTAAAAAGGTTTTAAGTGTGTGTATGCTTATAACAATCTACTTATATAAAGAAAGAACTTTTGTTTTTTTACAAAAGCTTCACTTACTTACTAATTTAGGAGATTGACTACTCTAAGCCTATTCCGATATTTTTTTTTTTGTTGAAACTTGCTTTAGAATTATTTTGAGACTTTTGATGTAATATATTTATTTGTCTTTGTCTAAAAATTTGTTGATGTTATATGAAATGGGAAAAATGAAGTTATTGGTAAAAAATTGAATAATAACAGGAACAAGTTTACTATTGATTCAATTATTTTAGTAAATAATACCAAAATAAAATAATATTTATAGAGAAAAATATATATTGTTGATTCAAATATTTTTATATATGGAAAAAATTATAGACACCTATTTATTATCTCTTTTAAAAATAATATATTTGTGGGTTAAACAATTTTCTCTTTCTATCATTTCATTTTTATTACGTTTTGAAAACAAAAGTGTGCGTACCACATTAATACCTTCGCAAAAACACATGTATCTTACTAGTTAAAAATAAAATAATGTGCTAAAAATTGGAAAGTCACGTATCTGTGACGTATCGGAGGTGTATCAGTGTCGTATCCAATTATTATAAATTTAAAATTAATAAATTTCAATACTTCTTTTATGGATCACCGCCATCTCGAAGTGTATCGGTACATACCAGATATGATTCAACAGAGTTTTTAAAGATTATGTGCTTCATTGGAAGAGAGTTACTATATTTCTCAAGACTTCTTCGAAGTTCCTTGAAGCAGGTGGAAATTTTCATCCTATTAGTCTGATCTCTCAAGAGCAAGTTTTTCTTGACCAAGCGATTGAAGACGAGAAAATAGTTTCTTTTATGAATTTGTCGGGTTCATTTTTTTACAGGTATATTCATAGACGATACACATGTATATAATGAATAAGTAAGTTTATTATTCATGTCCTACAATGTATATTTAAGTTTTGTTGTTTACCATTTTTACCTGTTTAAGTGATGTTTCTTTTGGTCCCGAGTTCATTTTACTGCAATACAACTTGACCTTTGAGATTGTTTTCGAATTTTATTGAACATCTCTGAGGATCGTTCCCGACTAATGATCAATACCCTTTTCCTTTTCCCGAATGAAAACCTTATTCGAGGTTGATGTATTGCAGACTCACCTCTACTTTTAAAGTGATTAGCTTCTACCAAGATGTGGTGAGCCGATATTTGGCCATTTATGGTCTACATGAGCCTATAATATGATCTATTTAAAGTCTAACATGACTTAAACTATTTAGTATAAAATCTAGACTTAGATTTTTTAAAATCTATTTAACTAAATAAATCAGATTTAAGCTATTAAAAAGGGAATTTCTTAACCCACCTCATAAGCTTCTTACGCACCACGTGAAATTTCTTAAATGCCCCTCAAAACCAAAAGTATACTTCTGGTGCGCATCATTATCTGATAAAATACACAAAAAACCGGAAATTTACTTTTGGTTTTGTACCATAACTGTATTTCCAATTTTATTCATAACAGAAATCAGAAAAATTTATTGCATTGCTTAACATAGACATACATATAATTCATAATATAAACTTAGCAAATACATTTAGTAGTTAAACATAAATCAAACATTACAAATCAACATCCAGGTGGACGTTGGAACATCCTCATAATATCATCAACCGTTCTTGATAAAGTCACATCTAGATCGATTGAAACTTTCTCCTGAAAAATTGTCATAGGTAGACCACATAGCTCGTAAATCAGTGTTGTTCTTCTACCTGTGGTTGATGAACTAAAGATTCCCATCTTAGTCAATTGATGGCGAGCGATACTCGATCTTCACTATCTTTCGACCGTCTCCAAAAGGTACAAGTTTCTGCAATGTTTCACGCACATCTTCAATAAGGGTGTACACAGTGATCTTAAATTCGCAAGATGGTGTAGCGTCGGGAAAGTGGACAACTCCAACAACCCATTTGATGTTCAATTTCATGGTCATTTCTGGTTTTTGTTGTTGTGGTATGGAAAAATATAAGAAGTGAGGTATTTTTATAGTAGTTGGATGTACACATGGACCATACAAATCCTATCTTTGTGTCAGTGATAGAATCAGATTTAAAGTTCCGGTTTGTATTAAATGGAACCGGAAGTATACTTCTGGTAAAGGCCCTGGGAGTGAAAAACTAAAAACAGAACCAAAACAACAACTTATACAAAAAATCTCATGTATTCAAATATTGTGCTTTTGGTCAAACTACAAAAATGACTATATTTCCATATCATAATACATGAACAAAATGAAGTTAACATTAAAATGCTACCTAACTACTTGAAAGAGCTGAAAAAAGTGTCGCCGGATAAATTCACCGGTGACACCTCTTTTGACTTTTCCCTATTTTTTTCTATTTCAATTTGGTTCAACTTGTTGTATTCTTGCATCCTTTCCATGAATTCGTCCGACCAAGTCTCTGATGGATCCGTGAAATGAAGCGCCCACTCCGATGATATACGTGGTATAGGGCATCTCGATATCAAATAGACTTGAACAAAATATCGTAAATATGAAATCCACCCAACACATATGATATGATCATTGGAAAAACTTTGAAAGCACTTTTATGAGCACGATATGAAACATGTTGAACAATTTAACGGAATCATGATGAGTCCAATAAATATCTCTAACTGTTACACCATCATCACCTCGTCGGTGTCTACAAACATAATTGTTCTCATCTAGAACTTTTAAAAGGTGTTGCATCTCGGTTCGATCCTCCCGAATCACTAACTTGGTTTGATAGCGCTTATTGTACACTTGTTTGATATTTGATGTGTTCTCGGGTCTTTTGCGCTTCAAAGTTGCAAGAATGTTTTTGGGCGGTACCAAATTTAAAGTCATGTCAAAAACACATGTCTTCTCATCTAGAAGGTACCGACATCCTATTGGATGACCGACCAATTTTTGAGTTAAATCATGATTATATTCACCACTAATCATATATATATATATATATATATATATATATATATATATATATATATATATATATATATATATATATATATATATATATATATATATATATATATATTCGATTTAGTTTTTTCCACTGATATAGTCCAGTTCAGAGATTAATTTTGAAATCAAGTGGTTCAGTGCCTTTAAACCTTAAATAATGATACGCTCCCGATGCTAGTTTTTACTATCCTTGTGAATATCTTTTTGTCGGCGTCCAATACATAAGGTTCTAATTTTGGTATCCATAGCTAGCATTGCATTGTGTGTCATGTGATTAACACAACTATTATTCAATCAATTACCTTATACATACGCATGGCTTATCTACCTATTATACCATGTAACAACTAAATAGCATAATAGCTTAAGTAATGCTGAATATTATTTTATGGCGAATAGCATGTTTGCATAGTATAAAATTAAACATGATTCTCAAGGAGAACACAAATGTCAAATGCATGTTCTGCAATAAACGGTATAGTAGCATGACAGATACACTCATTATTCACATGAGATTTTGCTATCCACATCACTGAGCAACAAATTTCTGGAAAGACAATCAAACAAATTAAAGCAACCAATAATCTTGATGAATTAATTTTCACCCCCTTCTAATTTCTAGTCAAGTGTGCATTAGGAGCCTGAGCTTTGTTGAAAATTCACTAAAATTTATGAAAAATTTCTATCAATTTTGATATTAAGATTGTTATCATCACACAATGATAAAATTTTTTTTAAACATGACCAAATATAACTCATTCATAAATATTTTAACATTTGTAACAATACAAGGACCACAAATTTCAATAATGATTAATCACAAATCAACAAATCAACATTGGTAAAAGATTCATTTTCTCCAAAATTCATGGGGAAATGCATATTTTCACAGTGCCTACTCATCTTTCTTGTTTTCTATCAATAAAAGAACACAAAACGCTTTAATTATGTTGACAATTGTTTAGGAGAGGGTGGCCAATCGCGGCAATCACTAACCAGCTACCATGGTTGTTCTTGACAAATGAAGGGCTGCATTCTACATTTTGTTTTAATAGTAAAACAAATGCTAGTATTTCTCCTAGTCTATAATGCCAAAATAATTGAGTTTCAAAAAAGACATATGATCACTAAACAAAAATTAAATTTCTAAAAAAAATTAAATTAATCTTCTATTTTATATTTCTAATGGTTAAGGGGAAATTTTAAGATGATTTGATTTTTCATCTATATTGTGGAAGCTTTTGGATCGAACTCTATTGAGTCGAATGATAGATTTGTGATTCAATAAGTTCGATAGAGGTTAGCATGCAGCCGAAAGTCGCTCACATACTAGTATCAAATTGGTGTATGTTGTAGTCGAGTATGGTCAAACATGCAGTTGTCGAAAATACTAGGGTTGTTGTCAAATTTTGCCTATTTTTTATGTTCAATTACTTAGATTAGCTTGTACCCTAAGTTAGCTTGTAATGAGTATTTGTGAAAAAAAAATCCATTATTTTAGTATGTTAGATTTATTATAAATAACATATTAGTCTCTCAACATTGTACATTACAAATTTTAATTTAGGGTGAGGGAGATTATTTGTTAATCTGTAACACTTGTAATATTATCTTGTTTCGAAGAGAAAGTAAAGAATGTCAGTTAATAACCAATTCTTCGTGTTCTTCCATATTTTCCATCCTGATTGTTTCTTGATCATAAAGAAACAATTTATACTTTGTTTCAAAGACATATATTTTCACAACAAATTGGTGTGGTGAGCGTGGAGAAAATGCTTTCAACAAAGCATGAGATTGAAAAGTTCACCGGAGTGAATGATTTCGGTATGTGGCTCTTGAAGATGAAAGCCTTACTTGTTCAACAAGATTGTTTAGAAGCGTTAAATGGAACCACAACCATAGATGTTGCATTAACGGAAAAAGAAAAGATGGACATGATAGAGAAAGCACACAACTTCATCCTATTGAGCCTTGGTGATAAGGTTCTCCGATAGGTTTAAAAAAACGACAGTGGCAGAGTTATTGGTGAAACTTAAAATTTTATACATGACTAAATCGCTGATAAAGTAACTTTACCCGAAGCAAGCTCTATATTCATTCCAGATGATTGAAGACAATGTATTGGCTGAGCAGTTGGATATGTTCAACAAGATGATTCTTGATCTTGAAAATATTGATGTCAAGATCGATGATGAAGATCAAGCGTTGTTATTGTTGTGGGTTTTTCCTAGATCACATGCTCACTTCAAAGAAACTCTCTTGTATGGAAGAGAGCCTCTGGCCTTTGAAGAAGTCTAATCAGCCTTGTATTATAAGAACTTGAATGAACGAAAGGAGCATAAACCTTCGACGGTTAGTGAAGGTTTGGCCGTTAAAGGAAAATTATTGTGAAAGGATGGTAAGCTCAACAAGAAGAAGGGTAAAAGTCAATCAAAGTCTTATAGTGGTGATGCACCTGGTATTCGATGCTATCACTATAATAAGGAGTGTCATACAAGAAATTTTTTCCCTTAACGCATGAAAGATCATGGAGGTAAGGATAATGGCAACACAACTATTGTTCACGGTGATTTTGACTCATGATGTTTTGTGGTTTAAAGTAGAGACTCAAGAAAAGAGTGGATTATGGATTCAGGTTGTACTTAGCACATGATTCCAAACAAAGACTTGTTTGAGGAATTTTGTGATCAAGATGGTGGATCTATATTGATGGGAAGCAACAAAGCTTACAAGATTGCAATTGTTAGATCTGTGAGATTCAAGCTCCATGATGAGTAAATAAAGTTATTGACTGAAGTCAAGTATATACCTGATTTGAAGAGAAATTTGTTTTCTCTTAGTGAATTCGACAATAAAGGATATGTTTTCTAAGGAGAGGAAAGTATTCTAAGAGTCATGAAGGGGTGGAAGGAAGTCTTAAGAGGCGTGAAGAAACAAGGCTTGTATACCTTTGAGGCTGAAGTTGTAAGTGGTTCGACAAATATTGCATACACTAAACTTTTGTCGAAGATAGAAATTTGACACATGAGATTGGGCCATGTCAGTGAAAGGGATCTGGTAGAATCGAGGAAAGAAAATTTTCTTGGTGGAGACAAAGTCGAAAAGCTGAAGTTTTGTGAATCCTTTGTACTTAGAAAATATTGTAGAGTGAAGTTTAATAAAGGCAAACAAAGAATACATGGATCTCTTGATTACATCCATGTTGATCTTTGGGAGTCTGCAAGGTGTCCTAAAGACTATTGTGGGTATTCATCCTAAAGACTAAGGATGAAATTTTTGAGAATTTTAAAAGTTGGAAGACTATGGTCAAAAATTAAACTGGCAGAAATGTCAAGAGGTTGAGAACCGACAATATCCTTAAATTTTACAATGAGAATTTCAACAACTTTTGTTAAATTGTAGGGAGGTAGACGGGTGTACTGTTCCTTAGGAGTGTCAAATGTTTTATCCAGAGTGAGAAAGAACTTACTTCTACAAGGAAGTTGACATCTATGATGAGGACTTAAGGTTAGCGAAGAGGCTTGTAGAGTTTGTACCTAAGTTTAAGTGTGAGGTTGATATAAGTTATGGAGACAATAAAAAATAAAATAAAACTTGATACATTGAAACTCGTTTACTGCTTGAGGCAAGGAGTGAAGAGGAGAAGAGATGAGATCTTAAATGAGGAGTAATTTTACTATCTACCTTTTCCATTTTACTGTTTTTTTGTTGAGCTATTACAACTTTTATATTCTAACTTGTGTCATTTTTAGATGATATGAGAAGACTAGCATGGGATAGTGATGAACATGATATGTGCAACTTAATTTGAAAGTTAAACCCATCATTTCTACTGCTTTAGGTAGTGATGAGTTTCAGTGTTTCACATAGTAACTATGCTAAAAAATATGTATGAACCAATCAAATTATCTATAAAGGTACAATCAATGTAAGAGATTAGAGTAAATACTTAAATCATGAGTTTGAATTATTTAGAATAAAATATTTAGAATGTAGTATAACGAAAATATTCAAGACATAGAAAATGGTTTTTTCTTATTGTCAATAATTTAAGAACTATTAGTTATAAAATGAAGATTTAATTTACAAAGTCATTAGAAGCTTAAACCACAATTAGTAACCTAAAGTCACTACGATTTGTAAATTTAAAAATGCGTCTTCTATAAATTTGACTACTTTGTATGGTAAATTAGAGGAACATAAAGTGAGCTAACTATCTTGCGGAAAGCAAAGAAGGTGATGAAAAAATGAAAAGGCTTGCTCTAAAAGCTATATTTGTCTAAGACATGGAGACAAAATATGAAAATTGGCAAAGTGAAAGTGACGAAGACATAGATATTTTATTTCAAAAATCTAAAAATTTCTAATGCATGAAAAATAACCTCAAAAATTTTAAAAGAAAATAAAAGAAAGATAAACCTTCATTCCAATATTCCACAGAACCAACAAAAATCTAAAAGATATAGAACACCACAAAGAGAATTGAGAAGAATTTTCATTGTGTGGGATAACACAATGACATGGACTCATTCGATGAATAAAAAATAGAGGAAGAAATCAACATATGTTCCATGGAAAACAAATAAATGAAAACAAGGTAAACGACCCTAAAAATGAATTTATCAATAATGATATGTTTATTATCTCTAAAGATTTAAATGATGAAATAAGCAAGACAAAAATTACCGTCTCTTTTTCTAAAAAGATTATTTCTTCTCTTGAAATAAAAAATAAAAATGAAAATTTAATCAAAAAATTAGAACTTCTCAAAGTGAAAGTCAATTTTTGTAAATAAAAACTCTTCTTCTTTCTCTTAGGAGAATCTTACTAATGAATCTATCAAGAGAATGTTGAATGCATGATTTTAGAAAATAAAATTGAAGACTTATGTAACACTTTTTTTTGGAAATAAAAGACAAATTTTTAACAATTTTGATTTAAGCGATGAATCTAAATCCAATGCTAAATCTTTTTAAATGTGTTTTTCTCACAAATAGGATCTCTAATCACTAAATTCTCAAGTGTTTTAATTGTGATAAAATTGGTCATAGTTCTCCTTTTTAAATAGTCATTCAACCAAACCGAAACGCATACAATTTTATTTTTAGATTAGATTAACTTTTACATCCAAATCAATTTAAACTGAAATGCACAACTTTATCTTTTAATCAGATGAATTTGTACCTCTTAATCAATTCAAACCACACCTCGAAAACATTTACTCATTATTTAAACACTATTAAACCATTTCATGAATGTCTGCTTCATGTGGGATCGTGTAATTGAGAAGCAAAGACTAGGATGGTTAGAGTCCAAATATAAAGGAAATGCCACCCGGTTCCAAATCTGTTGTATCTTATACCTGATGTGAGAGTTGTAAGTGACATTATAGGTTCACGGGCTTGGTTCAAGTTACACAACAGACTACGTTGTTGTACACTTATTATAGGTGGAAAATTCCATATTATCTAATCATGTGCAAAGCTGGTTTGTCTCTTTTCCTCTCACTTTAGATCTTGCCAGCAAGATCTTACCTACACATAGAAACAACCAAAATGACATCAAATTAATGGATATGATCATTTGAAAAAAATACTTATAAAATATTTTTATCATTTAGGTTAAACAAGACAGCTAATACGAGTGGGAATTCCTTTTATAGAAACTTAAAAAACTAGGGTATCACAAATTTGAGTTTCTCAAGTTAATCAAATATATTTAATTTAATTCAGTTCTGAAAATATAGGAACTTTAAAAATCTTAGATTGCAAGTTTTAATTGCTTTTTGGATACTCAATTTTCACCAATAAGTATACTCTAAATAGAAAAATTAGATTTATCAACAAAAATTCAGGCTTGCTAACGGTCCATAAAGACCGATCAAATCCACGTAGGTGCAATTTTTGTTAGGGACTTACCACACATCTACTTATGTGAATCTACATCATATGGGTGACCAAAAATGCATTTCTCCTTCTATAAAAATTATTGATCTTCATCCAACGGTCCCTTATGCTCCTGGTCAGACAACCAAAAGATAATTATAACAATTTTATATAAGTGTGATATTGAATCATATCAAAATACGATTTAACATATATTTGTAAAATTTCACCTTAATCTCATCATGACCTAAACGTCAGACCCCTAAATGTTTTTGCAAGTGTACTCCATGATAACTAGAAAACCATTCCCACCATAGGAAGCTTTTTCACAGCGATATCCATCAAAATATCAATCATGTTTTGTTCCAATACGATATGGTGTTTCCGTCTCTAAAAATATAATTTTCATTTTCTCTTATATATTTAATTTATCCACGTCAACTGTTTTTAGTAGTAACTATGAGGAACCGTAACTGCTTTTCATTATTTCATCAATGGATAGTTCAAAGTCAACTCATGACCAAAAATATAACAACACTTCAATCCTCCCATCATCAATTCAAATTCTTCAAAATATTGTGTTGACCCTAGTTCGAGGAGCTTGGTTCAGACCACACCAAATTCGAGGAGTTTGGTTCAGACCATAAAAAGTCTTTTTCACTTTGAAAACATGATTTGGGAAAGGTAGAACTTTTAAATGGGGGGAGGGGGGTTGATCAACATACACTTCCTTTTGAATGTAAGCGTTCAAGAACAAACTATTTATATCTATTTGGAGGATTTTAAATATACTATGATGTATGAGAAAGTAAAAGCACCCTTATGACCTAGCTACAATGTCATAAGTCTCATCTACACCTATGTCGATTGTACCTTTTAGCAACGAGTCGTGCTTTATTTTTCAAAAACTTTTTTATTTTAGTCATGCTTATGGCAAGATATCTATTTGGTTTTAATCACTAAGTTAGATGAAGGTTTGCTTAAAAGATCCCAAATAGTATATCTCTTAAATTTATTTAACTCATATTAGATTGCAAGAGATTAACGTTCTTCGATGAGAGTGTCACTAACTTTCTTTGAATAAATTTGGAAAACAAAATCCATAAAGTTACATACCTGGCTAAGAGAGTGTCTAGTTGTGACTCCTTTAAAAATATATCCAATAACATTTGAGATTGGATTTTTTTGTAGTCCTCAATTCTTTAATTAGGAAGAACCCGATGGTCCATACTGGACTCCAATTTTTTATGATCATCTATTTGTTCTTGGTCTTTTTCTTCTTGATTCTTTACTTTATCTTTGTCTTGTAGAGAATATTTCCTCAAGATACTAACACAATCAACCATTTCTACGTCTACAAAACTTATACGGTTAGTTTAACAAAGGTAATGTGTAAGGATTTTTCTAGTCACAATCTTTTTGAAAAAGTTATAAAACAAAGGATAAATTTTATTTTGGAAATTCAAAGAATTTTCGTATACACTAGTAATACTATATTGACTTTTTCACACAATTTCCTGAATAAGTAAATTGTGTTATACACTTGCCATTCTTAAAATTGTTCAATGGTAGACTTATGAATCTTGCCGATAGTTACTATAAAAAAAATTTACCTTTAAAATTTATGTTGAAATATACCTTAAAACTTTTTTTAATAAAGAGAAAGAAAATATATTTCGAGATTGTCAGAGTGGTTAACGAGTATCGAGTTTGATCGGTTCGGTACATGGATCCATTCATTAATGTTAGAATACTATATATTAATTTAGAAAACATATAAATTAATATAAAAAGATATTATAAAATATTTATAATATTCTAAAATATATATATATATATATATATTTATAATATTATAAGGTATTTATAATATTTGAGATATTATAAGATTATAATAATATCTTTTATTCTAACAATTAATGAGATATGTTTTGGATTTGTTATAGATGTGTTGGATTTTAGTAACTATAAATATGTATGTCTTCTGTTATTACAATGTGACAATCTTAGAGTTTACATAAGAAAGGTAAAACAAAGGGTTTAAGGTATTCTCAAGGGAACTCTTAGAAAGAAAAGGGATTTTGGAAAACT
Source organism: Vicia sativa (assembly GCA_021764765.1). Lineage (NCBI taxonomy): Eukaryota > Viridiplantae > Streptophyta > Magnoliopsida > Fabales > Fabaceae > Vicia > Vicia sativa. Next base: position 276,279,863 of record CM038793.1, read on the forward strand.
TTGGAGTTATCTAAGGGTATTGAAAAACACTTTATTACACCTTAGATTTGTGTTCTTACAATATTCAGAGTTGTAGAGGTTGGGCAACACTTAGATAGAAAATAAGGTTGATTCTTGGGCGCCTTCAGGGTTATTCTTGGGAACGTTGAAGAAAAATGCTATTTTCTTGTAACTCATATGTAATCTCTTGTAACAATTTTTTTGACTATAGTGAATTGGAGATTTACTCTCTCCCCAAGAGTAAATCTTTTGTTCGATCCGGCTAAACAAATCTTTGTCTTTTCTTGCTTTATTCTGTTATAATTTTTCTAATTGGTTATTATTTCTAAAGGCTATGTATGTTGGATGTTATTGTTCTTTTCATAGCATATCAAAGTATTGATTGAAATTGATCCTTTTCATTATCACAATAAGCGGGGTCCATTGTGAGGCAAAGGGATATTGTTTACAATTGAGCATCATGGGTAGATGGATGATTGCAAATTTTTCGGAGACAACGACTTTAGGTTATGGAAAATAAAGATGCAAGCTATTAAAATTCAAGAAAAATGTATCAATGATTTTAAGGATGGAGTATTGGTTCATGCAACGATTACGCAAGTATAGAAGACCAAGATGATGGATAAGGTCAAGACTGTCATTATCTTATGCCTCGTGAATAAAGTTCTAAGGAAAGTATACAAAAGACAATGGATAAACATGCATGAGACCACAGAGTTTTCATTGAGTTCCTAGGGTAAGGTTGTTGTCAAAGTAACTTACTTGGTTGGTAGGGAGTTATTTTAGAGGAAGAAGAGTAAAAACCAAGGGATGAAGCTTTTAGAAACCATGGTAGAAAAAATTGAGTTTGAGATCAGGGGCGGATCCAAGTGTAGGCAGGGTGTGGCTATAGCCACACCAGATTTTTATGATTTTTATTTTATTTTATATTATATACTCTGTTTATTACATTAATTAATAAAAGAAAAAATATTATCAAGTCTAATTTAGTTTTCTCTCTCATTTTTTCTCTTTCTCACAATATTTTTTTTCTTCCTCTCAAACCCTATCTCCTCTGTTTAGATTTTTCTCTCATATATATTAATCCAATAATTCTTTATTATTTTAGGGTTAATACCTATTTTCACCCCTGACATATGGGGTGTATTTGAAAAACCCCCCTGCCAAAAAAAAAATTCCAATTGTTACCTTGACAAATTTTAAAAGTTTTATTTTTCACCTTTAGGTTGCCACATCACCTAAAAAGCTGATGTGGCTTATATTTTTGTTACACTTGTAATTTTTTGCTATGCCATGTCACAGGATACCAGATGAAATGACCACAATGCCCTTATATTAAAATCCCTAAATATTTTGCAAAATCACGGTTTCATTTCAGACCCTCTAAATTAGGGTTCTTCATCTTCTTTCTCGTTTGCGAAGCCATTTTACAAAAAAAGCCAGTTTCAATTCAGACCCTGCGATTAGGGTTCTTCATCCTAGCAAATGGGTGTGTTTAATTTAGTGTTTCATCATGGGGGAAGTTTCGTGCAAGACGGCCATACGTATTATAGAGGAGGTAGTGAGACTGTTGTTGAAGGTCAGGACGAAGATAAATGGAGCTTTTTTGAAGCTGTTAGTCTGGTTAAAGATTGGGGTTATGAAGGTTTTAGGCTATGGAGAAAGATTCCGCAAACGGATGAAGGGTTTACAAATGTTGTTGATGATGCAGGAGCTGTAGAAGTTGCTAAGCATTGTATGTCTTGTAGGGTTCACGACGATCTTTGGGTAGAGCACGGTGTAGAAGACATGATGACCAAGGTTCTGGTACCTAATGTTGATGACTTCAGCACCTCTAGTGGAGATGATAGTAGTGGTGACTATGTTGATGCAAGCCAATGTTTCAATGACAGTGAAGAGGAAAGAGTAATTGACGTAGAAGAAGAGCAATTTGAACAAGTGGAGGTAGATGTTCCAGTTAGTGGGAATAGGGTGGAGATCGAAGGGAAATCATTGAGATTCAAGCGTTGTGCATCCAAGGATCCCAAAAAGATGAAAGAAAAGAGCAAAAGTGACAAGGTCAGTGTTTTGGTGCCCAAAAGTGTCTTAGGATCTTCTTCAAAGAGGGCTACAAGGAAATGTGAAGATGTGGATTATGCTAGTGAGGAACTTGAAAGTTCAGATGCTGATGAAAGTGACATGGATGACAAACCTTCCAAGCCAAAGTATGAGAAGTTCAGATCAGAGCTGCTTAACAAAGACTTTCAATTCAAATTAGGTATGGAGTTCATTTCTCTTTCTGAATTTAAAGATGCTATCAGGGATTGGTCAGTATTAAATGGTAGAGAAATAAGGTTTGTTAAGAATGAGAGCTGTAGGGTTAGGGTTGAGTGTAAGAGTAAATGTGGGTTTTTGGCATTGTGTAGCAAAGTGGGAGGCAGCCTCACTTACCAGATAAAGACTTGGGTGGGGACCCACACATGTGCAAGGGTATTAAATAACAAGTCTGCCAATTCCAAGTGGGTCTCTAAGTTAGTGGTTGAAAAGAGGAAGTCACAAGGGAAAGTGAAACTGTCTGAAATTATGTCTGAGCTTAGACAGAAATATTCAGTGGGCATTACCAAAGGGAAAGCTTGGAGAGCCAAATCTATGGCTGAAGAAATAATTGAAGGTGATGCAAAGGAACAATATAACATGTTATGGAGATATGCAGCTGAGTTGAGAAAACATTGTGCTGGGAACACCGTCAAAGTAAACACTGAGAGACCACATCCAACACTACCACCAAGATTTGGTAGATTTTACTTCTGTTTTGATGGATGCAAGAAAGGGTTTACCAAGGGTTGTAGACCATTTATAGGGGTAGATGGGTGTCATCTTAAGACACAATATGGAGGTCAGTTGTTAATTGCTGTAGCAAGGGACCCGAATGACCAATATTATCCTTTGGCATTTGGTGTGGTGGAGACTGAGACAAAAGAAAGCTGGAGATGGTTTATGCAATTGCTAATGGAAGACATTGGAGAAGAGAGAAAGTATGTTTTTATTTCAGACCAACAAAAGGTACAAAGTGACTTTGTTATTCACATTAGTATACAAATATGCATAGTTCTGGTACTGTAGTATTTCATGAAATATCGTATTATACAAATTCTGGTTTATGCACTAATTCTGGTTTATGCAAAAATTCTGGTTTATGCACTAATTCTGGTTTATGCACTAGTGTTACATGCTTTTGGTTTATGCACTAATTCTGGTGAGGTTTATAGGATTTCAGGTTTATTTCAGGTTTATATGATTATGGTTTGTATGATTTAGTAGGTTTGTAGGATTCTGGTGAGGAATATACTGGTTTGTATGATTTTTCAGGTTTATATGCACTAATTCTGGTTTGTAGGATTCACTAATGTTACATGATTTTTGCTGTTGCTAATGTTCAAATATTTCAGGTTTATAGGATTTAGTAGGTATGTAAGATGCAGGTTTATACAAACATGGTTTATGCACTAATTCTGGTTTATGCAGTAGTGTTACATGCTTTTGTAGGAAGTATCATATATGCACTAGTGTTACAAATATATGCACTAATTCTGGTTTGTAGGATTCACTAATGTTACATGATTTTTGCTGTTGCTAATGTTCAAATATTTCAGGTTTATAGGATTTAGTAGGTATGTAAGATGCAGGTTTATACAAACATGGTTTATGCACTAATTCTGGTTTATGCAGTAGTGTTACATGCTTTTGTAGGAAGTATCATATATGCACTAGTGTTACAAATATATGCACTAATTCTGGTTTTGTGCCATAGGTCTGTTTTGTGCACTCTTATTCATGAAAAACATTCCACTAATTACTGAGTGTACTTTCTTTACTGATCACCAACAAGCTCTTAGTACAACATGTTTTAAAAGTTTAAAATGTAAGCAAAATTATAGATGATAATACTAATGTTTTTCCTTGCATACATTTTCACTTAACATTTTAGAGGTATATAATGTTTTCATGTCAGTGAAATATCTTACCTTTAAATGTTTTCTTGTTTACATGCTTTGTACAACATAGTTCTGGTTTACATGTTTTCTTGCTGGTTTTCTTGCTGGTTTAAGCTGGTTTATGTGGTTTATACAAATATGCTGATGTTACATGTTTTCTTGTTGTTGTCTTGCTGTTTTTAGGGGTTGGTCAGTGTCTTTGAGGAAATGCAACAACAAGTTGAACACAGGGTCTGCCTCAGACACCTGTATGCAAATTTCAAGAAGAAATTTGGAGGGGGAGCTGCCATTAGAGACCTATTACTGGGGGCTGCAAAGGCTACTTACTTCCAGGCTTGGGAGAAGAAGATGAATCAGCTTAAACAAATTGATAAAAAGGCATGGGAATGGCTGATGGGTGTGCCAACAAAACTATGGTGTAAGCATTCATTTTCATTTTACCCTAAGTGTGATGTTTTGATGAATAACTTGAGTGAATCTTTCAATAGTACAATATTACAAGCTAGGGATAAGCCAATACTCACCATGGTAGAATGGATTAGGAACTACGTGATGAATAGGATTGCTAATAGTGTTGTTAAGCTTGATAAGTGGAAGCACAATGTCATGCCTAATCCTAGGAAAAGGCTTGATAAGGAAACATATCTCAGTGGGGAATGGCTGCCTACATGGAGCAGTGGTGATTTGTGGCAAGTCCATCACCCATATAATGGATTGTTTGTTGTTGATCTTGGGAAAAAAACCTGCTCTTGTTGTTTTTGGGATCTTGTGGGCATACCTTGTAGGCATGTTGTTTCGCATTACAAGATCAAAACTTAGATCCCGAGAAATATGTTGACCCTTGTTACATGAGAGAAGCTTAGGCATGTTATGAAAACAATGTTAGTCCAATAAATGGCATGGACATGTGGCCAACTGTGGATGCTGAAGAATTGTTGCCACCCCAATACAAGAAGGGACCTGGAAGGCCTAAGAAACTGAGGTTTAGAGAATTGGATGAGAATGGTTCAAGGATGAGGAGGGTAGGTGTAGCATATAGATGCACACATTGTGACAAATTTGGCCATAATTCTAGAAAGTGTCAAGCTAAGGAGCAAGATCCAAATGCACTAAAGAGAAAGGTATTATGTTCATTAATCTGTTACTGAATAATATTGTGTTCAGAATATTGATATGTCTTTATTTGCCTTGTTTAGCATATTTAAATCTGTTTCTGAATAATGCAGAGAAAGACACCCAGGACCAAAGTGTCAAAAAAATCTGGTGGAACTGTGGATGAAGGCCCAGAGATGGATGCAAATGTTGATACAACTGCAACTGGAGGTGGAACTGTGGATGAAGGCCCAGAGATGGATGCAAATGTTGATACAACTGCAACTGGAGGTGGAACTGTGGATGAAGGCCCAGAGATGGATGCATTTGTTGATACAACTGCAACTGGAGGTGGAACTGTGGATGAAGGCCCAGAGATGGATGCATTGCTGAATAATATGATGGATCGTTATGAAGAACAACAATCACAAGTTGACAATCCCACACAACCTACTGCTATGCAACCTCCCCCAACACATAAATCACAACCTGATGCAATGCAACCTCCCCCAACACATAAATCACAACCTGATGCAATGCAACCTCCCCTAACACATGAATCACAACCTGCTGCTACTAATGTCAAAAAACCTTCAGCTAAGAAAAAGGCTGTGGCCGTGCCTTGGAAGCGATCAAGAAAGAGAGTCAGTGAAAGATTGAAGGAAGTGAGGAATGCCAAAAGACATGGTGGGCCTGGATCAACACCTGATGCACCTTTGACCATTGGTGATGAAACTGGTGGTAGTACCTCAAAGAAGATATCAAGGAAGAAGAGGAGTTGATCAGTAGTTGTGCACATACTGTGCTATTTTGTAATTTCAGGCTTATTATCAGTACAGGCTTGGCTTAAGTAGGCTTTGTTATTTTGTTACTTTGACTTATTATCAGTACAGGCTTGGCTTAAGTTATGTATCATGTTATTGTCATTTTGTATCACAAATATACTTAACTATGTATCACAACAGATTTGCTTAACTATGTTATTATCATTTTGTATCACAGATTTGCTTAAGAACAGATTAACTTAGGAACAAATTTACTTAAGAACAGATTTGTAAAATTTCAGAACAAATTTGTTACATAAGGTATTAACCTTTAGGTTGCCACAACAGTTTTACAGTTTTACAAAATATCAGAACAGTTTTACAATTCCAACATATCATCCAAAACAGTTTTACAATTCCAAAATATCATCCAAAACAGTTTTACAATTCCAAAATATCAGAACAGACTTACTTAACTAACCATAAAACCATAAGAGGAATATATTCCATATTCCATAAGAAAGACCTATAATTCATGAACTAAATTTTACATAGGTTACAACTTCATAGAACATAAGCATCAGCTTCAGGAATTTTTACATGAATTAACTAAGAAATGAACCAAAACACAAATCAACCCAACTAAAACATAATTCAGCTTCTTTTTTAACTCATCAATTTTTTTCTCCATGGCTTCCATCTTCAGTGTCATATCTCTCTCCAGTTTGCTCATCAGTTCTACTGAAACTACATCCGAATGGCCGTTATCACCAAAATCACCAGAAAATTCATCATCCCAAACAAATGCGTTGCAGTCATCTCCTTTACCCCAGAACTTACACTTCCAGTATTTTCTCCCAGGATTTGCAACCGATTTTGAAACAAATAACTTCATGGGGACATTGTGGCCACATTTGGGAGTTACTCTACCATTTGAAGATAAGCTTGAAGTAGAGCAAATTGGTTGACTCATGTTTATGAAATCAAAGAAAACTTAAAGATGAAGAGGAGAGCAAAAGTTGTGTTGCTGAGATGAAGTAGAAGAACGTTGACGTAGAGAAAGAAGATGGCTATGGCTTTGCAAACGAGAAAGAAGATGGCTATGGCTGCCCTAACCGTGCCTTTGCAATATATTTAGGGATTTTAATATAAGGGCATTGTGGTCATTTCATCTGGTATCCTGTGACATGGCATAGCAGAAAATTACAAGTGTAACAAAAATATAAGCCACATCAGCTTTTTAGGTGATGTGGCAACCTAAAGGTGAAAAATAAAACTTTTAAAATTTGTCAAGGTAACAATTGGAACTTTTTTTTTGGCAGGGGGGTTTTTCAAATACACCCCATATGTCAGGGGTGAAAATAGGTATTAACCCATTATTTTATTCGATTTTCTCACTTGACTTGGTTGCATTATTTATGGGTGATTGAAAATCAAAGGTAAAATAAGTACTTCAATTTTTCTTTATTCTTTTCTTTTTTTTAGTTGAACCCTAAAACCTCAATTTGTTTAAAAATAATTAAATGCTAAGTCACTTAAGGTTGAACTTGAGAAGTTGTTGTATATTAATGCCTTTAGTTTATCTAGCATAAGGGAGCAATGATAACATGGAGCTAACAATATGCAAGGTAATTTTGATGGTTTGAGAACTTTAATTTAAAATGAAAATCCATCTGCTTATTATGTGCATGATTTATAAGTTTCTGAACTTTCGTCTTTCTGATAGCAACTGCAAGCGTTGAACGTATTTTTTAACTATGAAGTTTGTGAAGAGTCAATTATATAACAAAATGAGTGATTAATGGTTAAATGATCGTCTTGGAATTTTTATAGAAAGATATGTTTTTGGAACAATTAGCAATCATGCTATTTTAACTCAATTTCAAGAAATAGATAGTAGATGATTTTCATTGTAAATGTACTTTGTTTATTTCTTATTTTTAATATAATTTAATTTATATTTTCTTTCATGTTTACCCACACTAATATACAGTGTCTGGATCCGCCCCTGTTTGAGATGGAGTTTTCTACTATGAATATTAGTAGTAGTGAGGGAACGGTTACAAAGGCCTCTGATTATCATTGAGTCATGATAAGATAAGGAGGGGGATTGTAAAATCTCAAAGGGTCATGTATTCCATCCTTGGGTGTTATTATTTGAATGTTACTGAAAGGTTGCAAAATTAAAAAAGAAGGAGCTTTAGAGAGACATTTGAAAGCAGGTGTAGTCAACGATGATTGAAAAAACATGCTTGTGGGCTTGTTATATTACCTAAGAACAAAAAGGTGATTAGAAACAAGTGGATGCAATTGGAAAGATCAAGGTTCAAGGATTTCTTGAACTTGATAAATGTTGTTAAAAAGAGTTTCAACATGGTAAATAAAATCAATGTTGTTGATGGTTAAATTGACATCAACACGATTTAAATTCAAGGTGTAGATTGTTGAAGTATTCCTTAAAACTATTGTAGATTAAGAGAAAGAAAACATGTTTCGAGATTACCAGAAATCATAAAACTAAAATGTAGTATGGTTTGAGTGGTTCATGGATATTAGATTTGGTCGGTTCGGTTCATGAATCCATTAATTAATGTTAGAATATTTTATATTAATTTAGAGAGCATATACATTAATATAAAAACATATTTTAAGATATTTATAATATTCTAAGAGATATTATAATATATTTATTTATAATATTATAAGATATTTATTCTAACAATTAATTATATATGTTTTTTATTTGTTATAGATCTGTTGGATTTTAGTAATTATAAATATGTATCTTTTATGTTATTATAGCATGACAATCTTAGAATTTACAACAAAATGGTAGAGCAATGGATTTAGGTTCTTCTCAAGGGAAAACTTAAAAAGGAAAGGATTTCAAGAAAACTTTGGAGTTATCTAAGGGGATTGGTAAATACTTGTTTATACCTTGGGTTTGTGTGCTTACACTATTCAGAGTTAAAGAGGTTGAGAAATACAAAAATAGGGTTTGTGCTTGGGCGCCTCCAGGGTTGTTCTTGGGAACTCTGAAGGCGAATGATATTTACTTGTTACTAATCTGTAGTCTCTTGTAACAACTTTTATAACTATAATAAACTGGAGAGCCGATCTCTTCCCTAGAGTAGATCTTTTGATCGAATTGGGTAAACGAACCTTCGTCTTTTTTCTTTATTCAGCTATAATTTATGCTTATTTATTATTATTGCTGAAGGCCATTTATGTTGGTTGCTATTGTTCTTTGCCTTACATATCAAAATATTTATTGAAATTGAACCTTGTCATTATCACATCATTTTCTATAAGAAGAAGCTTCTCCTTTCATGTGGTTAAATAAGAGAAAATATTGATATCTTCGGTCATATGATTTGGACAACCACTCACATTTTGAGCTCGAGCTCTTCAATAGTGGATTAATGAACGCTTTTAATCAATTATGGTTCTGATACAACAAAGTACTTCCTTTTTCTAGATTATAATCGATTATGGTGACAACTTAATCGATTATGGTGGATATTCCACCCAACTATTTTTCTTTCTAGGCCAAATCTTTTATTATAAAATGAGGACTTGTAATAATTTTTAAGCTTACAAGATTTAAAAAAAACCTCTCTTCCATTCATTACCTTTCGCTTCTTAATTTCATATTTACTTAAATATTATTCTAATACCGAAGGAGAAAAAGCTTATGTAGCAATATCTTGTGTAAACCAATGTATAAATCTTAAGGGTCACTCATTGGTTAATAGATGTAGGCCTCATGCTTTTAGGCTAAACCATGATAAAATCAGGCGTCTTCTTCTTTAATATCTTGTCTATTTATTTCATTGTCTTTATTTTATTTTATTTAACTTCTCTTTATCTCTAGACTGTGTTCTTAAAATCAACCTTAAGAGTTTTTTTCTTTTTAAAGTTGCAAACAAAAATTTATATTATAATTCACCCTCCATCTTACGTTTGAAGTCTCTTGAATAACAAGTGGCATGAGAGCCTAAATCTTATTTAATCTTATGATATATTGTGATTCTCACTACTTCATTTCCCATAATGAAGTCCAAGGAGCCTATGATTATAAATTAGAGGAATGAGATTGCGAAAATCATCAGATGATTACTTGGTTTTGGGATACCTTACTCTAAGTATCCATCTATTATTTGGAAGATTTGAAAATTCCAAAGAGGGGGGATAATTAAAATAAATAAATACTTTCTATGTTTTTATCTCATCACCACTAACTGTTGAATAGTCTTAGTAATTTGAAACAACAATTTGGTCAACTTGTTAATGAGACTTTAGCGCAAATGGAAATAATGTTTAATTACCTAGCCTCGTGCGATCCTTCCCTTAAATATTCTATTGACCTAAAAACATATAAGAATCACTACAACAATATTCATCTTATTAAATTTTTGATTGATGTCACTAATGATCATGAATTGTTCAAATCATCTTTGTTGCACCAGAACCTTTTGCCTACACTAGAGAATGATCTTCTTTGACTCAAATATGAAGAAACTAGATTGTGACTTCTTTGTCAGCAAGATAATATTTCCTTCAAAACTACATATACATGAACTATTAACTGTTTTCTTCATTTTTGTAAGTTTGGACATTTGTTTATCTGATTATCGCACTGTAGAATGTCACAATTGCAATAAAAATGGTCATATTTCTTCAAAATTATACTCATACAATAAGACACGTAAACACTTTCTTACAAATTTTCCTACTCATTCTCCATAACCCGGGCAAAATAAAACTCGTGTGTGTCCCAACTCTTTAGATTGTGCACTTGCAACTACTGATGTTGCCAATGATTTTGCATAACCCTCTCACTATTCCTTCTATGTCGCTAATCTTGAATCTCTACATAGATAAATTATTCCTTAGGGTAATAGTAATGCATTCATAGTTTTTTCTACCACACTAGGTAAGTTTTAATGGTATTTAGATTTCGCTAGTGAGCTGTGTGGAACTGAAGGTGGATTGATTCAAAATTGCAGATCTTGGTGGATTGATTAAAGGAAAATCCATAATAATATATTTAGATCTAAATTTTCAATATCTATGATTATCATCTATACTAAAAGTCCCAATGTAAATTTTCTATTAGTGTGAGAATCAAAATTATTTGATGGATTACCATCGAAGGCTGGACTAAGTGCAAGCGAGGACAACACATCTAAACAATATAAATATCTATGTACATTTTATGTATCCCTTTATCTTTTAAAAACTTGACAAATGATGAAACTAAGAAAGCCTATTATGATTTGAAACAAATAAATATATTAATTTCCATATTAAGCGCTAATGTGTATTTCTTCGATTTCACATTGTACAACAAATAAGACTCTGCAGAATGCTGTTAGAGTTCTCCATGAGGTAATTGAAGAGGTCAAGCAATCTAAAATTAACACTTTGACAAAGGATTACGAACTCTTCCGCATGGAATATGATGAATTTGTGTCTTCCATGTAGATGAGGTTCTCCCATATAATCATCAATTTAGAAAATTTGGGAAACACTTTATTAAATCATGATTGTGATAACAAAATATTGAGTCCTATGTACAGGGATTGGAAACCAAATGTGGTTTCCATAAAAGAGTCCCAATATTTAAAATTATTAAACATATTTACTCTTTTTGAAAAGGTTGCCTTAGAAGAGTCCCAATATTTAAAATCATTATCCTCCTAACATTTACCCTTTGGTTTAACCTTTGTGGGAGATCCCAAAGCACCCTTTAAATTTATTTTTGCATATATGTTTGTTTACATTTTAACTTTTCTAACCTTATTCAAAATACAAAAATATGTGTTGTTTTCTTTACTTATTGTACAAGGTAGGAACTTGCAATCAAAGGATCAAGATTGGTTTTTAAATTATGGTTTTGGTTTCCAAAGTTAAAGTTTTAGTCAACAAGTGATCCACGAGAGCTTTTACTTCAAAGAATAACCTATAATATTAGGTTTTATTCATGTCAAGCTTCATTCAACATCATTTGATATAGGTCAGTTCAAATTTGGTGCATGATTTCAAAGTTGATTCAAGTATGATTCATGTGTTTATTTACATGTTATCTCCATCAAATGCTCAAGAAATTATCAAAATTATTCAAGGGAAAATCAAGGTTCCTTCTTTTGGTATTCAAGTATTCATAATTGGGCCTTTGGATGCAAGAAAATTGCAAAAATCACAAGTTGGCATGTCACTTGGTTAAAACACCGTAAGTATCTCATTTCTCAATATTTTTGGAATCTACTTCGATCCAAATGTCACATTTGAGCCATTCTAAAACTTTTTTTCAAGGGCCAAACATCAATTTTTCCCCTAAGTGCCTCGATTTTGGAATATGACAAGATGCCCATGTGTGCACAAAACCTGGTCCAAAACCTGGTTTGACCTATTGCCTGACCAAAAAATCAGATCATGACCTAAAATTGTCATCCATGCCATTTTAACTCAAGCATCCTTTTGATGTGATTCTTTTTGCATTTAAGTATTCATCATGAAGATATCATTTGGCACAAAGGATATCTCAAAGCGCACGAAGGAATCTCATTTGGCCTAAGCTCAAACATGGTGACATGGACTATGCATTTTGCGCATGACCTAAAACCTAAAATCAACCAAATCTTAACTTGGGACCACAAAAACATGTGCAAACTTGTTTGTTGTTGAAAATTGCGTAGGGTGGAGTGCAAAACGACCAGGTTTCATGCCAAACTCACGCTTTTCACCCTCACTCTCACACGAATTACAAAATGAAAATATCCAACTTATTTCAGACGCTCTAGATCTGAATTCGCACGTACCATGACCTCATTTCATTTCCTATAAGTAGATGACCATTTTCCCTTAATTTGAAAGCTTAAAACGCCACAAAACCTCTGCCATTTTCACTCATGAAAAGCTTCAAAAACCAAGAATCCTCTTTTTATTTTAAGCGTGTTTTAACTTATTTCCTAAAAACACTCATCGATACCATATGAAGCTAATTGAAGCATTGCTGAAGATTGAAACCTCCCGCAACCTTCCACTTAATCTTAACATTGGTGACCTTCAAAGCTTAAACTGGAAAGTTAGATACGAGTTAAATTTATGAACAAACAAGGTACCTTACTCATCGTCTTGATTCACTGATTCAAATCCCTCACTTACTTGGAATTTATTGTTCGTATTTGTCATTTAATTTTACTTTGAAGAATTATGTTTCTTCATGTATATGAGCAAGTTCTCTATGCCCAGAGCTAATCAATGGCTCTTATGAAGAGAGACATGAATGATGATATGAGTAGAAGCACAAATATGTGTTGTTTCCGCTTAAAACTCAGAGTTCATGAATCCGCAAAAATCATTTAAAGGTTGAAGACAATGAAGCATAACACGCGCTTTGTTAGAAAGATTTGAATCCTGGCCAATCATAGCACACCACACAGCTAGTCGTTGGCCTTTTTATTTTCTTTTTGTTTTTAATTCATTTTATTTCCTTTTTATTTTTGTGGTTTATTTTAAATAGTTCCTTTGACATTTTGTTACTCCAATTTCTTTTACTAAATCACTAAAAATATTTTCTGCCATTTGTTTTCTTTAGAACTTAAAAATCATTTTTTTGCTATTTTTTTATTTTCATTTAACAATTAATTTTGACATATTTTGAAATATTTTTCATTCCAATTTTTGAGATCTAATTACTTGTAATATTTACGACCTTCTCAACTTTTTTGGAAATTTATTTGATGTTTTAATGGCTCTTTGGATTTTTTCCATTTAATTTCCCTTTTAAATATTTTTTAAAAAATATTTTTAAATTATATTTTAATCCATTTCTGTTTTGACTTTTGTTGACTTGGATCATGACTTGATTGATAAATGCTTCATCAATTTTAATTGGTCTTTGAATGGTGCTTTGATTGCAAGAACTTTCATCATTTCAAACTTACTATTTAAATGATCATTTAATCATTTTTGGTACTTTGAATTAATGATAAGTTTATCCTATTGCATTGTGAGTTTTAATGATGGAATTTGATGATGATACCTTATTACATTTAAAATGAGGTTGATCATCTCTCTTCTCTATCTTCTTCTATTTACTTTTGTTTTGATCATTGTGTTACATTGTTTTAGGAGGATGATTTTGTATCATTCCTCTAACATGTTTGACACATAGATTTCTATTGACCAATCTCATATAGGTGAGAATTTTACATAAGTCCACTTACAATTGCTTAACATGACTCTAAATTTTACTGACTCGGTTGATTCATCATTAACACTAACATTGACATATTAATTCTGCTAACATCTAACTTTTAATTTTATGCTGTTTAATTTCATGCCATTTACATTCATGTCATTTACATTCATCTACTCATGCATTCATTATCGATAAATATGATTAAATGACTTCCCATGTCACACATCGAGTTAAAAATATGGTTTCAATTGTTTGCCATATTCGTAATCCATGTCACTTGTCATAAATGATATTATCTCACTTGCACTCTTAAAAATTATATCTATCTAATTTTATTGATTTAGGCATTGGAGTGCTAACCTTGTCAGTCCACCTTGTTCCACCACAGAACAATGATATATGAAATTCACACAAGGAGCTATCACAACTAGTGGAATACAATAACTCTGATTCAATCAACTCGGTGTGCAAATAAGCATCATTTATATCATCCATATTAGACAATTCTAAGAAATTCACGTTTGGCTTTCCTAAATTGGTCATAACTAAAGCAAAAAATGAGAACAATAATGATAGACTACAACGATTTATCTAAAGGGTGGAGTGAATAGATCCCCAATTAAAAATTACCTTTCAAACATAGGTATTTTAAAACTTATTTGAAAAACAATGTTGAGCGGAAGGTTTTTGGCCTATATTAAAATAGTAATCTAAATGAACCTAGTTATTAGAAACTCGAATATGCACTAGCCGTATGAAATTAAGATAATTATAAAATCAATCAACATAATAATATCTTAACCATTTAATATCAAACACATCAGTTTTCTATTTCCTAGTAAATCAAGTTAAAATAATAGCTTGACAATTTGTCGAAAACTTGGCACGCCATCAATTTTTCAAAACTTTCTTTTAAGCTTTGTTGATATTAAAAATAAATTATAATCAAAGTAATTATAATCTAATCAATAAATAAATTTAGACTTTAACAATAAAAAAAACTATATGAATTGATCGATCAAGCAACATATTCAACAAATTGCATATAACTAAGTAAATGAGAGTAATATATATATATATATATATATATATAGATTGAGAGAGAGAGAGAGAGAAGGATTTGTTTAGGAAGTTCACCAATCGTCCCCGCTATGGCTATGTCTTCTCCAATTCTATTTTGGAATTAAGATAAATTTCTTACTTTGCAAAAAGTATGATTATAAGAGAAGTGCTCAAGAGCAACCCTACAAAAACTAACCATTTGATGTTGATTCAACCCCTTCTCTTCTTTTGATATCCAACAAGACCAAGACAAAAAATCTCCCAATTGATTTATGGAATCTTGCTATGATCCGTTGGGTACCAAACTCCAACACTCATTCGCGCATGATCAATTGTGAGACACAGTAACTACCAATTGATTTATCGAATCTTGCTACGATCTGTTGGGTACCGAACTCCAACTCTCCTTCGCGGATGATCAATTGTGAGTCACAATAACTACCAATTGATTTATCGAATCTTACAACTCCTTTGAGTACAGAACTCCAAAACTCTTTAACTCCGTTCTCTCGCTACTTCCTTGGGTATCAAACTCTGAAGGCTTTTTACTTGGCCGCAGTCCTCTTTTGAAAGTCTTGAACAAAACACCCAAATCTACCAACTATCTTGGAGGACAAACCCTAGGTATTTTCGGATGATACCCCCCACAATTCTCAACCTAATATTCTTGGTTACACAAAACCTAATTGGATGTTATCAAACCTCACCTAGATAGCACCCCGACAAATGATGATTATGTGTGCTTTATCAGTGTGTATGCAAAGGTTGGAGGTTGAAGGTGAAGATCAATGATGGTAAGTGTTTATAGTTACATCAAGTTGGATTGAAGCATGTATGACGTATTTATAGTTGGGGAACTTTGCTTGCAAAGAAGGAAACTTCATAATTTAAAAAATATGAAAAATTTGACCCATAAAACAGTATATACCGACCTGAAAATGTTATGTGCCGACAAGAAAAATTGTATGTGTCAGCCTGAAAGATTCTATGTTCTGGCACAAAGAAAACATAAGTTACAGTCTTTAAAAATGCAGTACATGTATCAGGCTGAAAATTGTATGTGCCAGCCTTAAAGATTTATGTGCTAGCACGAAGCTTTATGTGTCAGCACAACAAGCTTATGTGTCGACATGAAAAGCGAATGTGTCGGCACATACAAGTGTGTTTTGTGCAAAAAATGTGTTTTCATGATTTGGATCAATTGTAAACTTATTTTGAATGCTTCCTAAGATCTTTAATGTAAGGGTGCACCAAAAAAACAAAGATATCATCCAATATATAGAAATATTAAATTTTCCTAGATTTTGACATCATACCAAATATCAAATGGTGAAGTTGCACTCACAAACAACAATTATTAAGTAAAGAGAGAAAAAGTTCAAAATGGAAGCAAACAAGACACATGGGAAATCACCATAAACTTAGAAATTACGATGTGATGCGAGATTACGATATGGTGCGAGATCAAGAAAGAAGAGACTAATGAACAAATATCGCCCGAATTCAAGGGGACAAAGAGCATAACGTTTGGATGAAGAGATAAAAAGAACAATTGTAATGAGGTAGCATCTTTATATAAGTAAGCGAAGGAGCAAATCTACGGTCTAAAATAAAAGAAAATTGAGATGATAAAATCAATGATTGAGATTAACATTGTGATAGCAATGACACACAAATACACTTAAGTTCTCTAAGAGGCGTCAAGACTCTTTATCCTAAAGACAAGGCCGATTATACACATGACCTCTAAAAATATAAGACCTTCAAATTCTTATAAAGTCAATTTAATTATAAATAAAAAAAACAATGAACAAAGTTTATGTGTATAGTAAATTTAGTGAAAATTAATTTAAATAACATAATAAAGCTACTTAATAAATTCAACCAATAACTAAAAGAATTTAATTGTTATTCACCGTGTGTAAAACTTTTTATATTATTACTACATCACAATTACTTAATTATAATATTTAAAAAAAATTAAAATAAATTAAAATATAAAATTAACGGTTGTGATTAACTTTATTTTTACAACGTTGTATTCCAATTAGATTCTAACCAAAACTATATACACACGTTTTATTTTCTGCTTTTTCTATCAATTATTTTTATTTATTTTTAAATAGTAGACTTATATAAATAATTCTTTTATAAAAATGTATAGGGAATCTGAACTGTAATAATTTTTTTCTCTGAATGTCAATTTAAGATTTTATTAATAATTTTTTTTATCATAAATTAATTAAGATATCACGGCTTTATTCAAACTTAATATATTAAAATATTTTAAATTTTAAATATATAAGTCGGATTGTGCGACTTTGCTAAATATAATGGTGCTCCTCTGAAATATTGATCTTTTATATTTTTTTAATATCATATTTCTATCATTTTGCATATATATTTTTATTTAAAAATTCAAGTATATAGTATACATTATAATAGATTTTTATCTTTATTTTATAAGTTTAACTTTTAATTATTATTTCTATATCTTTATTTTATAGTTTATTTTCTAATTATTATTTTCTTATTTTTTATTGTTAATTTTAATTTGTATATGTATTTGTTAAAGACAAAATTTTGGTACAATTCTCTAGGTGTGGTTCTTACTTTATTTCAATGAAAATATTATAAGTGTAAAATTTTCTCTTACATATGTAAATTACTCATATTTTCATATAAATTACTCTTATTTTTATTTCTTAATTGACACAACTAAGGATATCAGATTTGCCAGACTAATTTGATATTGGACGTTCACATTCACTCCTAATAACATTAGGGTGAATTTGATACTAACTTCGAACATAAAGTTTTGTTGTATGTTTCATAATACGGGAAAATCACGCGTAGGAAGTTTGATTTTGTTAAAATAATGGTATGAACAAACGTTCACCCAAAAGCTACACTTTGTAGGTGTGACTAAAACTTGTGATGTCGGCAGACCACAAGATTTCCAAACACACTTGCTATGCTCGATGAACACAAGATTATCTGCAGGTTAATTAAAAAAAAGCCACTCATCACTTAGACTCTTAATTGGCATATATATATATATATAGAATAGTATATTAGTATGTTGTGGATTGCTTCTTTGTCATGATTAATGATTAATCACACGCATGTGAACTGATAGGTACTTGATAGTTGATACCTTTCCGCACAACAAGGGCAATGTTTGGATTTATATGATAACAATATATAAACATACTACTTGTTAACTTCATTTTTGCATTTACTATGTATATCACCTCAGGTTGTCCTATTTAAATGACAACTACTTGGCTTCATGAAGATAGAAAAAAGATTGGAAATTGTACTTCAATGTTGATGAACGACAGTGTCACAAACATTTTTGAGATAATGCATGAGATAATACGACCTAAAAGAAGTGAATAATTAATAAACAATTTAAATAACAAATATAGTACTATATTGTCTCTCAATTGAAGATTTTGTTATGAACAAAGTGTTTTTAAGTCTCTTTTTCCTTAGAAGTGAGCCCAATCAATTCAAGTCACTAGAGTGACTCTCAATAACATACTATCTTCTTTCTGAAATTTTATGGCATTTCTTCACTTATCATAATAGCCTTTTTGCTACTTTGTGATATCTTTATTTTTTTCTTGAACAATATTAACCTACTTAATAATCTATTGAAATACTTCAGGTCATAACACGACACTTTCGTCAGGTTCATACCAATACAAAAGCATTCTATATTTTCTACAATATAATGTTTCAAAAAGAGTCATTCTAATGTTAGACTGAAAGTTATTGTTATAGGTAAATTCAATCAATGGTAAATAAATATTCCAACTATATCCAAGAATTGGATAGTCCTTTATGTTTGACCGTCCATTGCAGATGATAGGAAAAACTCAATTTTAACTTAGTTTCCATCACTTTATGCAAAATTTCCAAAAATATTGATGTGAATCTAGGACCTTTATCGAAAACTATACTAAAAAGAACCCCGCACAATCTCACTATTTCACTCCTATAAATCTCAATCAACTAATCTTCAATGTGTAAGTGATATTGATTGGGATAAAGTGAGCCGATTTAGGGAATCAATCAACTATAACCCAGATTGAATCATACCCTTTAGTGGTTTTAGGAAAACTCACCACGAAATCCACGAAGATACTTCCACTTAAGGATACTTAAAGGTTGCATCAAACTAGATGGTTCTTGAAAAATTATTGTAGCTCCCCTATGAATATTCAAATTACTTCTATGACCTTCTTCCAAAATACACTTCTTGAGTTCTGGTATATATCTGGTACACAAATTCAATCCCCGGATCTTATAATCCCATGATCACCTATTTTAAATTACACTTCCTTTCTATGATTTATTAGTGCTAAATTATCCAATATATGTAAGTCTAACTCCTGACCATCTTTAATTTCCTGTAACATATTGTAGTTACCCTCAACATACCAAATTTCATAATTCTCGGTGTTAGCTTAAACACCACACTTATATCTTTAAATTATTTAAAGTGGATATATGCATAGTCTTCCTAGTCAATGTATCTACTTCTACTACATTAGTTTTTACATGGATGATAGCTCGATTCGAAATCATAATCATTTAAAAATTACAGCCACCTTATATGGCTCATGTTCAATTCCTTCTGATCGAACATATACTTTAAGCTCTTATAATCGTTAAAAACTTTGAATCTTGATCCATATAGATAGTGCCTCTAAATGTTAAGCATAGAAAAAAGCGTTGGTAATTCTAAATCACGGGTAGGATAATTCATTTCATGAATCTTAAGCTTTCTATATGTATATGCTATAACTTGACCTTTCTCCATAAGCACACCACCTATTACCAACTTAGATGCATCCCAATACACCATAAAATATTCATGTAGACTTGGGAAATTTTAGATTGATATTAACGTCAATCTCTTCTTAAGGTCTTGAAGTCTCGCTTCTGTGAATCTTCTATAATAATCAGTCAATCCTATAAAACTTATAATATTAGTTATAAAATTATAAGTTTCTCACCGTGCTATGACTTCTACATTAGAAGGTCCAATACTAACTGTTCTAAGAAGTCAATGATTGGAGAGGTTATTCTCCCGATAAATATTGGTCCGCATATGTTTCTAAATAACTTTCCAAGTTATGGATATATTTTCAGCCTACAACTGTTTGTTAGGACATCCATAGATCAATGAGGCAGGAGTTTTAACTTCCACACTTTACCAAAGGTTTAAATTTTCCAAAAACGGTAAGGTGGTGATGGTGCATGGTGTGCAGGCGTTGTTGGTTAGTCACCTTTCATATTTTAGCTTTATTGGTGCGGATGATACAGTTGTTGGAACTTAATTCCAAGACTTGACAATTGATGATGTAAACAATAAGAATGGGACATCCATTTCTTCTCCGAAAGATGCATAACAAATATTGGAATATGGTCTAACATAAGGTTATGGATAGGTTATTCAACTCCCATAGAACAAAAATCACACCGGTCTAGGGTTTTCTCATAGGTTTGGTAAAGCTTCTAAGAAAGAGGCTATATTTCTCCCAATTAATGAGGTGTTCCATAGTGGAGGCTTTATTAATCTAGTTCATCATGAGGTTGATGTTGTTTTTGAAGATGATTCAGAATCGAAAAGGCCAAGTTTTGTGACGCACAGAAGGACAAATCAGAATTGGACTACCGTTGATATTCATAGTGTCGTTTACATTTTAAATTAATTTGATTTTGTTTTCTTTCAAAATTCCTTTCACTCCGCCCAAGGTGAAAGTGAAATGTCCAGGCTTACCTTTTTTTCAGTTATTAAAATCATTAATAAAAGTTGTTTTGTTATTTATATACATGTTTTTACTTTTTGATTTTTCTGGAAAAATGGTAATCTAAAAAATCCATAAAAACAACTTCAATATCTTCTATATCACCTTTAAAAATGTCTATTTTCTAAACTCAAGCATCAATAATATGTGCAGATTAATTAATAAATCCATTGTAAACAATGACTCTACGCCCCTTCTCAACTTTGAATTTCCTGTGTGTGAAGCTGAGGAAGAGGAATTGGTTGGAATCCTAGAAGAAGTCACTAGGTTGCTTAAGCATGAGGATAAGACCATTCAATCGTACAAAGAACCATTAGAATTTATCAACTTGGGTTCTAAAGAGAACAAGAAAAAGATCAGAATTGTGGCACTACTAGATCAGAATGTCAAGAGCAGGTTAATAGAGTTGATTAGGGAGTATGTGGACATGTTTGCTTTGTCTTATCAAGATAAAGCTCTTATCTAGTATGGGAATGGAAATAGCATAATGAAGGTTTAGAAAATACTTAAAAGGGGGGTTGAATAAGTTTTTCCTTCTTTTTCTTGCGTAGCAACAATATAAAACACAAGTATTTTTATCCTGGTTCGTTTGAAACTCAAACTACTCCAGTCCACCCGCCAAGGTGATTTTGCCTCTCTCAACGAGGACTTAATTCACTATAATCAAAATAATTACAAGTGCACAACTAACTGTTGTGACTAACAATATAATGCACAAGCCAACTACAAGTGACTAACACCTCTAAGACTCTCTAGTCCTAGCCCTCTCAAGAATTCTGAGCCAACTGGTCTCTCATGGAACAATTACAAAATAACTTCTAACAATATTGTATCAGTTTGCTTCTAATAAGATTTATCACAACTGTGATTTTTCACGAAGTATTAAGCTCAATACAAATGATAAACTCAGTAATCAAAATTTCTTGCTTGCTTGAGTTCAACGTGAGTTCACAATTGAGTAGCGTACAACTTTTGTTCTTTAAGTAATTGATCTTCTATATATTGCTTCAGGAATTTGTCTGTTGCTATATTGAACAATGAGAATGCATTTAATGTTGCTTGTCTGCTTGTACTTTGTGTTTTCAATGAACCTCGAACTTTGTTCCACTTGAGTGCTCCAATCGTTTTAGCTTTAAATGTCTAACGATACTGTAGCAGATCTTGTCTCAGAACTTGAAGTCTTAACTATTTCTCTTTATCTTTTGTCTGACTTTGTTAGCTTTTCTTCTATCAGAGTTTTCTTTCAGCGTGAATATTCAGAAGTTGTTTTTCATCTTTAGAACTTCTAATTCTTTATCTGCTCAGCGTAAGTTAATATTCTACTTTCTAGAGTGCTTGAGTCAGAACATCATCTGAAATGAAAAACATACTTATCAGAGTATCAGATGCAAGCATACTCATCAGAGTATCAAATATACTATACAAAATTTATTTTATTTGTTATCATCAAAACTCTAAGATGTGATTATAACCAAACTATGTTCTAATAATCTCCCCCTTTTTGATAATGACAAATTCATTCAGATTTTAATTAAGAAATTTTGTATATTTGTGAAAATCTCCCCCTGAGATAGATAATCTCCCCTTGAGATAAATAATTACAAGAAAATAAATACGCAGTAGAACTTGCCTGAGTTTTTTCTTTCAGAGATTAGGAGTTCTTTCTTTCAGAGTTTCCTTCTCAGATCTTAGAGCTTAAAGCTTAGATTTCTTGTTTCAGAGTTTTCTTTCAGAGCTTAGATATCCCTGCATACTTCAGAAACAAATACACTTGTATTTTTGTTAGGAATGTTTGAGACTTTAGTCCCAATAACTGCTATATTTAAATTAGATCAAAATCACAAGTTTCTCCCCCTTTTTATCATAATCAAAAAGCATAAATAAAATATTATAAAGACAGTTTAAAAATGATCCAAACGTTTTATAAAGGATGTCAGGAAAAAAAACACAGTTGCAGAGGTTTCATAAAAAACAAAACAGATGCACAGAAGTTTCAAAAAGATAGAGACTAAGATTGATGAGAGACTAGAGAAAGTAGAAGATTCTTGACCTCAGCAGAAGATTCTTCTTGCTTCACCATCCACTTTTTGATTTCTTTGATGGTCTCATCTTGCTTGTCCAAACGTTCACTAAGAACTTCATTTTCTTTCTTCAACTCGTTCAGAGTTTCCAACACAAAAGAAGTTTAAGAAGCATCTTCAGAAGAGACAACATTGGAGGTAGAAGCAGCAGCTTCAGGACAGAAAGATCTGGAGAATAAGATGTCAAGATTGATCATAAGCATTGGCACTTTCTTAGAAGTATCTTTAGCACCAAAAGCAGATAGTTGTCAATACAAAACCATTGCCAAAGAGTTTTGTTTCGCATATTTATATCCATAGATTCAAAAGATGGTTTCCATAGAGCATTGTCCAGCTGCGGAAGAGGCTTCTTATTCCAGATATTCACAACTGCTGTCATCAATACATTCAAAGACTCAGTGAATTTCTCATGAACATAAGAGTAAAACACTTCTTTGAGCTTAAGGGATTCAACGTTGAATCTCCTTCAAAATGTTTTCCACAAATGATCTGACACACCTGGGTTCAGATTGCTAGCACAGTCTGCCTTCAGCATTTCTATCCAACCCTGCATCTCTATTTCAAAATTCTGCAATAGTAGATTAACATCTGTGTGAAAATTTTTTTGGGTAGTTTGTTGAGGTTGTTGAGGTTCTGAAGTGAAGGTAGGTGAGTTTTATGGGGAATGTGAAGATATGAAGTGGTGAGATTTTGATGAAGATTGAGTGAAGGTATGTTCTAGGGAGTGAGGTGGTGGAAGTTCTGGAGAGATGGTACTGATGGTAGGTTCAGAAAATGAAGTAGGAATAAGTTCTGGAGACTTATTCACAACAAAAATATTGGTGGAAGGAATAGGGAAGGAAGGAAATTTAGTGGACAGAGGTACATTTATTCCCATTAATCTCCAAGATCCATCATACTATTCAGAAGACTTTGGTGATAAAGGTCTAATGAGAGATGTTGGAAGTGGATGTTCAGAAGAAACATTTGGATTAGTTTGGTGGGGAGCAAAAACAGGGATTTCTTATTGAGAACTTGGTGGTGTGATGAGAGGTGATGGTGGTGTTTGAGTTTTTTGTGGTGGTACTTCTGTATTTGAAATATCAAAATTATCTATATCATATAACACTTGAGAAATTTGAGGATTAATTTCATGAAGTTCTGATGGAGTGATGAGGTCAATGTCTACATCTATGTTTCCTAGAATTTTTTATTCATGAGGGTTAGAGGTTTGAGTGGGGAGTGTATCAGATGTTACTATATTTACAGAATCTATAACAGAGATGGTGTTAGAAGATATACGTGAGGTCTTCTTCTTCTTCTTTTGAGATTTATAGGGTCTTGTAGAAGGACCCTCTCCATCTGCTATTCTTCTCTTCTTTCTCTTGACATCTGGGCTTGGTTTATTTCTTCCTTGAAGCCATGTTGGATCAATTGGAATTCCATTATTTTTGCATATTTTAATGAATTGCCGAATGTTTTCAGGATGATCACCAGAGTTGAACAAAGGAAAATATTCTAGAGGAGTTCTCCTTTTAGTGATAGATCCCCAGACGTAGGGAGTGGGTTCAACCAGAAGTCTGTCAATGATCTTCCTTTTCAGCAAATTTTTACCAGTCAGAGCTCTACCGCAGATGGGGTCCAATTCTCCAAGTAAATTAGCGTCCTCTAAATGATCTATCAGACCATTCTCTGTCAGAATATCTGATATCAATCTTGCCAGAGGTATCCAATTCCTTTTGGACTTAGGATGTTTTCTTCTTTCTTCTCTCCTAGTTTCCTTAATATGCATCCACAGATGATTGAAGAGAAGATAGGGAAAATCAATTTTGACATTTGTTCCAAGACAGAACAGTAGATATTGTTGATTTGCATTAATGTAGTCAGGAGAACTGGTTTCCTTCCTATGATGAATACAATTGTGAGTAATCTTTGCCCAAATCTTGTATTGATTCTTCAAATCTTTAATCTTGTTTAAGGCAGTACCAGAGGTAAATATTTCAGCATAAACTCCATACATATCAAATCTTCCTTTAGGAACACCTGTGACTCCTTCTCCTTCAAAACCTATCAATCTTCTGATGAGGTTTTCAATAATGGACATTTACTTGCCCATAACAAACGACAAAATTGCCTTAGGGGTAAAAATGGCGTGAATCCAAAATTCTTTAACAAGGCGTGGGAACACAGGCCCAACCAAACAGTCAAAGAATTTTATCCAACCTTGAAACTCCACCGCTGGAAACAAATCAAACCCGTTGTCTCTTAGGTTTTCCAGATCAATCATGAGTTCACATACAACTTCTAAACTATCAACCAGAATCAGCGTTGTTCTTGTTGGAGTTATGTACTCCATGGATTGTTGAGAGTTGTTTGTAACATCGGTGTCTAGGTGAGAGGATGAAGATGAAGCCATTTTTGAACGTTTAGGGTTATTGAAGAGAGAGAAGATAACACAAAAGTGCATAAACGTTTGGAATGGATGAGAGTGAAAAGTGAAAAAGAAATTCTGAAGATGTATTTATAGAGAAAGTGTATGCAATTGAAAATATAATTTTGAAATAAAAAAGAATTTTTGAAAAACTAATCATTACAAACATTTAATAGAGTTTGACGTTGAGGGATTGCATGAGATTTTGAAAATATTTTGAACAATTACCTAGGAATTCACGCATGCGTGACCTTTCAGAATTTGAACGCGTGTTCAACTTCTAGGGTTAGCACGTTACAATTTTTTATATAATGAACTTCTAAACCATATTTGTAGTGAAACATTAGAAAACATTTCAGAACTTTATATATGGTGTCTGATTTATCTTCTCTTCTAACATCTGAAGAGCTATTAACCAGAACATTCATTTAAGAACAGAACTTCTGACAAAACAATTTCATTTAGGACAAAATTCCATACTGATATTTTTCAGAATGAATTTAAATCTATCTTCAGCAAGAGGTCTAATAAAGATATCAGCTCATCGATGGTCTGTGTCTACAAAGTTTAAACTTAAGATACCTTTCTGAATATAGTCCCTTATGAAATGATGTTTAATTTCTATATGTTTTTTCTTAGAATGTAAAATAGGATTTTTTGAAAGACAAATAGCAGAAGTGTTATCACAGAAGATATGATAATCTTCTAGTTGACTTTTCATCTAGAGCATGAGTGCTACAGCCTGCATCATCTATATATTCTTCTTATATTGTTGATAGTGCAATTGTGGCTTGCTTCTTTCTATACCATGAGATTAGGTTTTCACCCAGAAACTGACAGCTTCCAGAGGTGGTTTTACGTTCTATTCTATCTCTAGCAAAATCAGCATCACAATAACCTACTAAGTTAAAATCTTTGGATCTTCTGTAAAACAGTCCAACTTTAGTAGTACCTTTCAGATACCTCAGAATTTTCTTAACAACAGTTAAGTGAGATTCTCTAAGATATGATTGGAATATTGCACATAAACAAACACTGAATAATATATCTGGTCCAGACGCAGTTAGGTCAAGAAGAGATCCAATCACACCTCTATAGAGTTTCTGATGTACCTTCTTACCTACCTCATATTTTCCTATAATGCATGTAGGATGCATTGGTGTCTTTGCTTCTTTACTTTCTGATAACTGGAATTTCTTCAGAAGTTCTTTAACATATTTTGTTTGATGTATGTAAGTACCTTCTGGAGTTGGATTTATTTGAATTCCCAGAAAGAATTTAAGTTCTCCCATCATGCCCATTTTAAATTCTGCCTGCATAGACTTAGCAAATTATCTTCCAAGAGAGACATTAGAAGTTCCAAAAATAATATTATCTACATATATTTGACAAATTAAAATATCATTTTTAAATGATTTTTGAAATAAGGTTGTGTCCACTTTACCTCTGGTAAAATTCTTTTCTAAAGGAAGGTTACTCATACGTTCATACCAAGCTCTGGGAGCTTGTTTTAGACGATATAGATATTTTTTCCAGTTTAAAACATGTTTTGGAGATTTTGAATCTTCAAAACCAGGAGGCTGATGGACATACACTTCTTATTCTATGTAACCATTTAAAAATGCACTATTAACATCCATTTGATATAAAGTGATGTTATTTTGAACAACAAAAGAAATTAGTAATCTAATAGATTCTAACCTGGCGTCTGTGGAAAAGGTTTCATTATAACCAATTACTTCTTTTTGACTATAGCCTTGTGCAACCAGTTGTGACTTGTTTCTCACAACTTCTCTATGCTCATTTAACTTGTTTCTGAATACCCATTTTGTTCCAATGATATTGAATCCTTGAGGCCTTGGAACTAGATCCCACACATCATTTCTAGTGAATTGATTGAGTTCTTCTTGCATAACTATAATCCAATCATTGTCTTGAAGAGCTTCTTTTATTGGGTTTGGTTCAATCAGAGAAACCAATCCAAACAATGATTCTTCATTATTTTTGAGAGAAGATCTTGTTCTGATGGGGTCATCTTTCTTTCCAATAATCATATCTTTTGGATGTGCTGATGTGATTCTAGGAAATCTTTCCTGTGAGGGTTCCTCAGATATTCTTAGCTTGTCAAAAGCATTTTCAATAGAGGGATCTTTTTGAGTTGTCCTTTGCTTCTGAATCTTCAGAGTTTATTAGTTGAACTTGTGTAACTGCAGAATTTTCAGTCTGCTTTGGCTTTTGATGGCCAAGCTTAACATCAAATCTGACTTTGATTGATTCTTCAACAATCAGAGTTTTTGTATCGTATACTCTATAGCCTTTTGAGTGTTCAAAATATCCAAGAAGAATACACTTTTGTGCCTTAGAATCAAACTTGTTCAAATGATATTGTGTACTCAGAATATAGCAAGTACATCCAAAAGGATGGAAATATGAAATGTTGGGTTTTCTGTTCTTCCACAATTCATAAGCAGTCTTTTCAAGAATAGGTCTTATAGAGATTCTATTATGAATATAGCATGTTGTGTTCACTGCTTCTGCCTAGAAGTGTTTAGCCATATTAGTTTCGTTAATCATGGCCATTTCTTGCAATGTTCTATTCTTTCATTCTACAACTCCATTTTGTTGGGGAGTTCTAGGACAATAGAAATCATGAGAAATGCCATTTTCTTTAAAAAACTTTTCAAAAAATTGGTTTTCAAATTCTCCTCCATGATCACTTCTAACCTTTATGATCCTAAACTCTTTTTCATTTTGAACTTGGTTAGAGAAGTCAAAGAATACAGAATGTGACTCATCCTTGTGTTTTATGAACTTAACCCATGTCCATCTGATGTAGTCATCAACTATGACCAATCTATACTTCTTGCCTCTAATGGATGCAGTTTTCACTAGTCCAAACAGATCAATGTGTAGAAGTTCTAATGACCTAGAGGAAGAAACAACATTTTTTATTTAAAAGAGGGTTTTTAAAATTTTCCTTTCTGACATGCTTCACACAGAGCTTCTGAGTTGGACTTTAGATTAGGAAGTCCTCTGACCAGATTGAGTTTGTTAATTTCAGATATTATTCTCATGCTAACATGTCCCAATCTTCTATGCCAGACCCATTGCTCATCTTTAACAGACATAAGGCATTTTACATTCTGAGTTTTAAGGTCAGACAGATCAATTTTATATATGTTGTTCTTTCTCTTGCCAGTAAAGAGAATTATCCCATCTTTTTGACTAACAGCTCTACAGGAATTTTGATTAAAGATTATGTCATAACCATTTTCACTTAATTGACTTATGGACAACAAGTTATGTTCTAATCCTTCTACTAAAAGAACATTAGATATAGAAGGGAGGTTACCGTTTCCAATGGTTCCAAAAGCAACAATTTTTCCTTTCTGGTAACCTTCAAATTTTACATCTCCTCCTGATTTAAGTTCCAGGCTTTGGAACATAGAATTTCTTTCCGTCATGTGTCGTGATCATCCAGAGTTCAGGTACCATGACTGGTGTTTCAACTTTGTTGTTAAGGACATCTACAACATATATTTTTTTCTCCTTAGGTACCCATATCTTTTTGGGTCCTTTTTGGTTAGAGTTTCTAAAGTTCTGTTTGAACTTTGGTTTAGCATGAAAATTTTCAGAATAAGATATATATATTATATCATGTATGTGACCAAAACTAAATTGTTTGTGTAGTGGTTTATATGTAATAACCATTTCATCAACAGGTTTAGGTTGATATGTTTCTTTCCCTTTGGGAAATTCATATCAAATTCCTCTTCTGTTGTTTCCACTAACACCATAGATCATTGAAGCCATTTTTCTTCTATCTATGCTTTTAGCAAGAAAGTTTTGAAAACTAGAGTCATATTCTTTAAGAACATCTTTCAAACTCGAAGCAGTATCTGAACTAGAAACTTTTTGAACTTTTTGAAATTCCTCTTTGAGTTAATCATTATTTTCTCTAAGTTCAGAGTTTTCTACTTTAAGTTTCTCAATTTCATATACACGGCTCTTTTTTAGTTTCTTGTATTTGATTTTGAGTTGACTGTGGTTTTCAAGTAGTTCTGATAAACTATCTACAAGTTCAGCTCTTGTAAATTCAGAGAATACCTCTTCAGATTCAGATTTAGAGCTAGAGTCATATGATGTGGTAGTCATAAAGGCTAATTTAGCATGTTCATCTTCAGAGTTAGATTCAGCTTCGGAGGATTCTGAATCATCCTAGGTGGCCATCATACCTTTATTCTTTCCAAACTTTTTTTGGCCTTTATCTTTGTAGCTTAGGAAAATTACTTTTGTAGTGTCCTGGTTCTTTACATTCATAGAAGACGATATCTCTTTTACTAGCCTTCTTATGTGCAGAAGATTCTGCTTTATCTTCTGATCTCTTGTAGTTTCTTAACTTCTTTTGTCTATGCTTCCACACCTGATTGATCCTCCTGGAAAGAAGAGATAACTCATCTTCTTCTGATTCAAAATCATCAAAGCTTTCATCTTCAACCTGAAAAGCGTTAGTTTCATATTTTCTAGTAGATTTAAGGGCAACAGACTTACCTTTCTTTTGGGGCTCATATTCATCAAGTTCTATCTCGTGACTTCTTAGAGCACTGATAAGTTCTTCTGGAGATATATTATTCAAATCTTTGAATGCAGTAACCATTGGTGCCCATCTTCTGGGTAAACTTCTGATGATCTTCTTGACATGGTCTGCTTTGGTGTATCCTTTGTTCAGAACTCTCAGACCAGCAATCAGAGTTTGAAATCTTGAGAACATTTTTTCAATGGACTCATTTTCTTCCATTGTGAAGGCTTCGTACTTCTGGATGAGATCCAGAGTTTTTGTCTCTTTTACTTGAGAATTTCCTTCACGATTCATTTTGAGTGACTAAAAAATGTCATGTGAAGTATCTCTGTTGGTGATTTTCTCATACTCCATTTTTAAGATAGCATTCAGTAGGATATTTCTGGCTTTGTGGAAATTTTTGAAATTTGTTTTCTGTTGCTTATCCATTGTCTTTCTATCAATATTATTTCCTTCTTTGTCTACCGGGTATGTGTAGCCGTCTAAGATCATATCCCATAAGTAAGGATCATAACCTAGAAAGAAACTTTCTAGTCTATCTTTCCAGTAGTCAAAATCTTCTCCATCAAACACATAAGGTTTTGTGTTGTTGTTGTTGTTGTTGTTGTTCTGATCAGTTGCCATAGTGTTTTCCTTCTGGATCCTTTTCTGACACGATTAAGTGTTTGCACCCATAACCAAGAGCTCTGATGCCAATTGAAGGTTTAGAAAACACTTAGAAGGGGGGTTGAATAAGTTTTTCCTTCTTTTTCTTGCGTAACAACAATATAAAACACAAGTATTTTTATCCTGGTTCGTTTGAAACTCAAACTACTCCAGTCCCCCCGCCAAGGTGATTTTTCCTCTCTCAACGAGGACTTAGTTCACTATAATCAAACTGATTACAAGTGCACAACCAACTATTGTGACTAACAATACAATGCACAAGCCAACTACAAGTGACTAACACCTCTAAGACTCTCTAGTCCTAGCCCTCTCGAGAATTCTGACCCAACTGGTCTCTCATGGAACAATTACAAAATAACTTCTAACAATATTGTATCAGTTTGCTTCTAATAAGATTTATCACAACTGTGATTTTTCACTAAGTATTAAGCTCAATACAAATGATAAACTTAGTAATCAAAATTTCTTGCTTGCTTGAGTTCAACGTGAGTTCACAATTGAGTAGCGTGCAACTTTTTTTCTTTAAGTAATTGATCTTCTATATATTGCTTCAGGAATTTGTCCGTTGCTATCTTGAACAATGAGAATGCACCTCAAACTTTGTGTTTTCAATGAACCTCAAACTTTGTTCCACTTGAGTGCTCCAATCGTTTTAGCTTTAAATGTCTAACGGTAGTGTAACAAAGCTTGTCTCAGAACTTGAAGTCTTAACTATTTCTCTTTATCTTCTACCAGACTTTGTTAGCTTTTCTTCTATCAGAGTTTTCTTTTAGCGTGCATATTCACAAGTTTCTTTTCATCTTTAGAACTTCTAATTCTTTATCTGCTCAGCGTAAGTTAATATTCTACTTTCTAGAGTGCTTAAGTCAGAACATCATCTGAAATGAAAAACATACTTATCAGAGTATCGGATGCAAGCATACTCATCAGAGTATCAAATATACTATACACAATTTATTTCATTTGTTATCATCAAAACTCTAAGATGTGATTAGAACCAAAATATGTTCTAACACATAACCTTCTACCTGGTTATTATAATCATCAATATCCACTTTGAAAGAAACACCCTTAATCTTTTAATTTTTTTAGATATCTCATCAATGTCCATATAAAACGTGAGTAATGATCCAACTAATTCATCAAATTTCATTGTGGAAACATCATGAGCTTTTTCAATGACTGTATACTTCATGAAAAACCTCTTGGGAAAAACCTCCATGCATCTCTTCACCAAGAGAAAAGGAGTTGTTAGCAATGTCAGAAAGTCATACATTGAATTCATAGAAATTTTCGTCCCCCGCATCTTTTGGTTTTCAAATTTTGTTGTAATAAGTTGAAGTATGCATTGAAATATGGATGTACCTTATTGAGCAAATTCAAAATTCTATTAAGCTTCTTTAGCATTAGTTGAAGTATAGATGATCTTGAAAATATTCTTATCAACTCCATTGTATGTGTAATTAAGAGCACAAGAGTTTCCTGTTGCAGCGGTAATAGTGCAAGCAAAGAGTAAAGTATTATTTTTACCGAGTGATATAGGTTATATCGTATCGTGTCCACATAGATTAGTTGTTCTTTTGCCGTTCAAAAATTTAATCATTAATTAGTTTGGGGTTAAATGAGTTGTAAAGAAAAGTATCAACAAAAAATAAATGAATAAAAGTAAAAAGGATAGACAACTTATTCGACTCTAATGTACATTATTCGTCACTGACTTAAACCTATCGACTAGTTATACTCAACCTACAATACTCGTATATGTCATCACGTATCTCTCACAACCTAAGTCATTCCTAACCCCAAATTGAGAGTCCTACTACATCACCTCGGTAGTGATCCCTCTACCACCTTAACAACACAGAAGTCAACCGTGTCACTCACATCGACGATATCTCGCCCGACACAACCAACACAGAGGCGTTAATCGCAGATACCCTAAGTGAATGTTAGCTCTAAATCTATGTCCAGCGTTCAGAAACTAACAGATAATCATCCTAGGTAAGAGTCTAAGCATTATATGTCTATAACAGCTGAAATCCCTAACACAAGGTAAAAACCTAAGACAATCACCAACACAGATTCTTAAAGAAAGCTTTATATAACACCATGGGCGAAAATTATACATGATTTAAAAGTGAATATAGATACAAAACCCAACTACAAGAGATTACACAAAGAGGAAGAGAAATAAACCGAAAATCTTTCGGTTTGTCAACTCCAATCGAAGAGCAATCCGCCTCGGATCATCCATATGCAAGATCCATAGTTTGATGAGTTGGGAACAAATACCCCAAAACATAACCTAAAAATGGGTTTTTTTGCCTCTTTTAACGAGTTCTGAAATTGCAGGGCACGCTTAGCCCAGTTTGTGGGGGCTTAGGACGGTCTGTGTTGTTCCGAAAAAAATCAACACTTGTTTTCGCCATAACTTGAGAACCGTAACTCAGATTTGTGCCCGATTTGAAGTGTTGGAAAGCTTATTCAATATCTTATCTAAGTATGACTAAATATAAACCAAATTGATATTTTTTATTCTTTGATTTGAGCCTTATTCGTTGATGAATTGCTCAAAATCACGTGTTTTAAGCTTTATTCGATCTCTAACGCTTCGTGCTTCAACCATGCGATAAATCCTACAAAAATGGGATAAAATTATCAAAAGAATAGTATTTATAAGAGAATGAGGTTATACTATTATTTACACAAAAGTTTGGATTTATTACACAAAAATAGAATGATAAGTGTCACAAATGTACACTAAAAATATCGATATTTTGACACTTATCATTTCCAAACACATATTTATCTTCAACCATTGGACAAATCCTTTTTAGGCTTCATAATTTTCATATTGTCTTCCATTGTGATCTTTGGTGGAGTCCATTTTTTATTTATTTTCTGTCGACTTAAGGAAAGCAACCACGCGATTCTTCCGATAATCATAATTCGTACCATAAAGAATTTGAAGATAATAAATAGACACCCCTTATTTGGCGTTGTTCATATTGAACATAATATATAGAAACACTTGGGGTTCAACCAACTAGAAAAGATATATGCTCGATGCCAATTGATAAATGTTCGATCAACGACAATATGTCTCGCACAATGTTGATACAATGTTTGAGACAACAATAAAAATATAATAACAGATTAACAATAAAAATAACATAAATAATTGTTAATCCATTTCATGGAAATGTTGCCTACGATTAGAGGTAATCATCCAAATAAAAGAAAATTTACAAAATCAATAGTCAAATACACACCAATCTCATTTGAAATCTCCTAGTTTAGTTCCCTTTTCATAATACTACCAATGATTTTTGACCCAGGCTCTCCTTGATTCATGACACCTCACATTCACTCAAACACTATTCTAAGTGTTTTCAAGAATACAATTATATATGGTGTACTTCAAATCACAATTATATACCAAATAATTAATCATTATAAAATAAGAAAAACACTCAATAAGATATTATTACCTTGAAAATACAACGACTCACTAAAGCAAAATAAGCCACACCTAAAATTCCTAAAGAAGTGTCTTCAAACAAGGAGAATATCCTTAATTAGCAAACAAGATCCAACCAAAAAAATCCTAATATGGTATTGACAAAAACCTACTAAATCCAAAAACCACAAAATCAATCTTCTTTAAAACCAAATTAGTAAAAAATTGTAATAACACTCTTGATAAGAAAATGATTGGTATGTCGATGAAAATCACTTGAAGATACTTATGGTGCGAGTGAGATGATTCTCCAATGGCGGAGATGGTACTTGCAAAACAAGTGAACACTTAGATGCTCAATTAAGTAAAACAATGAGGTATGAATTTGCAAGTGTATAATTTGACGATACTTTAGTACTCCTTTCGTCTCGTAAAAAGTATCTCATTTAGACAATGCGCGGTTCTTAAGAAAATGATTAGATGTGTTGATTTTAATGATAAAATTATATGTTTTTACTAAAATACCCTTAATCAACTTTTTTAAGAAGACAGAGAATATGACATAAATTTAGAGAGAGAGTATGAACATGCATGTATTGTAATAATGATAGTATTGGAAAAAAATAATAAAAGTTGCATTGGTATTCTAAAGAGACAATTATTTTGAGACGTGAAAAAAGTGAAAATGGGATACTTTTTATGAGACATAGGGAGTATGATTCAAGGTCACACTTTTATAGGAGTGGTCGTTGTAACTGTATTTATATTTTATGGTGTGTAGTTTATTGGCCATCGAATGAAAATCAACTACTCTAATAGAATGAGAGACGAGCTCTTGTCAAACTCATGTGATGTATGTCTACATGTGTGGCATCATGGTTAGTTTTTTATGAGAGTTAGGCCCACGTGGATAAGGACATTTTATGTGAGTTGTTAATCCGCTTAGAAAATATACCCCTTAAGTTCTCGATATCGGTCGTGAAGAAAAAATTCCATATGACCCAAGAATATGAATCGTTTTTATCTTTTTTGTGGGGGCGTGCTTCCTTTCTTCGTGGGATAAGTTGCATAGGGAACATATAAATTAAATATAGTTTGGTTTTAGTTTATATGGTGATGGTTCCTACATATCCAAGACAAGAAGTTATTACGCATAGGTGAACTCAAGTGTCATTATTGAATCATGACACCATTAGTGTTGTTGCATAGAACCTTTGTGTTTGCAAGGGATCCCAGTCCTTAAACTTAGCACTTAATTTGCATATAAAGTGAGAACTTTGCATTTTAATTACACTTTTCAAATTCTTATTTGCTTCAAGAGTCTTCTTAGAGAGATATTTTGTTTTCTTTCTTTATTGCTTCTTCTTTTGCTTTCTCTCTCTTATTTCTGAGTCTTTTCCATTTGAAAACTTGAGAACCCCAAAGTAGCAAACCCCTTTTATTGATTCAATTTCTCTCACTCAACTAGTAATGATCAATTCTAGTGATAAGAAGCCGTATCCCATCCGTCTTAACATGAACTTAATTGGGGTAGAATTTAGTTTTTATGAAGTCAAGATGACTAAACCAAGTGTTGTCAAACATATCATTGTCGATTCTGATATGCATAAGTTCATTTTGGTTGTAGTGTCCCAGAAACTGCACCTAATTTTTCTCCGAATTGTGAAAGTAAGTCGAGGACCACTCGTTAGCTTTCAATAGTTGTGATCTTTTTTGTGGGATGATGAAATTGGAGACTCTATAAAAGGGAATATTCAAGTATTTTGTCAAATTGTGAGATGACAGAAGTGAAATTAGAATTGGTATTGAAGAAGTTGGATAAAGCGAAGATGAAAGTTGAAGTTCAGAGGAATCTAAATGTGAGTTGAAGACGACACTTTTTGTCTTGGTTTATTTTGTAATATTGTACAAGTTAATTTAATTTTATGTTGTTTGATGTATTTATAAGTTATGTATGCAGAACTATTGTAATTTTCATGTTGTTGCAACTTCTTTGTATTAGTAAAATGGTTAGTTTGTCTACCAATCAATTGATAACACCAAAAGTATGCATTAGCATATGTCACTACTAAATAACACCAAAAGTGTGCATATGTCATTTAAAATAGCACCAAAAAAGTGTTTTATTCATTACAAAATAGCACTAAAAGTCATTGCCTTACTTGCATTTTGAGAGTCATTACCTTCTTGTGGTAGTATTCCTTCTTCTTCTTCTTCTTCTTCAGTCAAATACATTGGTTGGTCTGGGTTTGAACCTGGCCTAGTGATTGGTTTCTAAAACCATTTCAATTTAATTCTCTCGCTTGACCTCTTTCTCATTGGTTTGATTTCATGTTTGACCTTAGCCTTGCCTTTCTTTTTGGTACGTGGGGAGCTGATGTTAGGTGTTATTTACATAGTTTGATTTATGTCAGGTATGGTTGAGATCATTCCATCAATAATATCTCCAAACAATCATGTATAAGAAGCATCATTTTGACCTGCATTAGTTGGTTGGTTTTGTTGACCAGAAACATCATTCTGGACTGCATTAGTTTCCCTTTCACTTGCATCAATTGCACCTACATCATTTCGAAGTTGTGTCGAAGTTGTACTGCATTAGACTTTACTTTTTTCTGCAAAAAACAATACACTTAACATACATTACAACCAACATTAAATTACTAAACAAGGTAAATGAACAGGATAACAATACCTTTCTTTTCAAGGCATTTGGATCTTGTTTCTTTCTCTTGCATGATTTAACATTGTGTCCAAACTTTTCACACTTAGTACACCTATAAATTACACCAGTCAACCTTCTTGTAGCACCTTCTTCACCAAACTCCCTAATCATTAGTTTTATTGGCCTGTCGTGACCTTTTTTGTACCTAGGAGGTAAAAGCTCTTCACTTACAACTTCAAGCCACGTCTCTTGTCCATTAATGAGACTCACAGCAAATCCATAACAAAGAGTAACATTCATGAATAAAATTTTCTCGATTTTGTTACCTAAAACCTAATGATGCAACATGCCTACAAGGAATACCAACTAACTCCCAAAAATATACATGTGCAATATCTTTTGTTACCTAAAGGTGTTTCCCAGAAACTATGGTTGACACACCACCCTTGTAAATCGTTTGACCATGGTGAAAGACAACATTGAACACCATGTTCTGAAATTAAACACGAAATGTAAAACAACCATGTATTTGCATGTTCTGAAATTAAACACGAAATGTGGGATTAAAAAAAAAATATTCTTATAGAAGGTGAAAACAAAATATGCTATAGTGGTTGTGTACAACATATATTTAACCCTTGTATTTATAGTTATTTGACATTTTTTTTGAGAAAATAGTAAATTTTATCTTAAAATTGTTTGTCTTTTGATTTTGACTGATACGGTAATTAGTTTTAATTATAAAGAAAAAATGTAAATTTTATATTAAAAACAAAAGGATAATCATTTTCATGTTTATAGTCATGAAAAAGTATAGGGTCAATTTGTATTCCACAAGTGAAAAAACAAAAATTGTTAGAGGAATATTTAGGTAGCCGTCAAGCAAACAAACAAGACATCATATATTATAATAATAATTTTGTGTAAGTTTATTAGCCAATGCCCATTATATATTATATTATATAACCTCCAAAGCCACCACAAGCAACCAAAGGGAGAGAAACCCAAAACCAAGTCGACAGAAGCTATAAGAAGGAGAATAATCAAGCATGGATTCAAAGGATCAAAGAAGAGTAGGTCTCCAACACACGTTTCAACAACTTCGAGTAGTCACAGGCTCTAGTGCTGTAATTAATATTGGTTTATATATTTCATGTGTGTGTATTTTCAAAACTTTAACTGGCCAACTCAATATACTTAAGTCAATGAAGAAATTATGCTTCTTCTTGCTCAACTATGAATTATTAATTTTTATCATTTGCAAAATATTGAAGTTAAAATGGGTAATTGACAGATAAACAAAGCCTCAATTATTGTTGATGCCTCCAAATACATACAAGAATTGAAGCAAAAAGTTGAGGGACTAAACTCTGAGTTAGGAATTGCTGAATCCTCTTCCTTTCAAATGGATGAGCTACCTATGGTAGTTATATTATTTGTGTATTTATATATTATATATTTTCTTAATAAGAGTACTATAGCATAGTTCATTATTGGTGCATGTATTTCCTTCTCTAAATATTGTTTTTATTTTTTGAAGGTGAGTGTGGAAACCCTAGAAAAGGGTTTTCTAATTAATGTGCTTTTAGAAAAGAATAAACCTGGTATGCTGGTGTCAATACTGGAAGCTTTTGAAGATTTGGGACTTGATGTGCTTGATGCTAGGGTTTCTTGTGAAGACAGTTTTCAACTAGAAGCTGTGGGAGGAGATGTAAGACAATTTTTTTTGTTTTGTTTTATAAGCAAATTTATTTTAACAAGTACAATAACTGTCCTCAAAACTTTTTACAATAAGAAAGTTTTATATAATTTGAATTTAGATAAGAGAATGGATTAATCCATAAACTTGAATAAAATAGTTTTAATATTTCTTTCTTTTCTATAAGTAATCCAAGACCATGACAAACTTTAAGTTGATCAACCAATTCAATTGGATTAGGCACTACCAACAAGTATGTCATTAACCTCCAAGAATTGGTCCGTTGGTAAAGGTCAATACATAGTTTTAAATTGCCATTGTTGTTGCGGGAATTGTGATTAAAGTCATTTTAATTTTTGTGATGCGAAATGCGACAATTGCAACTTGTATTTTGATTAGGAGGTGTCTGAAATACACTGTTAAAAAATTTAGAGTTAAAGATTTTTCTTTACATCATTACTAAGTTGAGTTTTAGAATTCTGAAATTGAGTTTTTTGATGAAAACATTTGAAAAAACATGTATGAAGTTCCTTTGATGTGGTCATAGGCGTAATCTTGAATCACATTGCAATTGTAGTTCAATTGACAATTGTGAAAACTACCTCATCAGCAATATTATAGTCGCAAGTACGATTGCATATTACAATATAAAACCATGGTCAAAATTAATGTTCTATGAAGTGATTTTTGTTTATATTTAAGGAAGAGAGTAAGTAGAAAACCACTCCTAGAAGTGACTTTGATAGATCGCATACAATTATATTGAAAGCTAAATTTTCAAAGTTAAAGGAGTTATATTAAAAGAAGTGTACACGTATTTTTTATTCAACACTCTATGTTTTTGCATAAGTGAATTTATTTAATCGGTTCAATCTCTATTTAATAGGACATATATGAGTTCATCCAATAAAATAAAAGAGAGATGTTAAATAATGGTGTTAAAAATGTATTGACATTAGAGTGTATTTTTGTCATAATACCCTTTGAATCTAAAATCACGTGTTTACCATAACCTAGAATTCTTTTTAGAAAAATCATACTTTTCACTATTTCAAAATATCAGTCGTTTAAGATTTTTACACGAGTTTAAGAGTCTGATTGGTAAGATCATTCTATGAAGTTATGTCTTATAGTTTATAACTTATAAGTTCATATGATATTTTATATATGTTTGGTAACAATATTTTATCACGAGCATATAGTCTATTTTGCTAGTTTATAATTTATTTTTCAGACGCTATTTTAAATAGCGTTTTAGCTTATAGCTTATTATTTTTCTTTCCTTTTTATCTTTATTATTTTAACAAAAATCCACATTTATCTTCTATAATTTATTTTAATTTAAAATAAAATAATTATATCTTAACGATCTTTTAGGTCATTTTACATTTATAAGTTAGTTGAATCGCTAAATTTATCAAACACTTCAATTAGCTTATTAGCTATCAGTCTCAACTATCAGCTATAAATTACAAACTACCTGTTATTAATCATAAGCTATAAGCTATAAGCTATCAGCTAGCTTATAAATCAACCACTATTTTTATCAAACAGACACTAAAAAAGATGTACTAACAATATAAAAAGTTTTACATTATCATTCGATAAAATTATATTATTTTGTCATGTTATACAAAATTTTTAAAAAATTACAATCTAATTTAGTAGGATTCATGACCGTGATTGGTTGATACATTATACTTTTACTAAATTAATCTTACTAATATATCGGAAGTAATGTAAAAATTAATTATTAAATAATACAATTGAAAAAATAATAATATTTTTTCTACTAAAAAGAGACAATAAAAATTATTTTAAAATAAATTTTATTTATTAAAATGACAGTGAATTTAAAACTGGTGTAAAACTAGTTTCTAATAATGTAAAATTTGGTGTCAAGAAGAAAACATATAAACTAGTTTCTAATCATGTAAGTTTTTTTTAAAGCCTGGTTTCTATTTTTGGTCTTTTCTAAGGAGACAAAGCACTAGAAACACCTATTTTATATCATTCGGAATAATTTCAAACTAAGTCCTTGTTAAGTAAACTAGCCAACAAAAGAAAGAGCTTGCATAAATAAAATATATGATGAGGCCCATAAAATTCTCTCTAAATCATGTGAATATATATTATGCAGAGTCACAAGGACGACAGTATCAACGCGCAAGTGGTGAAACAAGCAGTGTTGCAAGCAATCAAGAACACGGACGACTAATCAAAACAATGCTTACTAATAAATCCAGTGCACTTTTTTGTCTTGTTTTATAAGCTTCAAATTTGCACATATATTTCCAAATCAAACAATTTGTGATTCCATCATGTTATGCCAAAACCTGAATGCCCCTTATCATCAACTTCTTTTTGGATGATTTGGAAAATGAATGAATGGACACACATTTTCCAAGTTGATATAAATATACATTTACTAACATTTTGGCTTTGAGTGTGGGTGGGGAAGATAGTAGACAGTAACTATTCTTTCCCGGAAAATATTGGTAGAAGATTTGTTTGTTGTTATTATATATGCATGAGTTTGTTTAGGATTCAGATCCAAAACAGTTTAGCTATCTACATCCATAAACCCTAGGTCCTTTGAGGGAATCAGTTTTATGATGAAGTTTTACACCCGCAGTGGGCAATAGTGGTGGTCTTGTTTTTTATTTTGAATAAATAACATAACACAATTGATAAAGAAGCAGATTTTGGATTTTTTTTCCAGTTTATTTGTTACTAACTATATCCATTTTTAATTATTTTTAAAATCACAAAAGTCATATTCTTTTTATTATTTAATTACTAATTTTGTTTTTCTTTATTTGGTGTATTTTAAAATATTATTTTTTCACTAAAATCATTATTTTATATAAAAAATAATCATACATCTTAAAAACTAAATAAAATCTTTTCAAATGAAATTCTTATCAAATCAAATCTTGCATCTAAACTTGAATCAGTTTTCAATTAATTTTCAATCTTCAAAATCATGTCAAAATATATTAATTTCATTTAATTTTTGACCCGATGCTCATGTATAAATAGCCATATATTTTCATAATTTGGAACATCAACGATCCCTTACAGAAGGCAAAATTTTTTACACACTAACACCAACACCACCTACGTCATCACGCCGGAAACGCTCCCACCATGTACCACTCCCACTGACGCCACGCAGTCCACCGTCGATAACCAATCGGCTCTCTAGTAACATTCTTTCTATTTGTGTGGTTCTATTCTTGCATAGTGGTATTATACTAGAGATTTTATTGGGCCTCTTTATTTTTTATCCATGTGAGAGTAGTAGTGAGTTTGATCTTATTATTTTGGACTATTAGTAGTCTAAATTCTAAGTTAAATTATATTTAAAAAGAAGAACAATACATTAATTTCACAAGTCAATCCCGTAGTTATGTTACGTTTATTTATTTATGAAATAACTAATACTTTAAATAGAAGGGCTATCAACATTAAGAGAATAAGAAACTTAAGTTTATGGACAGTTTACGTATTCACGTTTTTTATCTTTTCATTCTGTGCAAGAATACTATATAATATTTGGTATCATACATTACATAAGATTTCTATATTAAAATCATTAACCCATTTCAATCTACGCCCTTATAATTTTTCTTTTCTATTTAATTAAAGTTTATTCATTTAGTTAATTTTTAGTTGATTAATTTAGTTAATTATTCTAATCTATTTAAATGATTAGGTTATTT
The DNA here is from genome assembly GCA_021764765.1 of Vicia sativa. Taxonomy (NCBI): domain Eukaryota; kingdom Viridiplantae; phylum Streptophyta; class Magnoliopsida; order Fabales; family Fabaceae; genus Vicia; species Vicia sativa. The sequence goes on from CM038793.1 coordinate 276,322,071, forward strand.
TAATTTAATATTAAAATCAAATACCAAAATATAAAACATAATATATAATAAAAATGTTAGATAAATAATTATCAACATTTACATAATTTCAAACTTCCTTTTAAATTAGGATTAATTAAACATGTTACAAATAAGAGGATCTGTGGATACACATCCACCATATTCTTTAGTTAGGTTCAGCGCCTTATCAATTAACTGTTTAACATTTTAAAATAATTAAAATTCATGTAAAATTGGTTTTGCTCAACGCAATAATCAAACACTATCGCTCAACGCGATAAACATTAAGGTCAATTTCTTCGCCTAGTGCGATCGAGTTTTAATAAAGATCAACTCTTTATCGGCTAATCAAACTTAAAATAGCTAACCAACAACCAAAATTATTTACTAACATAATCAAAATATAAGATATTTTCGGAAAAATGATTATGGAGAATTGTTATCAAAATTTACTGCGAACTGCGTCTACGATCTCTCTTTTACAAAACTCGGACAAGGTTCAAGGATAATTCGAAAGCAATATGTAGGCATGCGGTTAAAACCGAGGCAAGTCCCCTAACTAAAAAACTAAGCATTTTCTTAAACATGTGGAAACATTAACTTTTAAATAGAAATTCTCAATCTACCCTTAAACCTAAAAATGGAGCCCCTTGAGAACAAGGGAGACGGAGAGTGCCTAACACCTTCTTTTCGTCTAACTAACTCACGAACTTAGAATATCTGCATAATTAGGGTTATATGTTACTCTCTCGTCCTTTGGACAAAAATTAATAACGGAGATTCTCAATATTTTTAGTCGGTTGCTACAGTTCAAAAGACATGTCCTTTATTCCTTCGGATCCTGACTTTCTTGGTGTTTGTTTATAGTAGGGTATATCTAAGTTAGTCTGTAATGTGGTCAATGTCTATTCTAAGTCATCCTTGTTGGATAAAATAAATATGCAAATCGGCCTCTGTCTGCGTAAGTTTAAACTTGGAGGAGACATCTGGTGTCTTTTAGGTGATTTTAATTTTGTTTCCTCGCCAAATAAGAGGAAAAGAAGTGGTGGTTCTTCTAATCTTTCTAGTAATTTGGAGTGTGTTGTTTTCTCTAATATAATCTCTCATATGGACACATTATACCTCCCTCTTTTAGGGAAGAACTTTACTTGATTTCAACCTAATAGAGGGTCGTTAGCATACTTGATCGAATTCTGCTTACAGAGGAGTGGTGGGAGTGCGGCTCAGTCGGCTCATCCTATAAATGTTTTTGATCATTGCCCTATCAATCTGAAGTATGCTAACTAGATGATGGGTCTTAAGCCTTTTATATTTAATAATCACTGGTTATCCCACAATAATTTCTCTGAGTTCGTTCTTAATTCTAGATCTACTTCTTGGAATTAGGGTTGGATGACTTTTATCCTTTATGGAAAAACATATATCTTTGTAGGCTCCTTAAAGTTTTGAATATACATGTAATTTGTAATCTTGATTACTATAAATTGAGACTCTCAAAGATGTAGTAGGGATCTTTGACTTATTGATCGATCAAAGGGTCTTATTTGAGGATGAGGTGGACACTAGGTCTAAAGTCATTGTTGATCTATGAGCTTTTCTTGGGACTAAGGACTCTCAAAGTTTCAAATATCATAAGCTAGGTGGCTTAAGGAAAACGATGGTAATTCAGACTTCTTTCATGCTTCAGCCCCAAGTAAGAGTAATAGAAATATGATCCTAGTTCTTAAGGTGGATGATGGTTGGATTGATGTGGCATCCAAAATTTGGTAAGAGGTTTTGAGCTATTTTACAAAGCCATTTAAATATCTAAATGTTGATTGGCCCAAGCTAGACGGGGTTTCCTTCCACTCTTTTTTAGTGGAAGATAATTTGTATTTAACATCTCATTTTTTTCCTTTAGGATTTAAATAGGGTCATGGCTCAGTGTGATGGAAATGAGAGCCCTGGTCCTAATGGGTTTAATTTCTCTTTTTTAAGAAGGCCTGGAACTTTATAAGGTAATATTTGAGGATAATGTTTAATTAGTTTCATCATTTTGCATCACTACCTCATAAATTTTCCTCTGTTTTGTTGACTTTAATCCCTAAGATAAAGAACCCCTCTTTTTGGGTTACTTTTGACCTATTTTCCTCGTTGACTCTCTTTATAAGCTAGTAGCCAAAGTTAGAGCGAAGAGACCAGGTTAATGTTGGAAAAGTTTATTTATCTTAATTAGTCGGCTTATTTGAAAGGGAGAATGTTGGTTAATAGAGTGGTGGATGTGAATGAGGTGATATATTTGGCTAAACGTTCTTAAAAGGCATTTCTCATTTTCAAAATTGATTTTGAGAAAGCCTATGATTCAGATAGCTTACGCTTTTTGGATTATATGCTTATCATATTTGACTTTATTAATAAGTGGAGGTCATGTGTTAGATCTTATGTGTTTGTGGGTAATCTTGGTTGTGTTTGTTAATGGCTTCCTAACTCAAGAGATTAAAATTCAAAGGGGTATGAAACATTGAGATCCTCGAGCTTTTTTCCTTTTCCTACTAGTGGTTGAAGGTTTTAGTTGTTTTATCAAGAGGGATATTTAGTTGAGTCTTATTTGCAAGTTTTAGAGTTGGTTCCTCTAATTTTGAAGTTTCTCATCTTTATTATGCAGATGGAACTCTATTTGATCATTTAATTGATATTTTGTGGGTTATATAAGCTAATATGAGTGATTTTGAGTTTACTTCAAGTTTGAGGATTAATTTTTCTAAGAGTAGTTTGGTTGGAATTAATGTTAATCTTGCCTATCTAGAGTTAGATGGGGATTTTCTTTCACTACAATACTAAGTTCTTCCTGTTTAGGAACGTAGGTTACATGTGGTAACCGACCATCAATTGGAAGCCACCATTAACGCTCTAGTTAACCTGGTGTTGGTGAGGTTCATCTCTTGAAAGTATAGGTATGTTAGTCTGGGGGTAGAGTTATACTTCTTAATTATGTTCTTAATATTATTTTTATCTTCTTCCAGACGTTTTAATAATGCTAGTGAAATATGGAAGAAATTAGTTAGAATTCAGAGAAGGTTTCCATTGGGACATATGAAAGTTGATCCAACATCTCTTTGGTGGTGTGGCTTGATGTTTGTAAACCTAAAAACAAGAGGGTGTTAGAGATATTTGATTGGTTAATTTTTGCACTATTTACAAAATGAAGGTGGGGACTGATCTCACATGCCTCTGGTCTTTAGTGTGATATTCTTGTAGTTTGGTATAACGTTTTATTTGTATCTTCTTTACATGAGACAAGATTTCTAGGTTTAGGATTTATTTCCAGTTAGTGGAAAGAATCGTCCATTCTTGGATCAAGGAAATACAATCCCACTAATTAGTTTTAGGATAGGTTATTAAAAAAGGTAAGGTTGGGTCTTTAGACCTCATTTTTTACGAAGCATTAAATCGGGAATGCTTCTCTTAAGATTAGGTTTCAAAAAAATTTCACTGGCTCTCAAGTTCAATATGGAAGTGTGATTGAGTTGAGTAGGTGGGAAGATGCAGAGATTTCTTAGGACATGAGATGGAAAAGACTATTTTTTGTGCATGAAGAACTTTTGGTCTCAGATTTATTTTTAATCCTTAAAGAGGTTGAGTTTAATGATGAGAGTGATAGGTGGATTTGAACCCATACTAGAGATGATCTTTTCTATGTGGCTTCTACTTATAAAATCCAAGCGGATATAATGTCTTCTTCTGTTTCTCAATATTTAAGAGAGAATTTAACTCTACATGTAATAATTGAGCTTCTTTTAAGGTGGTGGTTTTTTCTTGGTAGCTTGCGCGAGATGAATTTCCTTCTATAGAGAATCTTCTCAAGTAAAAGGTAATTATCAATCTCGATGATATCTCTTGTATTATGTGGGTATTTGTTGAATTTTTCTCTCATATATTTCTTACTTGTAATTTATCTACTAAAATTTAGTATAGGATTTTTAAGTAGGTGGAGTGGCAAACCTATCTTGACTACTACAAATAAGCGCTTACCTCAGTTGGAAAAAGGGTTTTACCTCAGTTTGGTGGGCGAGGTAACAACGAGTGTTATGAAAAGTGTGTCACTTTTCCCCTCGGTTGAATAAGGGAAAGTGAACTGGTAGTGGGTTTGATCCTTAACAACAATATTTTTTGGATTTTTCAAACTGAAAAAGCGCCCCACTTTTTCCCTTGGTTCCACTTAATACCCAAGGTGAAAAGTGATTTTTTTTACCTTGGTTAGAAATAATACCTGAGATAAAATAAACTGTTTAAATAATTTTTGTTTAAACTTGTTTTTTTTTCCGATTCAATCTGCAAAGCATAAAATGTGTTGACATGTTTTGAATATTCCTTATCTTCATCATCATCATCATCGTCAACAAAAATAAAAATAAAAACAAAATCAATAAAATCATTTATCATTAAATATCAACAACAAAAGCAACAATAAATAAACAAAATCATTAAACATTAAATCTCATAAATAACAACATTAAAAACATTTCTTGACGCAACAACAACAACAACAACTAACATTGTAATTACATCCATACTTTTATAAATAACAATAAACATTTTTTCTAAGTAATTATAAGATAAGAGATTGCATTTAAGAATCAACCTTAAAGCATTTTCCTCCTCTTGGAATCCATTCTAAAGAATGGTGTTTTACTTCATGCAAGTACTTTCATTATCATTATTTTCATTACGTTAAGTTTATATTTCAGCACTTTGTATCCAAGATGGACTATTATGGCATTCATTTTCGGACGGGCTAGAGAATGTTTCATATGGATCAATGATGTTTCATATGAATTAATGAGTTGACAATGTATTGAACCTTGTTACTTTATAAATGGATGACAAATATTCATTATTTATTTTTTATTTATCGAATTTCACAAAACAATTCTCTCGGTTGCTAGGTCAACTAATTTAATAGGTCATAATTAAAAAACAAATTAAATACACTAAAATATAATTGTTGGAATTCAAAAGGGGGATTGATAAATACTTTTCCCCTCAGTTCCCGGCTCAACTGTGATAATAGGTCATAAACATAAACAATTTTAAAAAAAATTAAAAGGTGCTACTATGTGGGAATAGAAGGCATGTCCCCTAAGTACTTTTCCCTCGGTTTCTAGCTCAACTGAGATAATAAGACATAAACAAAAAATAGGTAAACATGCTAAAATGCAGTTGCTGGAATTCGAAAGCATGTCTTCTTGAAACTTTTCTCCTTAGATGCCAACTCAACCAAGGTAATAGATAATAAAAAGAAATATTTATTAACTTTTTTGTTATGAATATCTGAAACCAATTTTTCGTAAAAAATTGGATGTATTCGGATATGCATATCCAGAAACACTTTTTTCGTAAAAAATAAGGTGCGTTCGGGTATGCATATCCGAATATCTGGGGTATTTTGGGTTTTTTTCCAGAGATCTGGAAGAAGAATACTAGGTGTGGAAAGAAATTCTCTAATAGATGCATGTGACTACTGAGTATTATTTTATAGGCTTCTTACTCTCAAATGATAAACCATATTGTTACATTCTAACAGTTTTTTTATTTATTTTCGATAATGAAATCATGCGGTCATATATGTTTAACAAAAGTTTGTTATCATGGTTGTAGTTCTACTGATGAAGACTGGATTATATACGTGTGTAAGATACTGAAATAGTTTAATAAAGAGTAAGAAAAGAAAGATTGAAGATCTCATAAAAGCTTGTTACATTGATGGGGCTGAAAAAACGATTGATGATAGTTGTTACATTGATGTTAGTATTTCTCTCTAACATTATTATGGATAAATTTTAATATTTAAAATTTTTCAACTCGATATGTAATTAATTTGTGATATTTTATGAAGTATATTCCAATGAATGTATCAAGTAAATGTTTTTGTAAAGAGCAATATGCTATAGAGGTGGTAGATCTGGAATTCGGAAAGGATTTTAATTGTGTTATCAATAAAGACGGGCGAGATGACTTATGACTAAGAAAAGAAGCTTCAAGATGGAGATCTGTTGTCTTTTAACATGTGACTCGTATGCATATGTGATGTATATTTTTTTTATGAATTGTTGTTGGATGGTGTGATTTATTGATAGTATTAAATGGAATTAGATGATGGGAGTGGCTTTTGTACTTTAATGTAGTTTTAAGTGTCTTTAACGTATTTTTAAATTGTTTTGATTCAATAGAAAAGTCTATTGTATGACAATATTAGTTAAAAGGCGTGTGTAAATGCATATGGTATGGTAGATATTAGGGGTGGCAAAACGAGTTGTGGACCATTTGATCGGCCCGATCACCCACTGAAAATGACGGATTGGGTTGAAATTTTAAAACCCTCTACTCGCCGCGTCCTATCACCCCACACCTATGAACCTACCCCGACCTACTGTGGGCCCGTCTGGCCTGCCCGCGCGCCACGACCTTGCATTGTAATGAGATTTTTTAACATTTTACTTTATATTAGTTAGCATATTGGTGGTATAGTTAGATAATGTTAGGTATCTTTTTCCAATAAGATATTTACAATTCTTGTTATGTTATATGTAGGAGTAGGATGCTCAAACACTTGAAATATATTACAATTTTGTTTTTTAATTAACTTTTGATATTTATACCTATTACTTGATAACTTAATAAGCTTATTGCTATGATGATATTTATACATTTTTCTCATTGATTGTGAGTATTGATATAATTGAAGATGTTATGTCTACATTATCTCTGGTTAGAGATGTTTTCCCTAGTCAATTTGTGCAAGGGAGAAGACAAATCAGTTGTGCAGTCCCAAACTATATGTCGTTCAATATATGAAAGATATTACAATGCATTTATAAATAATAAGCAGAAACTTGTGTATTATATGTTACAATAATAATTCAAGTGTGAGTAAGTGGAAAAATAGTCTCATATTAGATAGGAATATGGTCACTTGAACATTTATAAGTGGGAGAACTCTCACAAAAAAAAATAAAATTTGAAACTTAAAAAATATTATTAATTTATTAAAAAATGATTAAAAAAATAGGTGGACAAATCCATCGCCCGCCAACCCGTCACCTTAGCGGGGCGGGATAGATTTGTAAGCACAACTTCATTAGGTGGGCTTGTCCGCCCCACTCCTTTTTTGTCGGGCTTAAGGTGGGGTGGGACGGACAATCGGTAGGGATGGAAATAGTCTAGGTTAGAGTTTATAATGTCTGAGCTTGACCTACGATAAACTTACAAGACTTGAGTCAGACCTATAGCCTATTATAGGCTCATTATTTTGGCTGGCTTGGTCTTTTTAAAAGTATGGCCTGACCTAAAAGCCTATTTAAAAGTTTGTTTCTCATTAAGGTTTTCAATAAATCCATATTAATTAAGAAGCCTTATATGTCAATCTATATATGTATATATAGACCAATCTATTTAGTATTTTCTATATATATATATATATATATATATATATATATATATATATATATATATATATATATATATATATATATATATATATATATATATATATATATATATCATCCTATTTAGTCATTTTTCTAATATATATGTATATATAGATCAACCTATTTAGGCTATTTTTAATATATATAAAAATATAGTCGGTCTATAAGGTTTCATAGACTTTTTTAATAGCCTAAATCTGACCTATTTAATTAAATAGACTTTTAAAAAAGCATAAGCCTAGCCTTTTTAATAGATAAGCTTGGCCTGACTTGTAGACTGGTATGACCTATTCCCACTTCTAGCGGTCAATTTTGCCACCCCTGGTATAATGTTTGTCGACATCTTTGCTCTAAATATTTTAATATTATTAAGCGTATTCGAATGAATATATTTTGGGCAATTTATTCATAATATTTAGTATTAAATATATGTGATATTATAATTTCAAGTCAACCAACATGTCTCAGGGGTGGGAATATGAAGGACCGATCTAGACTTTGTCAATCATGAGTCTTCCCTGCTAAAACTCAAGGTCTAAGTATGGCCTTTCTGAAGGTCTGATTCGCCTATTAGCATATTTAAAAAGCCTATATCATTTGAACATATGTAAACAAACAATTCAACTAATGTTTAAATAGACTAGACAATCAAAACTAAAATGCGACAAAATATTTTTTTTGCATTGACTTATTTGAGCTTACTTGTTCGAATAAGTTTTGTGAGATGATTTTTTTAAAGAACTTATAAAAACAACATATGACATTATCCATATGATTCTCTTCAAATTATTTTCGTAAGTTCTTCAGATAACTAAGTTTTACTTTTGTATTTTAATATAAAATCAACAACTTTATTCATAGTTATTAAAATAGTCCGATCTAAAAGACTTATAAGACTTTTTGTATGGCATGTGACTTAGTCTATTTGACTAAATAAGCTTATAAAAAACATTAAACTTTCTTTATTTAAAAAGAAGTTTGACCTGACCTTGGCCTTTGCATGCTAGACCATAAAATCTGTTGATTTAACCTATTCTCACCCATAAACACAGTCATTCAGATTTAAAGTTCATTTAATTTGTAAAATTAATAACGAATGATTTGTATTAATTTGACATACATATAAAATAATTTGTAATATTTGATGTGAATTGACTTGAATAATTTGTAATATATGACATGATGATTTTATAATTGGTATCTATCCAAAAATTAAAATAATTTGACACGATTAATTGGTAACATTTTATATGATTTTATAATTGATATCAAACCAAAAATTTAATGAATAATGAAATGAAAAATGATTTAAATAAATTTGAAAGATCAAAATTTAAATTGATATGAAATATTTATGTACAAAAATGTATACGATATAGGGGACCGGTCAACTGGATTTGAGTGTTATTGAATTTATAAAATAGATAGGGAATAATTTGTATCATTATGAAGCCATAATTGAGATTGATTTAATTTAAATCGATTATGAAGTTAATTGCATAACTTTGATACAAATCGATAAAGACATTATTATCATCTTATAATTGGTATAAATTATGTGATTGTAACACTCTATAGTTATGGTACCACATAGTTAATATAAAATTTATCAATTTGAGTTAATAGGGTTATATAAAAAAATTATAAATAAAGAATAATTGCTAATAATTGTAGAAACATATTTTCCGTCAATATCTATCTATAAAATATATTTTTCGTCAATATCTAATTGCTAATAATTGTTGATTGTTTAAATTTTTTATTGTAAGCATTGGGTGTTTTGCTTGAGAGTACAAGCGTTACCACTTATAAGTTAAGAAAGATGTTTGAAAAATGTTTGAATCTTTCATTGTAAGCATTGGGCATTTTGCTTGAGTGTACAAGCGTTGTCACTTACAAGTTAAGAAAGATGTTTGAATATTTCATTGTAAGCATTGGGCGTTTTGCTTGAGTGTACAAGCGTTGCCACTTACAAGTTAAGAAAGATGTTTTGTTTGAAAAAGTGTTTGTTTTGAAAAAGTGTTGATTTGTATGTGATGCTATAAATGAGATACTTCTTCCATATAGATGATACATGTGACACCTCAAATAATTTGATTATTAAATAATTATGATTTTTAATTATTAATTTAATTGAGAATATAATTTATTAATATATTGGATTTATTGGGATTAATTATGGAATAAGGAAATGGAATTATTGGTGGTGTGATGAATAAAGTGAGGGTGTGAGGAGTAAAAGACTCTACTCACATTAATTATTTTATTTTTATTATGTTAGAATAATAAAAGGAATAAAAGAATGAAAAAGAGAAAAATGAATTATTTTTGGAGAAAACACACATACATGCAATTGAGAAGAGGAAAAGGAAGGAGAAAAACCATTTCGTGTCGGAAATCGAAGAACCCACAAGGTAAGGGGTGATTTCGATTAATTATTTTGTATTATCGGTTTTGAATTCGACCGTATGGATCATAGCATGTTAGGAAATCTCAGTTTAGAAATTCTAGGGTTCCGTAGAATTGTCTCTATTGTGTCGGATTGTAGGTCGGAAACCATTAATGTGTCAGATAATTCATAGGAATGATGAAATAATGTTGTCTGATGTTATAATGGCGTAAAATGGATGTATTTTAGTGTTCCTCATGTTGCAATTCGTATGGGGATGTTTGGAATTGATTTGGAATGGGTAAATGCTGTCAAAATAGCAGATTTTGACTCTGCAGGTCGTGGGAACCGGTTCCCAGTGGGAAGGAACTGAGTTCCCAGTGTAAACTTTCAAAAACTGACAAAAATGTACGTAGGAACCGGTTCCCAGTGGGGTAGGAACCGGGGTTCCCATACATTTTTCCAGGGGCGTGATTTTTGAACTTTGTGGGAACCGGTTCCTGCATAGGGAGGAACCGGGTTCCGCTAAAACTTTTTGAAAAATACTAAACTTTGAAAATTCATAACTTTCAAACCGTAAGTCCGTTTTAGTCGCCGTTTTGGACGTTATTTCTTAAATTAAATGCCCTATTTTATGAAATGAAAGAATTTCCCGTAACTTAAAATTATTTTGAAAATGTGTCGGAATTCGAAATAGGTGATTATTGATTCGATGTGTATTTGGTGTATAAGAGGTAGTGTACCTGTGACATTGAGATATCTGAATGGAGTGAATGAAAGGCATGTTTATGTTGTTGATTGTGTGCATGATTTGTTGAGAATATCATGTTTGAAATTTGGTTCAGTTATGATAGTTGGTGTATTTCATAGACTGATAAAATGTTGCATGCTGGTGTTGTGCGTGCATATGCATTTTTGGTGAAGTTAATTCCCATTGTGAGGAATTTGACTTGTATTGCCGTTAACCGATACCCGGGTGATGATGGGTGGTTAGGCTGGATTCGTGTCCGGGTGTTTATGGACGAATCGATGATTACTGTATCCGGTTGATGATGGATCAGTGTTGGGTGACTTGGTCACGTGTTGGTACCACATGCATTGTGTCTGCATTGTATTTGCATGGAATTGTAACATGTTAGGATGTTTTCCAGTGTTGCAATTCTCTGATTGTTGATTGTCGTGCATAATGATTTGTATGGTTGTAACTGCGTATTGGAATCTGAATTATGCTAAAATGGGTGAAATAATATGCTTGTGATATATGTTGATTGAGGAGCTTATAATGCATTGTAATTATGAGAAATCTCACCCTTACTTTAATGATTTCAGATTAAAGTAGCAGCTCAGGAGTTGGTGAGGATGGCTCTAGAGCTAAGATATTTAAGTCTGCGTGTCAGTGTCATGCTCTGATAGGTTGTAACACTGAGGAACGTTTAGTTGAGGATTTATTTATGTTTCAGTTGTATTTGGGATTACTTTAGGAATAATTAAGACTTGGTTTATTCCGTTTTGTTTTGATGGTATTGTTTCCGCTGTGTAAGACATGGTCTTAACTTAATTGATTATTTTGATGGTGGTCCTCAGTAGTAGCATGGCTACTGAGTTAATTAGAGTTTTATTTATTTCATAATTGTGGCCTCCCTTGATTTCCGTGTTGACTTTGATTAAATCTGATTTTAATATTACCTTAAATAATATATTCGCGGGGTATTTTAGAAGGGGTGTTACAATACATGTCTAAATCTCTAAGAGAAATTGTTTTGTTATTGTTAGGGAATGCTTTTAAGAAGCTCGTGGGTCCTTGTATTGTAAGCCCAAGAGGAGGCTATCCGAGGGACATCGAGAGTATTTGTATTGTGATCCCAAGAGGAGGCTTTCTAAGGGACATCGAGGGTCCTTGTATGAAGCCCAAGAAGAGGCTATAGGGTATGGATGGCTTGACTTTAAGAGTGATTTCACCGGGAAACCATACTCTTAGAGTTCTATCCTAGCGAAGGTGATTCTTTGTATTGGAAGCCTAATAAGAGGATGTTAGAGATTTCCAAGTCTCTTTCTTGTATGATGCCCAAAAGAAGGCTAAACTCAACGAGGATAGTTCTTTTGTACAAAGCCCAAGAGGAGGCTAACTCAACAGAGGAGTTCTTTTGTAAGAAGCCCAAGGGGAGACTAACTCAACTAGTGAGTTTATCTTGTACAAAGTCCAAGAGGAGGCTAACTCAACAAGTGAGTTTATCTTGTACAAATTCCAAGAGGGGGCTATGGGGAACCTAGTTGTTATACTAGTTGTAATGACATAAATAAACATGAACAAGTATATGAACAAGTATATATATGATAAAGTGTGTGTGTGCATTCACAAGAGTTTAAGAAGGAAATATATAAACAAGTGTATAAAACAAGCAAATAAAATCTAGTGTAACTTGAATATATACAAAAGAAGGGTGGATATGTACAAGGAAACTAAGTATGTACATAGGAGGGTTGGGATTTACACCGTAAGGGAGGCCCATGATCAATTTGATTTTGAGTTCGAAAGATTTTTGAAGAAAAAGCCTAGCTCGGTTTGTATTTAATCGAATCAATCATAGAAAAGAGGTGTGTAAGTCAATTAAAATGTTTTTGAAAGTTTTTGAAAAAGATTAGGTTTGAAAATCGGAAAGAAAACATTTTTTGAAAAGTATTAAAATACTTAAAAAACGTCTATTTTTAACCAAATAAAAGTATATCAAAAGAAAATATTTTTTGGCATTAATCATAAAATAGGTATATTAAATGACAAGTGTGCAAAAAGTCATCTCAAAATGAGAAGTTTTGATTGGTTTTTGAAAATGTTGAAGTTTGATTAAAAACTTAAGAAAATAAGTGATAAAAAATAAGGGATGTGGCCACCAAGGGTTGAACCCATGCCTTCATGGTTTAAAGTCGAAAAGCCTACCAACTGAGCCACGCGCTTGGCTTGTTAAAACAAGGCATTGATAAAATTATATTTAAAAATGAATTGTGAAAATGGTTGAAAATATGGAAGAGAAGTGAAAAGAATGAAAAAAATGGTCTCAGAGGGATTTGAACCCTGGACCATAGGCAAGGCAGATGACTATGAGCGTGTTGGCTATCATTGGGGGTGGCTATGCATCCGTTCATTAAAACACAAGCATTAATATATATTATAAACTGGATTTTTGAATTTTCTGAAAACTGAAAAAATGTGCCAAGCACATCATCTTCTTTCTCATAATCATTGATCCATAACTCATTCATTTTTTGATGAAATTGAATGATATAAACATCAAACTTGATCCTTTTGAACTCAAGAACATGATGGTGATGTTTAATTGCATTTATTTTAAGTGTAGGATGATTAACTTTTGCATGAACATGAAGAACCCTAATTTTGAAAATGATCATGAAATCGTGTTTGTGCATCAAATCAAACAATTGATTGAGGGTTTATGATCCTCATAGGTGCAGAAACATGATGGCATGACAACTTTTGAACTGGAATGCATAAATCATAGAATTTGAAGTTTGAGTTACTTACCTCTATGAGGAAAAATAGAATTCTCAATTAGAGTGTTTCCAGAAGTTGTTTGATGATTGTTATAGCTTCACTGGACCTTAAGGAAGGTGTTTGAATGCTCAGCTTGGATTGAAATGGCCTGGATCAGTCTGCCCAAGTCCAAGTGCAGTTGCTTGAAGTGAGTTTCGAATTTGATGTTGGATGTAACACTCCGTTTTTAATTAAATGGTATTTAAATTATTATTTTCCAAAATCATCGATTAAATCTATTTTAAGAAATATAATTATTTGATATCAATTAAAATGTTGATTTGGTCATTTGAAATAAAAATATTTATAATGATAAAATATTATTTTGAATAATATTATTTTGGTGTGAATAATAATATTTGGCTTGTTTGATTAATCGGTAAAATTAGATTATATGGAATAATATTGATTATATGTGTTATGTTTTTAATAGAGTTATTATGATATAATTGAATTAAATAGATTTGGGCCAAATTAATAATTTTAGAAAGATAGAGGGTGGAAACTTAGTAGTAGAAAACTTGGTTTTATAAAATAGATTTTTTGAGAGATAGTAAGATAGAAGAGAGAAAGAAGAGAAATAGAAAGAGGGAAAGAGGGAAAAGAGGAGAGGAAGAGAAGAAGGAGAAGAGGAGCTAAGGTTCAACATCATCATCTTGATCAAGAAAAACCCACACCAAGGTAAGGGTTTGAATTCAACTTTGTTATGAAATAGAGATAGCTTTTGTATGGTTGTTTGGTTGTTTTCTTCCATTTTCCATAACATGAATAGTTAGGGTTTATGTTAGAATCCATGAATGGGTGTTGGAAATGATGCTTGATATGTTTCTATGTGTGTTTCCATGAGTGGGTAACATTAGAGAATGTGTATTGATGGTGTAGTAGAGAGTTTTGTAGATTATGGCATGTTGGGGTTTTGAAATAAAATGATAAAGTGAGATAGAATAATGAGAGATTGTATGAGATGGTTTAATAGAGTAAGATGTATATTTAATTGAATGATGGTATGTATGAATAAGCTTGAATGAGAATAGATGTGTGTTTATGAGAAAGTATATGTTTTGATGAAATGCCATGAGTATGAATTGTTGGAGTGTATGGCTTGAATAGATGAGTAACATGGAATAATTAATTGTATGTATTTGGTGTGGAATTGATTTCATGAATATGTGTTGTGTTGGTTTGGTGTAAGAGTAGGTAATATTGGAATATGTTAATGATGTTTAGATTGATACCAATACATGAGAAATGCACAAGAATGAGCTTAAAAAATGTTATGTGATGAACCATGATGATTAGGGATGATAAGAAGTGGTTTGGATGGAAGAAAATGGGTCTGTCCAAGTTTTCTGGTTCCCGCAGACGGGGCTAAGCGCTAAACCGCGCTAAGCGCGATCCGCAACATTCTTCTTTTCCAAATAGCGAACTTTGACTCAGAACTCCAATTTAGGCGCTGCTTGTTGCGTTAGAAAGCTAGGAGAGTTATCTGTATGATTATGAGAAATTGGGTAGCTTTAAGAGCTTATTTTAATAAGTGATTGTTTGAGAAAGTGTTTATGTTTATATGTGAATATACATGAGAAAGTATAAACGATGCCTATTGAATGGATTTTGTTTGGTGGTGTCCATTATATTTACATTTGTAATGAACATGTTTGGAAGAGATATTTGAGATGACCATGACGATGTTGTGTTGTTGTGTATATGAAGTGATGAAAGTAATATATGTTAGCATTACTTGAGATGTGAAATATATGTGTCATTTTGTTGGGATGAGTGGCTAAATGTTATGTGAATACATGATGCTAGTGTGTCGTATATGTATGTTATGTATTGATGTTACTCAATGAGATGTATTGAGATGGTTAGTGGCTTTATACTATGTATATATATACATGATACTTGCTCATGTACATGTGTTGATGAATTGTTGATGATTGATGAGAATAACATTATTTAGCTTGTATGTTATATGTTATTGTGTTGTGATGTGTTGAGATGATTATGTGATGCATGTGTGCAAATTATTGATGATGATTCTTTGGAATTGAACTGTTGATGATATACATGTAAATTAGGCTCAGAAGTGGGGGTCTTAATTTAATGTATTGCTCTTGTTGTTGATGTTTGTTGAGTTGCACACCGCATCATTAGTCGTGCAAGAGGCGATGTCTGTTAGTCTCGTGGAGGCTAGTGGCTCGTCCCAGACTCAGAAGTGGGGGTCTGAAAGCTTAGAGAACGGGCTTTACGGTTATCCATTATCGGCTGGACCGAGGATAAAAGATGATTGGTACCACATGCATTGTGTCGTGTCGTTGTGTCGTGTCACACTTACACATGTGTTGTTGAGTTTATGTTCGGTGCATTCTATGCTATATATGCTAAGTGTTGATGGAATCGGTTATGGATCGATGTGTTGATGTAAATTAGACTTTGTGTGCTAATTGTTGATGAGATTTGTTATGTGTGATTCATAACATTGTTTTTGAGGAATGTTGGAATATTGAAGGTGATGATAATATGAAACGACTTAAACCTAAAGAGTAACGAATTCCTTATTTCTATTGCCATTTCATTTACTTAAAATTACATGTTATATGATTATTGGAATTTTACCCTTCCGTTGGAAAATGCTTTCATGGCATTGTTCAGTATCGAGGACGGCAAGGCGAGGCCTTAGTGCGGATGCAAGTAGATGTATTCCGCTTACGCTTTGTATAATTGAGTCGATGCTCGATAGTAACATCGGGGAGGGGTCTTTCTTGTTTTGATGTATCGAACTCATTATTTTGTATATGACCCATTATCTTTGATGTATATGATGTATGTATATGTGAGACTTGATAACCTATGCTATGTGAATTTATGATGGCTTGAAGCCTTGATTTATATTCGATTCCTCCATAAATGGAGATGATGTGAATTTATGAGACTCGCTATGCTTGCACGAGAGAAAGAAGTAAATATAATGTATGTTTGATTTTGTGTTGAATGTTTCTATTTTCAAACGCATCGTCCGCTTTTCCGTAAACCGTTGGATTGTGATGTGTGTTGTGACATCCCTTCCGTGCAATTTATTTCTCTGATTTTTAATTAATGCCTTTTATTTGGGGTAATTAGAAGGGGTGTTACAATAGTGGTATCAGAGCATAGTCGGTCAGTTGTCAGGTCTTATTTTGTTAATCCCTTGTATTTGATTGTGTGGCTAACGCGATCGATACTTTGTGTTGTTCAGAAGATGGCTGGTAGGAGAAACAACGATGCTTTAGCTGAGGCGCTGAGATTGCTTGCGGGGTCAATTAATCAGATGCCGCAAACGACTCAAGCACCACCTGATGTTGCTGATGATGCTTTCCGTGCTTTGGGGAAGTTCCAAAAGAACAACCCTCCTTCTTTCAAGGGAGAGCATGCTCCGGTTGAAGCTCAAGAGTGGTTGAAAGCTATTGAGAAAATCTTCCGTGTTATGAATTGCACCGACGCTCAAAAAGTGCAATTTGGAACACATATGCTGATTAAGGAGGCCGAGGACTGGTGGATCAATACTAGTCAAAGGTATGAGGAGGAGCAAACTGTTGTGACTTGGGAGATTTTCCGAGACGCATTCTTGGAGAATTATTTTCCGGAGGATGTTCGGGGTAAGAAGGAAGTTGAATTTCTAGAATTGAAGCAAGGCACTGGATCTGTTGCTGATTATGCGGCTAAGTTTCAGGATTTGATTAAATACTGTCCTCATTATAACACCGCTAATGCTGAGAGGTCAAAGTGTCTTAAGTTTGTTAATGGCTTGAGACCGGACATTAAGAAGGCGATTGGGTATCAGCAGATTACGAGGTTCTCTGAGCTGGTGAATAAGAGTCGAATCTATGATGAAGACAGTAGGGATAGCACTGCATATTTCAAGAGCTTGAGTGAGAAGAGAGGTAAGGGACAGATGCGTCCTAAACCTTATGATAGTAGAGGAAAGAGACCAATGAGTGGTGGGAAGAGTTCAAGTGGGGGAGTTACTACTCCCGTGAGATGCTTTAAGTGTGGGAAGGAAGAACACCGTTCTTTGGAATGTCGGCAATCTGAGTCGACTTGCTTCAAATGTGGCAAGATGGGTCACAAATCTCATGAGTGTAGATTTGGTACTAATTTGACTTGTTATAACTGTGGTGAGAAGGGCCACATTAGTACGAGGTGCACGAAGCCGAAGAAGGAACATGGGAAAGTCTTTGCTTTATCTGGTACTGAGTCTTCAGCAGAGGAGCGGTTGATCAGAGGTACTTGCTTTATTCATAATGTACCTTTAGTTGCTATTGTTGATACGGGTGCGACGCATTCGTTTGTTGCTTTGGATTGTGCCAAGAGATTGGGCCTTGTTTTGTCTACTTTGGATCGAAGTATGGAGGTAGATACACCTGCGATGGGTTCTGTTTCTACTTCAGTTGTTTGTTTGAAATGTCCTTTACGCATGTGCGGAAGAGATTTCGAAGTCGATCTTGTGTGTCTTCCTTTACATCAGATTGATGTGATTCGGTATGGATCGTTGAAAGCCAACCATGTCTATATCAACCGCTTTGCTAAGGCCGCTCTTTTCTCGAGTCCGAGAAGGATGGTGTGGTTTTCTTGTCTACGCAGCAAGTTGAGCGTAATGTGAAGGATGGAGATGGTTTGTTTCGCTATGGCGAGTATGGTTTTGGAAGATGGTGAAGTAAGAAAGGATTATCCTGTCAGATGCGATTTTCCCAAGTGTTTCCCGAGGAGATTACGGATTTGCCTCCCGTGAGGTAGAGTTTTCCATTGACTTAATTCCTGGTACTAGCCCTGTTTCGATGGCTCCTTATAGGATGTCACCGTCGGAACTAGTGGAACCGAAGAGTCAGCTGGAGGAGTTACTTGATAAAAGATTTATTCGTCCAAGTGTGAGTCCGTGGGGTGCTCCAGTTTTACTTGTGAAGAAGAAAGAAGGTACGATGAGATTGTGCGTGGATTATAGGCATCTTAACAAAGTGACCATTAAGAACAAATATCCTTTGCCAAGGATTGATGATTTAATGGATCAGCTGGTGGGTGCATGTGTTTTCAGTAAAATTGATTTGAGGTCTGGTTACCATCAGATTCGTGTAAAAGCTGGTGACATTCAGAAAACGGCATTCAGAACTCGTTATGGACACTATGAGTATTCGGTGATGCC
The DNA here is from genome assembly GCA_021764765.1 of Vicia sativa. NCBI lineage: Eukaryota > Viridiplantae > Streptophyta > Magnoliopsida > Fabales > Fabaceae > Vicia > Vicia sativa. The sequence continues at coordinate 276,340,649 of CM038793.1, forward strand.
TTTCGGTGTCACGAATGCACCTGGGGTATTCATGGAGTATATGAATAGAATTTTTCATGAGTTTCTGGATAAGTTTGTGGTGGTCTTCATTGATGATATTTTGATCTATTCGAAGAATGAAACTGAGCATGCTGAGCATTTGAGTATTGTGTTGTCGATTCTGAAGGAGAATCATTTGTTTGCTAAACTTTCGAAGTGTGAATTCTGGTTAGAACAAGTGAGTTTCCTTGGTCACGTGATATCTCGTGGAGGTATTGCAGTGGATCCTTCGAAGATTGAAGCCGTGTCAGAATGGGAATCCCCAAAGTCAGTTTTTGAGATTCGAAGCTTTCTTGGTTTAGCGGGTTATTATCGTAAGTTCATTGAAGGCTTTTCCAAGTTAGCTTTACCGTTAACACAGTTGACTAGGAAGAATCAAGCGTTCTTGTGGACGACGCAGTGTGAAGAGAGTTTCCAAGAGTTGAAGAGAAGGTTGACAACTGCGCCAGTTTTGATTTTGCCTAAACCATCGGAACCGTTTACGGTTTATTGCGATGCTTCTTTGATGGGTTTAGGAGGTGTGTTAATGCAAAATGGGCAGGTTGTGGCGTATGCTTCGAGGCAACTCAAGGTGCATGAAAGGAATTATCCGACTCATGACTTAGAGTTGGCGGCGGTGGTGTTTGTGCTAAAAATTTGGAGACATTATTTGTTTGGTGCGAGGTTCGACGTCTTTAGTGATCACAAGAGTTTGAAATATCTGTTTGATCAAAAAGAGTTGAATATGAGACAAAGAAGGTGGCTAGAGTTTCTTAAAGATTATGACTTCAGTTTGAATTACCATCCTGGTAAGGCAAACGTGGTAGCAGATGCTTTGAGCAGAAAGTCTTTACACATGTCTATGCTGATGGTTCAAGAATGGGAATTGTTGGAACAATTTCGAGATTTGAGTTTAGTGTGTGAAGAGACTTATTTTGGAGTGAAGCTTGGTATGATGAAGCTTACTAGTGGTGTCTTGAAGAGATTAGAGATGGACGAAGTCGATTTGGTTTTAGTTGACAAGTTTACTTTGGTGAATCAAGGTCAAGGTGAGAGTTCAATTGATGAGAATGGTATTTTAAGATGTCACGATAGAGTTTATGCTCCCGATGTGGGGATGTGAAAAAGAGAATTCTCGAGGAAGGTCATAGAAGTGGGTTGAGTATTCACCCTGGTGCTAAGAAGATGTATCAAGATTTGAAGAAACTGTTTTGGTGGCCTTGTATGAAGAAAGAGATTGCCGAGTTTGTGTATGCTTGTTTGTGTGCCAAAAGTCCAAGATCGAACATCGAAGCCTTCGGGTTTGTTACAACCATTGACTATTCCCGAGTGGAAGTGGGATAGTATCTCGATGGACTTCGCTTCGGTTTGCCGAGGACCCGAGTAACCATGAGGCTATTTGGGTTATAGTGGATAGATTGACTAAATCGCACACTTTATCCGATTAGGATGGATTACACTATGGAGAGACTTGCTAAGTTGTATGTGGAACGGATCGCTTGTTTACATGGTATTCCTACATGTATTGTTTCGATAGAGATCCGCGCTTCACTTCAAGGTTCGGGAAGGTTTACAAAGAGCCTTGGGTACTAAGCTGAGATTGAGTTCCGCTTATCATCCTCAGACGGATGGTCAAACGGAGAGAACAATTCAATCACTTGAGGATTTGTTGCGTGCTTGTGTGTTGGATCAAGGAGGTTCATGGGAGAGTCATCTGCCTTTGATTGAGTTTACCTATAATAATAGTTTTCATTCTAGCATTGGCATGGCTCCTTTTGAGGCATTGTATGGAAGACGGTGTAGGACACCTTTATGTTGGTATGAGACGGGTGAAAGTGCTATCGTTGGTCCGGAAATGGTACAAGAGACTACGGATAAGATTAACTTGATAAGGAGAAGATGAAAGTGTCCTAATCGCCAAAAGAGTTACTATGACAAGAGGAGGAAACCCTTGAGTTCGAGAAGAATGAGCATGTGTTTTGAAGGTGAATCCAACTACGGGTATTGGAAGGGCACTTAAATCGCGGAAGCTAACACCTCGATTTATTGGTCCTTATCAGATTTCGGAGCGAGTAGGAAGTATGGCTTATCGGATTGCCTTGCCGCCATCACTTTCAAATTTACATGATGTGTTTCACGTTTCACAATTACGAAAGTATATTGGATCCTTCTCATGTTATTCAAGCTGATGATTTGGAAGTTAGAGACAACTTGACGGTTGAAGTTTTACCGGCTAGAATTGAAGATAGAAAGGTGAAACAACTAAGAGGAAGAGAGATTGCTTTGGTTAAAGTGGCGTGGGGAGGTTCGGCGAATGGCAATGTGACGGGAGCTCGAAGTCGGATGCGGATTCCTATCCCGAATTGTTCACTTGAGGTAATTTTCGAGGCCGAAAATCTTTTAAGTGGGGAGAGTTGTAACACCGCTTTTAATTAAATGGTATTTAAATTATTATTTTCCAAAATCATCGATTAAATCTATTTTAAGAAATATAATTATTTGATATCAATTAAAATGTTGATTTGGTCATTTGAAATAAAAATATTTATAATGATAAAATATTATTTTGAATAATATTATTTTGGTGTGAATAATAATATTTGGCTTGTTTGATTAATCGGTAAAATTAGATTATATGGAATAATATTGATTATATGTGTTATGTTTTTAATAGAGTTATTATGATATAATTGAATTAAATAGATTTGGGCCAAATTAATAATTTTAGAAAGATAGAGGGTGGAAACTTAGTAGTAGAAAACTTGGTTTTATAAAATAGATTTTTTGAGAGATAGTAAGATAGAAGAGAGAAAGAAGAGAAATAGAAAGAGGGAAAGAGGGAAAAGAGGAGAGGAAGAGAAGAAGGAGAAGAGGAGCTAAGGTTCAACATCATCATCTTGATCAAGAAAAACCCACACCAAGGTAAGGGTTTGAATTCAACTTTGTTATGAAATAGAGATAGCTTTTGTATGGTTGTTTGGTTGTTTTCTTCCATTTTCCATAACATGAATAGTTAGGTTTATGTTAGAATCCATGAATGGGTGTTGGAAATGATGCTTGATATGTTTCTATGTGTGTTTCCATGAGTGGGTAACATTAGAGAATGTGTATTGATGGTGTAGTAGAGAGTTTTGTAGATTATGGCATGTTGGGGTTTTGAAATAAAATGATAAAGTGAGATAGAATAATGAGAGATTGTATGAGATGGTTTAATAGAGTAAGATGTATATTTAATTGAATGATGGTATGTATGAATAAGCTTGAATGAGAATAGATGTGTGTTTATGAGAAAGTATATGTTTTGATGAAATGCCATGAGTATGAATTGTTGGAGTGTATGGCTTGAATAGATGAGTAACATGGAATAATTAATTGTATGTATTTGGTGTGGAATTGATTTCATGAATATGTGTTGTGTTGGTTTGGTGTAAGAGTAGGTAATATTGGAATATGTTAATGATGTTTAGATTGATACCAATACATGAGAAATGCACAAGAATGAGCTTAAAAAATGTTATGTGATGAACCATGATGATTAGGGATGATAAGAAGTGGTTTGATGGAAGAAAATGGGTCTGTCCAAGTTTTCTGTTCCCGCAGACGGGGCGCTAAACCGCGCTAAGCGCGATCTGCAACATTCTTCTTTTCCAAATAGCGTAACTTTTGACTCAGAATCCAATTTAGGCGCTTTGTTGCGTTAGAAAGCTAGGAGAGTTATCTGTATGATTATGAGAAATTGGGTAGCTTTAAGAGCTTATTTTAATAAGTGATTGTTTGAGAAAGTGTTTATGTTTATATGTGAATATACATGAGAAAGTATAAACGATGCCTATTGAATGGATTTTGTTTGGTGGTGTCCATTATATTTACATTTGTAATGAACATGTTTGGAAGAGATATTTGAGATGACCATGACGATGTTGTGTTGTTGTGTATATGAAGTGATGAAAGTAATATATGTTAGCATTACTTGAGATGTGAAATATATGTGTCATTTTGTTGGGATGAGTGGCTAAATGTTATGTGAATACATGATGCTAGTGTGTCGTATATGTATGTTATGTATTGATGTTACTCAATGAGATGTATTGAGATGGTTAGTGGCTTTATACTATGTATATATATACATGATACTTGCTCATGTACATGTGTTGATGAATTGTTGATGATTGATGAGAATAACATTATTTAGCTTGTATGTTATATGTTATTGTGTTGTGATGTGTTGAGATGATTATGTGATGCATGTGTGCAAATTATTGATGATGATTCTTTGGAATTGAACTGTTGATGATATACATGTAAATTAGGCTCAGAAGTGGGGGTCTTAATTTAATGTATTGCTCTTGTTGTTGATGTTTGTTGAGTTGCACACCGCATCATTAGTCGTGCAAGAGGCGATGTCTGTTAGTCTCGTGGAGGCTAGTGGCTCGTCCCAGACTCAGAAGTGGGGGTCTGAAAGCTTAGAGAACGGGCTTTACGGTTATCCATTATCGGCTGGACCGAGGATAAAAGATGATTGGTACCACATGCATTGTGTCGTGTCGTTGTGTCGTGTCACACTTACACATGTGTTGTTGAGTTTATGTTCGGTGCATTCTATGCTATATATGCTAAGTGTTGATGGAATCGGTTATGGATCGATGTGTTGATGTAAATTAGACTTTGTGTGCTAATTGTTGATGAGATTTGTTATGTGTGATTCATAACATTGTTTTTGAGGAATGTTGGAATATTGAAGGTGATGATAATATGAAACGACTTAAACCTAAAGAGTAACGAATTCCTTATTTCTATTGCCATTTCATTTACTTAAAATTACATGTTATATGATTATTGGAATTCTTACCCTTCTGTTGGAAAATGCTTTCATGGCATTGTTCAGGTACCGAGGACGGCAAGGCGAGGCCTTAATGAGCGGATGCAAGTAGATGTATTCCGCTTACGCTTTGTATAATTGAGTCGATGCTCGATAGTAACATCGGGGAGGGGTCTTTCTTGTTTTGATGTATCGAACTCATTATTTTGTATATGACCCATTATCTTTGATGTATATGATGTATGTATATGTGAGACTTGATAACCTATGCTATGTGAATTTATGATGGCTTCAAGCCTTGATTTATATTCGATTCCTCCATAAATGGAGATGATGTGAATTTATGAGACTCGCTATGCTTGCACGAGAAAGAAGTAAATATAATGTATGTTTGATTTTGTGTTGAATGTTCTATTTTCAAACGCACTCGTCCGCTTTTCCTCAAACTGCTGGATTGTGATGTGTTGTGACATCCCTTCCGCAATTTATTTCTCCGATTTTTAATTAATGCCTTTTATTTGGGGTAATTAGAAGGGTGTTACAATAGTGGTATCGAGCATAGTCGGCTTGTCGTCTTATTTTGTTAATCCCTTGTATTTGATTGTGTGGCTAACGCGATCGATACTTTGTGTTGTTCAAGATGGTGGTAGGAGAAACAACGATGCTTTAGCCGAGGCGCCGAGATTGCTTATGGGTCAATTAATCGATGTCAGAACGACTCAAGCACCACCGATGTTGCCGATGATGCTTTCCGTGCTTTGGGAAGTTCCAAAGAACAACCTCCTTCTTTCAAGGGAGAGCATGCTCCCTGAAGCTCAAGAGTGGTTGAAAGCTATTGAGAAAATCTTCCGTGTTATGAATTGCACCGACGCCAAAAGTGCAATTTGGAACACATATGCCGATTAAGGAGGCCGAGGACCGGTGGATCAATACTAGTCAAAGGTATGAGGAGGAGCAAACTGTTGGACTTGGGAGATTTTCCGAGACGATTCTTGGAGAATTATTTTCCGGAGGATGTTCGGGTAAGAAGGAAGTTGAATTTCTAGAATTGAAGCAAGGCATCGGATCCGCTCGATTATGCGGCTAAGTTTCGTGATTTGATTAACATCGCCCTCATTATAACACCGCTAATGCCGAGAGGTCAAAGTGTCTTAAGTTTGTTAATGGCTTGAGACCGGACATTAAGAAGGCGATTGGTATCGCAGATTACGAGGTTCTCTCGAGCTGGTGAATAAGAGTCGAATCTATGATGAAGATGAGGGATAGCAACGCATATTTCAAGAGCTTGAGTGAGAAGAGAGGTAAGGGATGATGCGCCCTAAACCTTATGATAGTAGAGGAAAGAGACCAATGAGTGGTGGGAAGAGTTCGTGGGGAGTTACTACCCCGTGAGATGCTTTATGTGGGAAGGAAGAACACCGCTCTTTGAATGTCGGCAATCCGAGTCGACTTGCTTCAAATGTGGCAAGATGGGTCACAAATCTCATGAGTGTAGATTTGGTACTAATTTGACTTGTTATAACTGTGGTGAGAAGGGCCACATTAGTACGAGGTGCACGGGTCAAGAAGGAACATGGGAAAGTCTTTGCTTTATCCGCATCGAGTCTTCAGCAGAGGAGCGGTTGATCGAGGTACTTGCTTTATTCATAATGTACCTTTAGTTGCTATTGTTGATACGGGTGCGACGATTCGTTTGTTGCTTTGGATTGTGCCAAGAGATTGGGCCTTGTTTTGTCTACTTTGGATCAAGTATGGAGGTAGATACACCGCGATGGGTTCTGCTTCTACTTCGCTTGTTTGTTTGAAATGTCCTTACGCATGCGGAAGAGATTTCAAGTCGATCTTGTGTGTCTTCCTTTACATCGATTGATGTGATTCTGGGTATGGACTGGTTGAAAGCCAACCATGTCTATATCAACTGTTTTGCTAAGGCCGTTCTTTTTCTCGAGTCCGAGAAGGATGGTGTGGTTTTCTTGTCTACGCAGCAAGTTGAGCAGAATGTGAAGGATGGAGATGGTTTGTTTCTGCTTATGGCGAGTATGGTTTTGGAAGATGGTGAAGTAAGAAAGGATTATCCTGTCGTATGCGATTTTCCTGAAGTGTTTCCTGAGGAGATTACGGATTTGCCTCCTGAGCGTGAGGTAGAGTTTTCCATTGACTTAATTCCTGGTACTAGCCCTGTTTCGATGGCTCCTTATAGGATGTCACCGTCGGAACTAGTGGAACCGAAGAGTCAGCTGGAGGAGTTACTTGATAAAAGATTTATTCCAAGTGTGAGTCCGTGGGTGCTCCAGCTTTACTTGTGAAGAAGAAAGAAGGTACGATGAGATTGTGCGTGGATTATAGGCTTTAACAAAGTGACCATTAAGAACAAATATCCTTTGCCAAGGATTGATGATTTAATGGATCACCGTGGGTGCATGTGTTTTCAAGAAATTGATTTGAGGTCCGTTACCATCGATTCGTAAAAGCCGGTGACATTCAAAACGGCATTCAACTCGTTATGGACACTATGAGTATTCGGTGATGCCTTCGTGTCACGAATGCACCTGGGGTATTCATGGAGTATATGAATAGAATTTTCATGAGTTTCGGATAAGTTTGTGGTGGTCTTCATTGATGATATTTTGATCTATTCAAGAATGAAACCGAGCATGCCGAGCATTTGAGTATTGTGTTGTCGATTCAAGGAGAATCATTTGTTTGCTAAACTTTGAAGTGTGAATTCGTTAGAACAAGTGAGTTTCCTTGGTCACGTGATATCTCGTGGAGGTATTGCAAAGGATCCTTCAAGATTGAAGCCGTGTCGAATGGGAATCCCCAAAGTCGGCTGAGATTCAAGCTTTGGTTTAGCGGGTTATTATCGTAAGTTCATTGAAGGCTTTTCCAAGTTAGCTTTACCGCTAACACATTGACTAGGAAGAATCAAGCGCCTTGTGGACGACGCAGGTGAAGAGAGTTTCCAAGAGTTGAAGAGAAGGTTGACAATGCGCCGCTTTTGATTTTGCCTAAACCATCGGAACCGCTTACGGTTTATGATGCTTCTTTGATGGGTTTAGGAGGTGTGTTAATGCAAAATGGGGGTTGGGCGATAGCTCGAGGCAACTCAAGGTGCATGAAAGGAATTATCCGACTCATGACTTAGAGTTGGCGGTGGTGTTTGTGCTAAAATTTGGAGACATTATTTGTTTGGTGCGAGGTTCGACGTCTTTAGTGATCACAAGAGTTTGAAATATCTGTTTGATCAAAAAGAGTTGAATATGAGACAAAGAAGGTGGCTAGAGTTTCTTAAAGATTATGACTTCAGTTTGAATTACCATCCTGGTAAGGCAAACGTGGTAGCAGATGCTTTGAGCAGAAAGTCTTTACACATGTCTATGCTGATGGTTCAAGAATGGGAATTGTTGGAACAATTTCGAGATTTGAGTTTAGTGTGTGAAGAGACTTATTTTGGAGTGAAGCTTGGTATGATGAAGCTTACTAGTGGTGTCTTGGAAGAGATTAGAGATGGACAGAAGTCAGATTTGGTTTTAGTTGACAAGTTTACTTTGGTGAATCAAGGTCAAGGTGGAGAGTTCAGAATTGATGAGAATGGTATTTTAAGATGTCACGATAGAGTTTATGCTCCCGAGGGGATGTGAAAAGAGAATTCTCGAGGAAGGTCATAGAAGTGGGTTGAGTATTCACCGGTGCTAAGAAGATGTATCAAGATTTGAAGAAACTGCTTTGGTGGCCTTGTATGAAGAAAGAGATTGTTGAGTTTGTGTATGCTTGTTTGTGTGCCAAAAGTCCAAGATCGAACATCGAAGCCTTCGGGTTTGTTACAACCATTGACTATTCCCGAGTGGAAGTGGGATAGTATCTCGATGGACTTTTCGGTTTGCCGAGGACCCGAGTAACCATGAGGCTATTTGGGTTATAGTGGATAGATTGACTAAATGCACACTTTATTCCGATTAGGATGGATTACACTATGGAGAGACTTGCTAAGTTGTATGTGGAACGGATCGCTTGTTTACATGGTATTCCTACATGTATTGTTTCGGATAGAGATCCGCTTCACTTCAAGGTTCGGGAAGGTTTACAAAGAGCCTTGGGTACTAAGCTGAGATTGAGTTCCGCTTATCATCCTCAGACGGATGGTCAAACGGAGAGAACAATTCAATCACTTGAGGATTTGTTGCGTGCTTGTGTGTTGGATCAAGGAGGTTCATGGGAGAGTCATCTGCCTTTGATTGAGTTTACCTATAATAATAGTTTTCATTCTAGCATTGGCATGGCTCCTTTTGAGGCATTATGGAAGACGTGTAGGACACCTTTATGTTGGTATGAGACGGGTGAAAGTGCTATCGTTGGTCCGGAAATGGTACAAGAGACTACGGATAAGATTAACTTGATAAGGGAGAAGATGAAAGTGTCCCAGAATCGCCAAAAGAGTTACTATGACAAGAGGAGGAAACCTCTTGAGTTCGAGAAGAATGAGCATGTGTTTTTGAAGGTGAATCCAACTACGGGTATTGGAAGGGCACTTAAATCGCGGAAGCTAACACCTCGATTTATTGGTCCTTATCAGATTTCGGAGCGAGTAGGAAGTATGGCTTATCGGATTGCCTTGCCGCCATCACTTTCAAATTTACATGATGTGTTTCACGTTTCACAATTACGAAAGTATATTGCGGATCCTTCTCATGTTATTCAAGCTGATGATTTGGAAGTTAGAGACAACTTGACGGTTGAAGTTTTACCGGCTAGAATTGAAGATAGAAAGGTGAAACAACTAAGAGGAAGAGAGATTGCTTTGGTTAAAGTGGCGTGGGGAGGTTCGGCGAATGGCAATGTGACGTGGGAGCTCGAAAGTCGGATGCGGGATTCCTATCCCGAATTGTTCACTTGAGGTAATTTTCGAGGCCGAAAATCTTTTAAGTGGGGGAGAGTTGTAACACTCCGTTTTTAATTAAATGGTATTTAAATTATTATTTTCCAAAATCATCGATTAAATCTATTTTAAGAAATATAATTATTTGATATCAATTAAAATGTTGATTTGGTCATTTGAAATAAAAATATTTATAATGATAAAATATTATTTTGAATAATATTATTTTGGTGTGAATAATAATATTTGGCTTGTTTGATTAATCGGTAAAATTAGATTATATGGAATAATATTGATTATATGTGTTATGTTTTAATAGAGTTATTATGATATAATTGAATTAAATAGATTTGGGCCAAATTAATAATTTTAGAAAGATAGAGGGTGGAAACTTAGTAGTAGAAAACTTGGTTTTATAAAATAGATTTTTGAGAGATAGTAAGATAGAGAGAAAGAAGAGAAATAGAAAGAGGGAAAGAGGGAAAGAGGAGAGGAAGAGAAGAAGGAGAAGAGGAGCTAAGGTTCAACATCATCATCTTGATCAAGAAAACCCACACCAAGGTAAGGGTTTGAATTCAACTTTGTTATGAAATAGAGATAGCTTTTGTATGGTTGTTTGGTTGTTTTCTTCCATTTTCCATAACATGAATAGTTAGGGTTTATGTTAGAATCCATGAATGGGTGTTGGAAATGATGCTTGATATGTTTCTATGTGTGTTTCCATGAGTGGGTAACATTAGAGAATGTGTATTGATGGTGTAGTAGAGAGTTTTGTAGATTATGGCATGTTGGGGTTTTGAAATAAAATGATAAAGTGAGATAGAATAATGAGAGATTGTATGAGATGGTTTAATAGAGTAAGATGTATATTTAATTGAATGATGGTATGTATGAATAAGCTTGAATGAGAATAGATGTGTGTTTATGAGAAAGTATATGTTTTGATGAAATGCCATGAGTATGAATTGTTGGAGTGTATGGCTTGAATAGATGAGTAACATGGAATAATTAATTGTATGTATTTGGTGTGGAATTGATTTCATGAATATGTGTTGTGTTGGTTTGGTGTAAGAGTAGGTAATATTGGAATATGTTAATGATGTTTAGATTGATACCAATACATGAGAAATGCACAAGAATGAGCTTAAAAAATGTTATGTGATGAACCATGATGATTAGGGATGATAAGAAGTGGTTTGATGGAAGAAAATGGGTCTGTCCAAGTTTTCTCGTTCCCGCAGACGGGCTAAGCGCTAAACCGCGCGCGATCTGCAACATTCTTCTTTTCCAAATAGCGAACTTTTGACTCAGAATCTAATTTAGGCGCCGTTTGTTGCGTTAGAAAGCTAGGAGAGTTATCTGTATGATTATGAGAAATTGGGTAGCTTTAAGAGCTTATTTTAATAAGTGATTGTTTGAGAAAGTGTTTATGTTTATATGTGAATATACATGAGAAAGTATAAACGATGCCTATTGAATGGATTTTGTTTGGTGGTGTCCATTATATTTACATTTGTAATGAACATGTTTGGAAGAGATATTTGAGATGACCATGACGATGTTGTGTTGTTGTGTATATGAAGTGATGAAAGTAATATATGTTAGCATTACTTGAGATGTGAAATATATGTGTCATTTTGTTGGGATGAGTGGCTAAATGTTATGTGAATACATGATGCTAGTGTGTCGTATATGTATGTTATGTATTGATGTTACTCAATGAGATGTATTGAGATGGTTAGTGGCTTTATACTATGTATATATATACATGATACTTGCTCATGTACATGTGTTGATGAATTGTTGATGATTGATGAGAATAACATTATTTAGCTTGTATGTTATATGTTATTGTGTTGTGATGTGTTGAGATGATTATGTGATGCATGTGTGCAAATTATTGATGATGATTCTTTGGAATTGAACTGTTGATGATATACATGTAAATTAGGCTCAGAAGTGGGGGTCTTAATTTAATGTATTGCTCTTGTTGTTGATGTTTGTTGAGTTGCACACCGCATCATTAGTCGTGCAAGAGGCGATGTCTGTTAGTCTCGTGGAGGCTAGTGGCTCGTCCCAGACTCAGAAGTGGGGGTCTGAAAGCTTAGAGAACGGGCTTTACGGTTATCCATTATCGGCTGGACCGAGGATAAAAGATGATTGGTACCACATGCATTGTGTCGTGTCGTTGTGTCGTGTCACACTTACACATGTGTTGTTGAGTTTATGTTCGGTGCATTCTATGCTATATATGCTAAGTGTTGATGGAATCGGTTATGGATCGATGTGTTGATGTAAATTAGACTTTGTGTGCTAATTGTTGATGAGATTTGTTATGTGTGATTCATAACATTGTTTTTGAGGAATGTTGGAATATTGAAGGTGATGATAATATGAAACGACTTAAACCTAAAGAGTAACGAATTCCTTATTTCTATTGCCATTTCATTTACTTAAAATTACATGTTATATGATTATTGGAATTTTACCCTTCCGTTGGAAAATGCTTTCATGGCATTGTTCAGTATCGAGGACTGCAAGGCGAGGCCTTAATGAGCGGATGCAAGTAGATGTATTTCGCTTACGCTTTGTATAATTGAGTCGATGCTCGATAGTAACATCGGGGAGGGGTCTTTCTTGTTTTGATGTATCGAACTCATTATTTTGTATATGACCCATTATCTTTGATGTATATGATGTATGTATATGTGAGACTTGATAACCTATGCTATGTGAATTTATGATGGCTCAAGCCTTGATTTATATTCGATTCCTCCATAAATGGAGATGATGTGAGTTTATGAGACCTGCTTTGCACGAGAGAAAGAAGTAAATATAATGTATGTTTGATTTTTGTGTTGAATGTTTCTATTTTCAAACGCACTCGTCCGCTTTTCGTAAACTGTTGGATTGTGATGTGTGTTGTGACATCCCTTCCGTGCAATTTATTTCTCTGATTTTTAATTAATGCCTTTTATTTGGGGTAATTAGAAGGGGTGTTACATTGGAGCTGTTACAGATGTGATATAAGCGTTTGGATCACTTCTATGAAGTGTATGGATGATGTTTGAAGTGATAAATTGAAGTTTGCACGAGTGGATTGAGAGATGGCAAGTTAAGGCTCAATATGTGCATATATGGAGTTTGAAAGTGATTTCTGAGTTTGGATAGTTTTTGTGATGGCTTGATGATTCTAACAACTTCCTAAGGATGTTTAAAGGGTGTTTGAAGCCAAAGATTGGTTAGAACTTGCAAGGTTTGGATATTTGCAAATTCTCTCATTTTTTAAACTTGAAACTTGGAAAAGAAGAAAGAAGTGAGAAAGTTTGTTTTGGATTGCTTTAGTGTGATTTAGAAGTGAGAAATGACTTCTATTTATAGGCCAAGAGGTCTGAGGGGAAAGGCAAGGATAGGATTGAAACTTTGGCAACTTGGCTTAAGAGGTAAGAATGGAATCTTTCACATTTAATGCACATGGTTAATTTTTCCAACCATGGTTAAATCACTCAAGTGATATTAACCTCTTCTCAATCATTCTCATCATATATTTCCAAGATAAAGCCTATCTATTATGATGACAAGGCTTCTAGAAGGAAGAAATTTCAAAAAGACTTGAAAATTTTGAAGAAATGACTTGTAAATTATGGTTATGGACCTCTAAGTTTCAATTTCAAAACCCTAGCTACACAAATTGTTTTTCCAATTTCTTGGAAATTTTGAAAAGCTTGGAACAAGATCTACAACTTTCATGTTTTGAGTTTTGCTTGAATCAAAATGGATCTAGGTGAAAAATGGCCATGAAAATGGTGAAAAACATGTAAAAACATACTTGAAAGTTTTTCTAAGTGTTAGAAAATTTTCAAGTTTTGACTTTTTGTTGACTTTTCCATACACTATCTACAATCCACAATACACTATCTACAATCATACGAAATACCACTAGACGAGTTAAAGGCGAAGAAAATATGAAAATGCACAACAAAGTATACCATGATATCAGGAAGCTCTATAAAATGGGAAGGGCTTCCCTCTTTCTGAGGTGCCAATGGGGAATGAAATTTCCCTAGGACTTACATAGGTGCACTAGGGGCTTGTGGAAGTCACATTGGTGGAAAACCTTGCCCATAAACTTCTAAACGAAGACTCATATTGGCTTACCCTAATGAATACAATGAGACATTCGTTAGGAAATGTTACACATTCCAGAAGCACACCATTCTGCATCATAAATCAGTTGAAATCCTTCATCATGTCACGATTTCTTGTTCATTCCACTAATGTGGCATGGACATTTTGATCATTTCCCACTGGCACCTGGCCAACTAAAGTTTCTTATCTTTGGTGTAGACTATTTAACAAAATGGATAGAAGTTGAAGTTGTCTCATAGATCACATCGAAAAGAGTCTTCTATTTTTATTGGCAGTGGCTCATGTGCTGGTTTAGTTTTTCAGGTGTTATCATATCATAAAATGGTACTCAATTCTACAGCTATATCATGGTTAATTTCAGTCATGAACTAGTTGTATAAAAGAAATTTATTTCCAATAACCATCCACATGAAAACGAGCAGTTTAAGTAAACAAAGAAGGTGATATTGAAGGAAATATTAAAGAAGATATATTATGCCAAAGGAATCTAGGCCGAACACCTTCGTGAAGTGTTGTGGTTATACCATACTACCCCTTATTCAACCACTATAAAGACTCCATTCACAATGGTATATGAAGTGGATGTCATGTTGCCTTTGAAATTGATGCACCCAGTTGGCAATGTTCTCGGTCGATGTAGAAGATAACAAGAAAGAAGAGTTGAGATGCGTAGTTGATCTAATTGATGAGACGATAGATTTCTTTCATATCAAGGTATTCTCGGCCAAGAAATGGGAATCTAGAAGGTACAACTTGAAGGTGGTATCAATGGAAATATAGAATATCTACCTAGTAATTAGATCAAGCTTTTGATGCCATAACTTAGCATTATCTTCTTGTGACACTAAACTTGTGGAGAGACAATATGTTTCTTGAGGAATCCATAGACATAAGTTATTTTTTGATCTGGTTCCCTTCATGATAAATTTATTCTCCTTATTTGTTATCAAAAATTAAGACTTAGTAAAATTAACTTTGAGACCTTGGTCACATAGTTGACTAATACTTATCAAATATGAAGTTTGCCCCTTAACAAATAACACATAATCAAGCCTAGGTTATCCTGCATAATCCCCCTCTCTAACACCCATTATTTCTCCTTTTGCTCCATCTCCAAAAGTGACATAACTAGTGGAGTGTGATTTAATATCTTTCAAGAATTTATTGACACTAGTCATGTGTCTATAACAACCCCTATCAATGTACCAATCTTCTCTGTTAGAAGCTCTGAGAGAAGTGTGAGTTATGAGTCCAGAATTTCCATTTTTGGGAATCCACTTTTTCTTTGCTTGAACAAAGGTTTATTCTCTTATGGGCTTATGAGCAAGTTTAGGATAGCCATAGAACCTATAACAATAGGGTCTTATGTGACCAAACCTTCTACAATAATGACATCTCCACCTTCGATTATTTCTTCTTGAGTAGTTATTTTGATGTCTTTGTTGATGTTGGGACATTTGATTTGACATATTTTGTTCTAATTTTTTCTTGAGACAACCTTTACTTGACGCCCTTTTCCTTTATTCCTCATAGCTTGATTGTCATAACCAAGACCTTTGACATTTCTACAATTATTTCTAGACTGAAGAATCTCATCCAACACAATAGAACTACTATTAAGCATTCTTACAAACTTACTTCTTAGCTTGGTTATTTCCTTGTAAGAATGCTTAATAGCTTGACGCCCTTCGTCCTTTAGTTCAGAAATAATAGATAGATGTTCCACCTTTTTAGCCTGTAGTGAGTAATGAATTTCTTTTGATCTTCTCCTCGTTGACATACTTCTTAACTTATGAGGCACAATTCCTTGTATGAGGCAGAAATTTCATCAAAGGTGAGTTCTTCACAATCTTATTCTTCATCAGAATCACAAATTACCGTAAAGACTATAACCTATTTGGCAGACTCTTGTTCAGGATCACTTTCAGAGTCCTCTTCTAACCAAGATGCAGATAAACCCTTCTTGTGCTTCTTGAGATAAGTTAGACATTCAGATTTTATGTATCCAAAACCTTCACATTCATGACATTCAAATCTTTTTCCTTGTTGGTCTTCTCTTCAGTTCCGGGCCTTCTACCATAGTCCTAATTTTTGTTGATGTGGAATGAATTGTTCTTAACATTTTATCTTAACTTCCAGTCCATCTTCTTCACAACTTTATTAAATTTTCTTCCAAGAAGAACAATTTCAATAGACAAACTTTCCTCCAGATCTAAGTCGCATTCATCTTCTAAGTCTTCAGTATCAGTGACAAAAGCAATGTTTTTCTTCTTCTCAGACTTTTCACTGATCTCTAATTCAAAAGTTTGTAAAGATATCATAAGCTCATTTACTTAATTTTTTTTATATCTTGGGTTTCTTTAATGGCAGACACCTTCATGTCAAACCTTTTTGGAAGAGATCTGAGAATTTTTCTAACCAACTTAGATTTTGACATCTTTTTCCCAGGGCACTTGAGGCATTTTCTATCTCAATAACATTCATGTGAAAGTCATGAAGGCTCTATCATCCTTTATTTTTAAATTATCAAACTTGGTGGGAAGAAGTTGAAGTCTTGACATCTTTACCTTATAGGTTCCTTCACGAGAAGTATTCAATATCTCCCAAGTTTGTTTAGCAGCAATGTAGCTACTGATCTATCTGAAGATGTTTTTGTCCACTCCATTGAACAGGGCATTCAATTCTTTGGAATTTTCCTAAGAGAGTTTATCATCTTCATCATCCCAATCTTCCTCATCCTTCAGCACGTCAGTAATCTTCACATCCTTATCCCTGACCATTTGAGGACCCCAAGCCTTAACTACAGATTTCCAGGCTTTATTGACCATGGATTTATTATAGGACACCATGCATGATTTCCAATAGTCATAGTTGGATCTGTCGAGAATGGGTAGTATGTGAGAAAATCATCCTTCCTTGTCTATTGTACTAGAAAGTATCTTCCTTGAATCTGACCCAGATACAGAGCATGATGCCTGCTCTGATACCAATTGAAATTCTGATATGTAGATATCATATGTCCTATCAGATGTTGAGACGTTGATATATGATTAAAACACAATGACAAGATAACACATAACACAATTTGTAGCAACCGGCTAAAACTTTGAGAGTCGCCACCATTAAATTTCGTCCTAAGGACGGGGAATAACTGATAACCCTATTTGTTTCAAAGATTCTAAATTCTTGACGCATTTTAGACGAAGGGAAGGTGTTAGACACCATTCATCTACCATGCTCACAAGGATACTAGGGTTTAGGTTAAAGGTTTAGGAATAGGGTTTTAATTTTTTTAATAGTTGGACTCGCCTCGATTTTAACCGAGTGCCTACGTATCTCCTTGTGAAGAATCAGAGTCCAATTTCGTAGTTCATAGTGTTTGTTTGGTGTTTTTTAGAGGATTGCGTAGAATTACTTTCGAAATATCCTTGAACCTTGTCTGGGTTGTAAGTTGAGTGATCGTAGACGTAGTTCGCAGTTAATTTTGAAAGTAACTCTCCTTAATCCTTTTTCGAAAATGTTCTTGAGGTTTTGTTATGTTAGTAGGAAAATGATTTATTGTCAGTTAGCTATTTTGAGTTTTGATTTTATTAAAGATTATGGTGAGACACGAAGCGGGGGAGTCTGATATAGTCTCCTCATCATGTGGCTAAATATTAGCCACGTGTTGCTCGTGGATGGAGTATTTAGCAAATTGCGCGAATTTTAATATTTTGATGTAAAATATTAAACTAATTTAATTTAAAAAAGATTTAATTTATACAAATGTTTTTGTTATTATTGAGAATAAATGAGATTAAACATTTATATTGTTATGAATAATTGGAAGATTTGTCTCCCAATAACTCCATTCCTTATTTAAATCAACATGTCTTTATTATATTATTTGTATGATGTCCTATAAATAGGACATATTTCATTATATACAATTACATAGAATTAAATAATACATAATCATTCTATCTTTCTCTCTTCCCATTATTTCTTATTTCTCTGTATTTCATAACACGTTATCAGCATAAAGCCTCCAACTTTTAGAAGGTAATATTTTTTATTCTTTATCTATTATGTATAAATATTGATTAGAAAAAGAAAAAGAAAATCAGTGATAATTTTCATGCATCCCAAAAGGAATGCATGAATAAAACATCCATTAAGGATTGCAAAACAAATTATTCATATAGTTCCTCAAGAACTTATCAAGCTATCCTTGAAGGATAGTCAAATAAATTATTTATAAAATTCCTGAAGAACTTATCAAGCTATCCCTGAAGGATAGGAAAATAAATTATTTATATAGTTCTTGAAGAACCTATCAAGCTATCCATGAAGGATAGGAAAATAAATTATTTATATAGTTCCTGAAGAACCTATAAAGTTATACCTGAAGGATTGAAAAATAAATTATTTACATAGTTTTTGAAATACCTGTCATGCTAACCAAAAAATTAGCAACCAAAAAATTAGCAAAAAGATTGCATCGATAATATTATCCAATTCGAAAAAGATTTAAAGAATAATATTGAATATCCCAAAAGGATTTCATAAATACTTTTTTTTAAAAAATAATTATTATTCCAGAAGAATGACACAAATTAGATCTATAGTATTAACGAATTCTAGAAAAATACATCGATTATGTTAAAAATTAGCATATCCAATTTGAGGAGGATCGAAAGAATAATATTGAATATCTCAGGAAAATTTAATAAATATTTTTTGTTATATTGATCTAAAAATTTGTAATACTCTCATAAAATAATTGTTATTCCAGAAGAATGACACAAATAATCTTAACGCGTTCTAGAAGAATGATTATATTTTTTTTAGATCATTGTTTATAAAAATAATAATTTTAACATATATGGATAATCATCCAAGAAGGATGATTATAATTTTTAGATCATCACTTATTAGCTAATAATTTAGTGCTTCCCAGAAAGATGATTATATTTATTTTAGATTATTGTTTATAAATGTTTAAATTATTTTAATTTTTTTTCTCTAAAATTTGACATTGCTAACAATTAGTGTTTATTTAGAAAATTATTATTTTGTTGAATGTAAATATGAAACATGTTTCTGTTAGTAATTTGATGAATGAATACTTTAAAATGTAGATTTATTCAATAATATTTTAAAATTAAAATTTTGTTATATTAGAAAGTTTTGTGAGTATAAAATTTATTAATATCTATTTTTAACGAGTAGAATATATATTATTATGGGCTATGCATATAATATTTATATTGTGAAAAACTATATATTCATATCTAGTATTTGAAATATATATTAATATCTATTTTAAATTAGGTTTTTGAAATATATTTTTATATATAATATGATTGAGGTAAACAATTGAAAATGAAATAGAAAATTGGTTATAAATTTAGTATTGATGTAGATATTTTTGGGCAATTTATAAAATCATAAAATATTTAGGAGATATCATAAATTATTAAATATGGTAATTTTGGATTAGTCATTATATTAGAATGTGATTTAACTGGTGTTAATTGGAAGGTTGGTGTTTAATTTATCTAATATGTTTTGTAAAATATTTTATGGTAATTTATTTGTTTATTTAAAAGAAAAAATTATCACCTTATTGGAGATGGTAGAACCAAGAAATGTAATTTATAAAAATTTTCTTCTAATTATTACAATAAATTTTTATGGTTGTTTTGAATTTTCTTTTATAACAATAATAAAGTGTGTTTGCTGCTTGTTAATTTACATAACTTGTGTCTTTAAAGTACGCATAAAACATATCGTTAAATTTTTAGTGACACTAACACTAGTAAAGTTACGTGCCTTGTTGATAGTGCAACTACACACATAATTCTCAAGAATAAGATATATTTATCTAATTTAGTGAATCGAAAGATTGATGTCAGTACTATATCTGGCACCTCAGAAATAATTGAAGGCTCCAGAAGAGCCAATGCGTTGTTATATGGAGGAACAATATTGCACATCGATAATGCATTATATTCCCACAAGTGTCAAAGAAATTTATTAAGTTTCAAAGATATTCTACTAAATGAATACTATATTGAAAGAGGAGATGGGAGTATTGAATATCTTTGTATTATAAAACATAATTCAGACAGAAAATGTGTAATGGAAAAGCTATCGACTTTTTCCTCGGTCTTGTACTACACATATATTAGTACAATTGAAGCACATACCATTGTAAACCAGAAGTTTACAAATCACACTTAAGTGTGTTGTTGGAAAAATTGATTGGGTCATCTCAAGTGTATTATAATGCGAGAACTAGTTTTGAAGAACCAGGAGTTTCTTCAATCAAACAAAATTTGTGTGTTTTTAAATAAAAAATTTGAGAAATTGAGTTTTTATGACATTAATTGTTGCATCGACTAAAAGATCATGCATATGTCTATTCACAAGTCACAACCAGAAGTTTGTGAAATTGTTTTCTCAACTAATTAGAGTCAGATCTTATTATCTGGATTTTTCAAAAATTTCTTGATAAGTATCACATATACTATTAAAATTGATATTGAACATAATGTAGCATATGTTCATAAAAATGGACTTGAAGATCCATTCTTTAGACATCTAAAGTAAATTGTATGGTTGATACTTGTGAGATCACAAGTTCTAAGTTAAATATTTCAAACACACAAAATACGAATATTTAGAAATTTATTCGTATTAAGCCAACAAATTAGTATATGTGCATTCTCCTCTTAACTTACAAATTGTTGTAGGTTAATAACCTAATGCATCTCATCTAAGTAAACTTTTGGATATGTTGAAATTATTCAATTGCTCCAGTATAGTACGCTAAGATGAGTTTAGAAAGAATGTTGAGAAAATTAATTTTATATGAATATCATATTTGAGGTTTATTTTGGACCGATAATTGGATATATGCTTGAATCCCAGTAGGCTGAATATCAATTGATAAATTAATTTTCGCAACATTAGGGGTAGAGAATAAACAACTCAGAGTGTGAACCAGAAGACCAACAAAATAATTTGAAATAAAATATTATTATATTATTTGATCATCGAAGTTCAAAATACAATTCATTTGTAAAATCTATGAAACAAAATATCAACTGATAATACTCCACTCAAAGTGGATTTTCCTATTGGACAATCTAATATTGCAAATGTGTTGTAGCCGCGCCTGAAGCGTGGTAGAAAAGTTGGTTCCAATGTTAAAAGTCCTCTACCAAGAAAATTAACTAAAGTTAAAGATGAACCAAGCGAGGATATAAATATTCTAAGAGAATATTGACATAATTTATTTTTCAGTTCCATAAGAACTAATCAAGTACTTGAAATATCAAATAAAGAGATCTTGATAAATTATGTCATGGATGAAATAGAACGGAACTAAAGTTAAGATAATCAAATAAAGTCGACATTGACAATGTATTTCTATACTACTATCACTAAATATGATAAACGATAACGAGTATCGTGAGAAAAAGTCTACCAAAGATTGTAGACAAAGTAAGAATTGGTCGAAATGAACAACTCATGAATCAAAGTCTATCAAAGATAGTAGACAATGTGACCAAAATGAACAAATCATGAATCATAGTCTATCAAATATTGTAGAAAAATGGGAATTGGCCAAAATGAATATATTCAATTAAAGAAGAATTAAACTCACTTTACAAGTGACTTGATTTTTGACATGTAGTTCAAACACCTCAAGGTGTAAAACCAATGGGATATGATTGAGTTTTTGTGAAAAAGAAAAATATGAATTGTATAAAGTTTGATTTGTTGCTCAAAGATCTAAGATTTATTTATATGAAACATATCCACCTGCAGTGGATTTAATTAATTTTTCAATATTTGATTAGCCTTGAAGAGCATGAAGGGTTTATTATAAATATGATGGATGTTGTGACATCTTATTTATACGCCTCACTTGATAGTGACATTTACATGAAAATCCCTAAAAAATTTAATATATCATAGACACATAATTTTGTATATGGAGAAAGCTACTCCATAAAATTGAACAAATGTCTCTATAGGATGAAACAATCTGGACGCATGTGGTTTAATCGTCTTAGTGAATATTTGCTTAGAGAGGGGTATACAAATAACTTCATTTGTCCTTGTATTTTTATAAAAAGATCAGGAAAATAATTTGCAATAATAGTTGTCTATGTTGATGACATAAATATTAATGGAACTCCTGAAGAGCTTCCAAAAGCTATGAATTGCTTAAAGAAAGAGTTTGAGATGAAGGACCTAGGAAAGACAAAATTATGTTTAGGTTTACAAATTGAGCATTTGGACAAAGAAATATTTTTGAATCACGAAGGCTATAGATAAAAGGTGTTAGAACGCTTATGTATGGACAAATGTCACCCGTTGTCTACTCCAATGGTTGTTAGATCATTAGATGTAGAGAAAGATCCTTTCAGGCCTCGTGAAAAGGATGCATAATTTCTTGGTCCTGAAGTACCATATTTTAGTGCAGTTGGAGCATTGATGTACGTTGCTAATTATACACGTCCTGATATACCATTTACGGTCAATCTATTAGCAAGATACATTATCACCTACACGAAGACATTAAAATGGAGTAAAATATATACTTATTTATCTTAGAGGTATAATAGACATGAGTCTATTGTATACAAAAGTACCCAAACTCGAATTAACAGGTTATGAAGATGCAAATTACTTGTCAGATCTTTACAATGGTAGATCACAAACAGGTTATTTGTTTATATGTGGTGGTATAACTATTTCATGTAGATCAGTGAAACAAAAAATAGTAGCAACTTCATCTAATCATGCAAAAAAATCATCACTACATAAGGAAAGTCGAGAATGTGTTTGGTTGAGATCCTTAATCCAACACATACAAAATGTGCGTGGGTTGTCTTCAGAAAAAATAAATACAACGGCCATATATGAAGATAAAAGTGCATGCATCATTCAATTGAAAGATGGTTACATTAAAAGAGACCGAACAAAATATATATCTCCAAAGTTCCTTTTCACTCATGATCTTCAGAAGAAGAGACAAATAAACATTCAACAAATTCGTTTATGTCACAATCTTGTAGACCTTTTCACAAAGTCACTCCCAAGTAGAACAAGACATAATCGTTCAGCTGAGGGGGAGAAATGAATTTGTTTTAAAAGGATATTGTACTCTTTTCCCTTCACTAGATTTTTTTTCACTGGGTTAATAAGGTTTTAATGAGGCATATCCAAAACAAACATCTAAGGGAAAGTGTTATGAATAATTGGATTATATGTATCCCAATAACTTTATTCCTTATTTAAATCAATATGTCTTTATTATATTGTTTGTATGATGGTCTATAAATAGAACCTATTTCATTGTATACGATTACATCGAATATATATATATATATATATATATATATATATATATATATATATATATATATATATATATATATATATATATATATATATATATATATATATATATATATATATATATATATATATATATATACAAATAATTAAAACCGTAATTACTCATTTTTGTTAAAAAGTAATGTGAATTCTTTTAACCAAGATTTCAAACACTTATTATATCACACTAACACTATTACACTAAGAAGAAACCACATTAGAAAACTAACCCAAAAAAATACGAAATGGGCTAAAAAGCCCATAATGTAAACAATTATGTAAAACGAAAACAATAATGAATTAGAGTTAAAAAAAATGAGAGATAGATATGGAATAGCTATGTTAGTGTTCTCCCAAAATTGAAAAAATGATTAAAATTATGCCCATGTTTAACTAATTTTTATCCAAATAATTAACGTTATATTATTATATTGTTTTATATTCTATAATTTCTTTTATATAATAAAATAATAGCTAATCATTACAATTATTATAATAATTAACGATCAATTATATTATTGACTTTGCAAACATACCACTTCAAAAACGTTACTTCTCGTTACAGTAACATCCTTTTTCTTTTTCTTTCACGAATCGATTCATTTTCGGCGGCGGAGGAAAATAGCTAGATCTAGAAGAAAGGTCAAGAGGCTAAGAACAGACAAGATCTTGAATTTTGTAATGAGGCTTTCGAAATTTTTTGTGCTACCTCTGTTATTGCAAGACATAGAACTATTGCAGGCATTCCATAACAAAATGGTTTGGCTGAAAGGTTAAATCGAACTATTTTGGAGAGAGTCACATACATGTTGACTAGTGTTGGGTTAAAGAAGGTGTATTGGGGTGAGGCTGTTTCGATAACTACATGTCTTATAAACAAATTTCCTTCAACAGGGTTAGATATGAAGACACTTGAAGAAGTTTGATCGGGAAATCCATTAGATCTCGACAAATTGAGAGTATTTGACTGTGTATCTTATGTTAACATTAGGCAAGACAAGGTCGAACCTAGAGCTCTGAAATGCATGTTCAAGAGATACCCTGAAGGAGTCAAAGCTTATAGTCTATGGTTCCTAGAGTTATGTCACATTAGGTTTATCACTAGTAGAGATGAAGTTTTCAACAAAACTGAAATGGCTATCAACAAAACGGTTGATGTTGTTCGAAGTGCATAAATATCTAACGAAGAGCTTGAATATGAAGAGATTCCTGTTGAGGTGGAGCATGTTGATACTTAATTGCGTATCCTAGATGAAGTCGAAGAAGAAGCACAAGATGCTGAGGAAGCTGAGGAAACCGTCGATGACTACCTATTGGCAAAAGATAGGACGAGAATAGTCATCAAGGCACCTTAGAGACTTAGGTATGGAGATCTTATAGCTTATGCCTTAATCTTTGCAAGTGATACTCTAGACGAAGAACCTATAAACTATAAGGAATCTATGAGGACTCGAAATAAGATTGAATGGATGAAGTCCATGGATCATTAGATGAAATATCTTCATGATAACAACACTTGGGAACTGGTCAAGAAATGTGCTGAAGCCAAGTTAGTCAGCTGTAAACGGATTTTCAAACTGAAGGAGGGAATCGAAGAAGTGACGTCGAAAAGATACAAGGAAATATTGGTTGCATGGAGTTTCACTAAGAAAAAAGGTGTCGACTTCAATGATGTGTTTTCTCCTATTGTGAAGCACATATCCATTTGAACGTTGCTTGCCATGGTGGTGTAGTTCGATCTTGAACTAGAATAAATGGATGTGAAGACTGAGTTATTGTATGGTGATCTAGATGACACAATCCCAATGAGGAAACCTGAAATGTATGTCGAAAAGGGAAAGGAAGATTATGTGTGCAAGTTAAATAGATCTTTATATGGATTGAAACAATCTCCTCAACAGTGGAATATGAGATTTAACAAGTTCATGACACACATAAGTTTCATTAGAAGTCAGTTCCACCACAGTGTTTACTTCAGATTTCGACCTGGTAATTCATTTGTAATTTTGTTGCTTTATGTGGATGATATTCCCATAAAAAGCAAAAATGTCGAAGATGTAATGAGGGTGAAGGCTGAGCTCAATAAGGGGTTTGATATGATGGATCTAGGAACTGCATCCATGATTTTTGAGATTGACATCCGAAGAGATAGAAAGCAGTCAAAATTATGCTTATCTCAAGAGGCATACCTATGGAAAATTCTTTTCAAATTTGGTATGTCGAATTCAAAGCAAGTTGTGACTCCAACCAACCCTCAATTCAAGCTGAGAATAGATCAATGTCCTAGTACTGAGGTCGAAAGAGCTTATATGAATAACATCTTATATGCTAATATAATAGGTTATTTGATGTATGTTATGGTCTATACTAGACCTGACATAGCATATGTAGTAAGTCTTGTAAGTAGATACATCATGAATCCTGGAAAGGCTCACTAACAAACATTGAAGTGAATTATAAGGTACATAAATGGTTCTCTTAACAGAGTCCTAATTTATGGTGGAACCTTGGGTGAAGATAGTAAAACAGTAATCGAAGGATATGTCGACTCTAATTATGCAGGTTGTATGGATTCCAGAAAATATTTCTGGATATGCTTTCACTATGTTTTAACTGAAACTGTGAAAAAACATCGTGGCTTGAAGGTTTTACAAAGGAGCTGAAAGTTCAAGGGCAAGTTATCACTATTAAATGTGATAGTCAAAGTTCAATATACCTGTCGAAGAATTCATCCTATCATGAGCGAACCAAGCACATTGATGTGAGGCTGCATTTTATTAGAGGAGTAATTGAGTGTGGAGTAGTCCAAGTGCTGAAGGTTTTGACATATCACAATGTTGCTGATATGATCATCAAGACATTGCCAAGTTATAATTTTTTCCATTGTATGAAGTTGATAAAGCATCATTAAGAAAGCTAGTTTGTTCTTTGATGTTATAGAGTTTGTTTCAAGGTGGAGATTTATGAGATATTAGAATCGAACTCTAGTTGGTCGAAGGTAAGCTTCTTGGTTTCGATAGTTCAATAGATTTTAGCATACCGTCAAAGATTGCTCACATGTTGTTGAAGACTTACATGTTGTAGTCGAAATGTGTTCTAATATGTAGTTGTCGAAGAATGTTAGGTTTGTTAGCATCAAATTGAGTCTGTTTGTTATGTCTAATTATTTAAGTTAACTTGTAATGGATATTTCTTGAAAAATCCCATTAGTTTAGTATGTTAGGTTTATTATAAATAACATACTAGTCTCTCATCATTGCATACTGCAAATCCTAATTTAGAGTGAGAGAGTTATTTATTATTCTTGTGTACTTGTAATATTGATTTAAGAGAAAGTAAAGAATATCAGTTATACCCAATCCTCGTTGTTCTTCCTGATCTTCATTCTTTTCTACACTAATTATTTCTCGATCATAAAATAAACAATTTATACTTTATTTTACAAGATATCATTTTCACAACATAACACATGAGAAAAGAGAGAAACATGAAAAAATAATTATTAACATAGTTTATAATAACTTTTTTATTATTTTCAATTTATATCTTAAAATGATTTATTCTAATTGGATAACTGTGTAAAATAGTTTTACACGACAAGATATTTATATATATATATATATATATATATATATATATATATATATATATATATATATATATATATATATATATATATATATATATATATATATATATATATATATATATATATATATATATATATATATATATATATATATAAACTTGAATTTAAAAAAGGGATTATAAAATCAGGTTTGTTATTTGTACACCACAACCTACACTCAATACTTACACCAAATATTATTCACCGTGAATATTGTTTTTTATTTTAAAAATATATATTTTATAAATAGTAATATGAACAACATGTGAACAGTGTAGGTGAATAGTGTTCGTGAATAGTATATAAATAGTGACTTTTAATGATAAAGTGATGTTGGTTAATAAAATGTTAAAAATTGGTTAACATAGTGATGGAGTTGGTTAATAAATATCTAGGTATTAAAAATAATTTTAGTAATAAAATAAAATTGATTAATAAAATATAAAAAGTTGGCTAATAAAATTGCGAAGATGGTTAGTAGACTGCTCAAATTTTTAGTAATTATGAAATTAATTAATAAAAGGGATAAAATTGATCAATAAAGTTATGAAATTGGTTAATGAAGTTATTTTATTTTTGTATCTAAAAAAATGATAAAAACTATTTTATTTTTTAAAAGAATTAATATTATTTTATTAATATGTTATTTTTATCATATAGATGTAAGAAATGGTGTAAGAATAATAATTTTTCTTATAAAATATAGTAATACGTAACAGGACAAAGGATGAAATCAGCAACGAAAAAAGAGCGTATGGATGTGGAAGTGTGCTGGCTACTGCTGAATGTAGCAATCTTATTTGACTAACACTCAAATAAATAATTCTTATAAGACCTGATTTTGAATATAAACAAAAACTATTGATATTTAACTGTTTTTCTTTTTTGTAACAAAGCGGGCTTTTGCCTAAAGAAAGAAAATTACACTAAAACATATCTAAAAATATAGATTATCTGTTTTAAATATATATGATTTAACTTATTTAACAATATATATATATATATATATATATATATATATATATATATATATATATATATATATATATATATATATATATATATATATATATATATATTCTCACTATTGATTGATATGCACCACAATTTAATTATGATCTCTTAGTACATAAATAATTTTCGAAGTGCCTAACAAACAGTGCCGTAAGAGTGGTCTCCTAAATATTTGAAAAAGAAAATAAAAAGTATTTACGTGTGACCTACCGTTAGTAATATTTTTCGAAGTGTATTTGCAAAACAGAGATGAGATGATATATACATAGTAACTAAAATATGTATTACATGTGTATGTATTATAATGCGTAGTAACTAATAAAGCTCCCAAACTAGCAAAATATTTTAAAGTTCTGGCCATAATGAAAAGGAACCACATCAACATTTTTTACTGCTAACATTTTCATCAATTGGTTGATTACTTGAAAATTTGAACTATTAATACAAATATGCTTTAAGAGATCATAAAAACTCTATACGCCGGTTACAATTACAGAAATAAAATGTTGATTCATTTTATTTGTTGTGTACAAACAAAACAACAACATATCATATACGTAATTAATTTTATTTGGTTCAATTAAAATGAATTTAATTCCTAAATGTTTAATTGATTTGTTATTTCGAATGTTATGTTTAATCGATTTGTTATTTAGAATGTTAAGTTACAGGAAATAGAATAATTAAAATTTGATATATTTTTTACTACCTTTTTTTAATTTAGGACTAATTTACTTGTTATGACGTGTATCAATCAAAATTTATCATTTAAAGTAAAATTTCAAAATCACATATTAATCTTTAAAAAAAAAATATATAGTTTAATTTTTGAGTAATAAGATGTTGGTATGTTAAGTATGAGTAATGATTTTTACATTGGATGAAAAAGACGATATTTAACTTTTTTAAGTGAGAAAAAAGATAGACCCAATATATTAAGGTTTTGGGTTAATTTGTGATTTTAAAAGTCAATTTTATATGATAAAATTTCATTGGTAATTAAGGATAAATGACACCGAATTTTATAAGCGGTAACTTAAGTCTCACCTTAAAATTTTGTTTCTATGTCGTAATTGAATTTTTGCCTTATTCGAAATTATATATTACATTAATAATATGTATTTGTATATCACAAAAATTATCAATTGAATTATGATATATATGCTCCGTGAATTGTTTGCGTTCAATAAAATTTATTATTATAAAGCACATAAATATCATCTTAAAATGAATCATAATTTATATAGACTTCATAAATTATAGTATATTGTAATTATTGAATTATGAGGTGTGGAGTTTTGAGAACTTTATCATTGAGGATAAGAAATTCAAGATACCCATAAACAAAAAGCTTTGTGAGTAAGGTTCTACATAAATTGTTGAAACAAAAATTGAAAGTTTTTCACGAATTGTTGAAACACAACCCAAGCTTAGGATAATCAAGAGATTTCGAAAGGCTAAAGATATAGGACCATATAAAATCGATTCTCGACTTATTTCTTTTATCTACTAGAAGGAAATAGTGAGAATATTGTATGTAAGGTTTCTATCATTCTTTAAGTGGAAAATGATCCTAAGATTTATAAGGAAGCAGTAGCTTCAAGGGACTCCTCTTCTTTAAAAGAATGTTATCCAAGAAGAAATGAATTCAATAATAATTAAACATACTTGGGAATATGTCAATCTACCTAAAGGATCAAAACCATTGGAATCAAGTGGATGTTTAGAAGGAAGTATCATAGTGATGGTACACTAAACACCATCAAGTATAAATTATAATAGCCAATAGTTTAGACAAAAGAATGGTGTTGATAATTTAGACACATATGAACTAGTAGCAAGGTCGACACCAATTAGAGTATCATTTGTACTATCTTCTTAGCACGACCTTATAGTTTATCAAATGGATGTCAAAATGATATTCTAAAATGGAGATCTCGATGATGAGATTTAAATGGAGCAACCATAAGTTTATGTGCTTCCTGATAATGAACAAAAGGCGTGAAAGCTTGTCAAATCCTTGTCAAACGTTTGACTTTGTCATTGCAAGATTCTCCAATTAATAGGGTGAAAAACAACTTAGGAGGAAACTTTTCAATCTTATCAAAACACGAATTCAAAGAGTTTTTCATTATCAAAAAGGGGGAGATTGTGAAGAATACATCTTATATCTAATTTTCATAACACTACAACATTTCTGGCTTACGGGCACACTAAATTTTTCCACACCTAAGAAATGGTGGCTACATATAAGCTTTGGCCGGGTTTTCAAACCGTAGACATATGTTTTGAAATATTGACCCCAAATTGTGAAATGGTGGCCTTTTCTTCGATTGCCACATTTACAAAATGACATTTATATGTATACCACAGTTAATATACTGCAGCTAGTTTTAGCCACAAAGAATAACCGCGGCATTATAATTTTCACTTCAAACTGTGGCCCAAGTCCACAATTTTATACCCCGGCAAACTTTCCCTCTTGTTTTTTTTTAGTTTCCCTCTTTTTTATTATTTTCTTTTCTAATTGTTTTTTATAAGAAAGGAAAATAAAATTGAAAAAGCAATTAACCTAATTAATGTTTCATTCTCTGCTTCATACATGTTAACCTAATTTGTTCATCTCTTCGTACGTTTCCTCCTCTCTTCTCCGTTTGTGTTTCCTTCTCTCTTCTCCGTTTGTGTTTCCTCCTCTCTTATCCGTTCATCTCTTGCGCGTAAGTTCTCATCGTTGTTCCTTCTTGGTTCCTCATCTATATCATGTTCCGTTTCTACTCTGTTTCGTCTCAACTTCTCTCGTCTCCTCTGATTTTGAGAAAGTATGTTAGATTGAGTATGTTAGTAGGTTTCAAGTTAACTGATGTGAAACTGACCTTAAATTGGTTTTCTGTTTTTTATAGTATAATTGGATGCATGTTTGCTGATGTGATATGATGTTTATGTGTTAGAAATTCTGGTATTTATGTTGGTTATAACTGATGTTTTTTCCTCATATTTGATCTCTAATTGCTGCCTTGACAAGCTCACTAGGTTTTTGTTCCTCTAGAGCCAGCGTTTAGTTAAGAGTATTAGCTTTAACCATGCATGCAAGCTCACGATTAGTAAATTTAATTTTTCAAATACCTACTGATTATAGCTCTTCTATACACATTCATTTTGAGGAGTAAAAAAAATGATTTTCTAATAGCTAATGGTTGATGGTAAATTGATGTTTATATGTTTATAATGATGTTTATATGTTTGAATTGATGTGTATATGTTTAAACTGATGTGTATGTGTTAGAAATTCCTATTTACTAAAGGTTGATGGTAGGTTGGTAGCTTTAGAAGCTTTATAACAATGATAAGAACTTAATTTGATTGGATCTGATTTTATCTAAATTATTTGTTTCATTATTGAAATTGGGTTATATAAAAGTGTTATGAAATAATGGTGGTGCGGCGTGTCTCTAGAGAAAGTGGGATACAATATTATAAATTTTGGCTTTTGCACTTTCTTTTGATGGACTGTTGTTAATGCATGTTTCTTTAGGCGCAGGGTAAAGTAGTGTGGTTTACTTTTTATTCGCTTGATTTTCTATTTTCTGTGTAGATTCTGTTAGAATAGTGATGAAAATTTGTTGTCAAGTTACATGCTAGAAGGTTGTCTTTTTTATTATATTAGTTAGTAACCATCAAAATGACAAGTGCCCATAAAATCAAATGTTGATGATGTCTATCTTATGATAATATTGGGCTAAGATACTATAAATTTGGATTAATTTCACATTCTTTTGTACGGTTGTTAAGTTAAAGGTTATAGTCATCTGATAATATGAAATTGTGTATGCAAGTTATCTAATAGGATGTATGCCTTCCTCTGCCAAAGCCCTGTTATATTTTTCTTCTTCATAATATTCCAATTTAGATTTCTTGGAGTGAGTGTAGCTGTATTTGTAAGTTTGTCTATGATACATGTTTTTCTATTGGATGATGTGGTATACCTACGATAAGACTTGAGGCTGGCTATGAAATTGTTGGAAGTGCTTGATCATAGATGTGTTTCTTATATACTTCTTACCTATGCTATAATACTCAATTGGTGGTGCGTAATCTGTTTATTTGGTTCTCAATTGGTAATACGTTGTACACGAAAACTTGAATCTGGCTACGGAATTGTTGAAAGTGCCTAATCAATATCTGTGTGTCTTCTATAATTCTTACATATTTTATATCTCAGTTAGTGGTGTGTAATCTTTATATTTGTTTCATTTTTTAGTATTCTATTAGTATCCCTCTGTTACGACAAATTGAGACTCTCAATTCAGAATAGTAGAAATCCTAGGATGCAATTCTAATTAGATGTATACTACTGCACATATGACTGCGTTTAATTGGGATAAATCGATTGATAGAGTGAGTATAAAAAGTAAACAAAAAAATTTTTTAAATGACAAAATATCAAAATGACAACAAATAAAACAACACATTCCCTTCCTTTCCCCAACCAAAGTACTAACTACTAGCAATCAATTAGATAAAACTTATTTTAATTCTTACTTTAATTTCAATTTTAATACCAACGACATTAAATAAATGTCGAGAAACATATAACCTTTCTATTAAAATTCTGGTTATATTAAAAAAAATGTTAGACTATTTATAAATATTATAAGTATTAGAACTATATACACAAACAATATCTATAACTATTACAGGTAAAAAAGACTACTATAAAGCCTTGCAAGTTTATCGTAGGCCAGGCTCAGGCCTTATAAAGCCTAGCCTAGCCTATTTCCACTCCTAACCGTGGCTACATTCAGCCACTGTTAATAACTGAGGCGCAAGATAAACTGTGGCCTGTTCATGCCACGGGTGTAAATAAAACGTGGCACAAACATAAAAATCGCGACTAATAATTTAGGCCACGACTGCATATCTCACAGTTACATATTCATGGTCAAACCGTGGCAAAAGCGTATTGCCACGGTTATTTTATATCTAACCGTTGTTTTCTGGTCATGGTTGAAGACCCTTTTTTGTTGTAGTGTTAATAAAAAGATTATCAAAGAAGAAAAGGATCAAAAGTGTCATGCACATCAATAATGAAGTTGATTAAGAAGATTGAACATAAAAATTCAAGTGAGGATTTAAAATAAATTAACATAACCAAGGTGTTCATTGCAATTTATACTCTAGTACTTTAAATTGCTCATAATTACATCTCTCGCTTGATCTAAAAACTTGCTTGCATCATCATGCATGATTATCTAAAAATTATCCTCATCTAATTCTTTTTACAAGTGTTTGTACACAAATTTGTGTGAGAATATTGTGATATTCGTTTATCTCTATGCTAATTACATGGTAGTCATTAATAACTAGCTGAATATTATCTTAGAAACAAAGACATTTCTAACTTTCACATTCAAGATGAAAGATCTAAGACTAGTTGACACAATTTTAGGGATCAAAATAAAGCAAAATAGTGGAGATTATGAACTTATTTAAACACACTATGTTAAGAAAGTACTTGATAAGTTAAAATACTCATGTTTTAAGAAAATGAGTATTCCATTTAATCCTAGTGCCAAAATTTAAAGAATTACGGAAGTGTTATAACTCAATTTAAATTTACAAGTGCAATTGGTTTTCAAAAGTAATTGATTCAACGTACTAAATACGACATAGCAATTGAGTTAATAAATGAGTATTTTACTAGAAATCCAAATGGTGAGCATTGGAAGATCACCACAAGGATTTTCTATAATCTTTTAAAAACCAAAATCTTGACCTCCATTTTGGTCGATTTTCTTCCATATTAGAAGCATATACCGATGTGGGTTGGATATCGAGTGTTGGAGATTATGAATTTACAACTGAATGGATATTTACACTAGATGGAAGTGCAATTTCTTAGAAGAGAAAGAAACAAACATGTATTAATTTTTCGATCATGGAATCATAGTTTGTGGATCTCGTTTATGTTGGTCAAGAAGTTGAATGGTTAAGGGACCTTCTATTGGAAGTTCCATTAGAAAAAGATAATGTTTCAAAAGTGTTGATATATTGTGATAGTCAAACTAGTTTAGCTAAATAATTCATTAACGTGTATAATTGAAAGTCTAGGAACCTAGGCCTTAGATATTCTTCAATGATAAAATTGATTAAAGATGTAATCATTTCACTCACATATATATGATCGAGCTATAGTTTGGTTGATCCATATACTAAATCACTGGCCAGAGATTTAGTAAAGACTACCTCGAGAGGTATGTGATTGAAACTCCTTAAATAAGAGTTCCAACAATAGTAGCAAACCAATCTGAAGTTGATTTTGACGTGATTGATAACCTTAACCTAAGATTCAATGGGTAATAGTAAGTCGTTGGTTTTGATGTTTGTCCGACATTGTGTGATGATGTGCATAATTACATATTGAGGGTGACATTTTTTTCAAACTCTTAATGAAGTTCAATGTCGAGAATATGTATCTCAAGAGAAATAGTTACAATATAAACTTCACCTATGTGAATTTTGAGTGGGTGTTGTCTCAAAGTGACTGTTGGAGTTTCTCTTATGGAAAATTTACGAAACTGGAAAAGCACATGGCCATAAACAATGTTAGACGAGAGATTTAGACAAAGAACTATTAAAGAGTGTGTGTAAGATAATGTTGTTTTAATCATAAGGGATAATGATTCAAATAATTGTTACCTAACATTCTGATTAGACTTTGCGCTGTCCTTACTAAGGTTAAGTTCAAATTGAAATATACTTAGCTGTATTAACATTCTTTGTTTCCTTTTTTGGGGAATGATCTTGTCATTATTAGAACAAGTGGAGATTGTTATAAATTATTAATAATTAATAATAATAAATCAGCATAAATGAGTTAAAAAATGACAAGAAAATATGTATGTGAAGTTTGTGTTTTCAATTTGAAAATAGGTAACACTTCGTGAAGTGTTGTAGTAGGCAATTTGTATTTTGAATTTAGAAATAGGTAACACTTTGTGTTGTGTTGTGTTGTGTAATGTGAAACTGTACACTCTTTGAAACTGTTGTTGTATGTGAAACAGTGCAACATTTGAAAAGTGTCGTTGTAGGTGAAACAATATAACATTTAGCAAAAGTGATGCTGAAAGTGTGTGTTTCATGAAGTGTCAGAACTTTAAGAAACAACACCAATTTGACAATTAAATTGAACATTTTGGATTCAGAAAACACATGAGAAAACCTGTTTTCTTCAAATAAAATTCCAGATTTCATCTTTCTTACATTCGAGTTTTCACCGATCTTGTGCAAACTCGAGTATAGACTGAATTATCTTAGGTAATTTTGCATATAAATTCTAAGACAATTTAAAAGTGCTTGAAATACTATAAAAAAAAGTTATTCACTCACGATTCTAGTCTCGATTCATTTGATTTTAATTAATTTTCCAAGAATATATATACAATAAAAATTATAATGTACTTTTAAGTAGCTAGATTTAATAAATGATTTTGTATCTAATATTCTTTTAAAATTGTAAATATAAATTTTACTAATTTAAAAGGCAAAATTTTTTAATTGGTCTCAAACCTCTTTATAGGTTGGATCGGCCCTAATCAATTGGATGGAGTATATGGATCATATATACTCTACTTCATTAAAAAAAAATTGAAACATAAATTTTTTTGAGAATTAATGGAAAAGTTTAATTATTTAGAATTTTTTTTTAAATTTAATATTTTGATATAAAAAACTATATCTTCTTATCATAAAGTATATTATACTTCACTCGGTGATGGGTTATCTTAGTTGTGGAATGGAAGCTGACGCATAATATATACTTTGTGTGTGTTTGTCATACAACTCATAATAGACACGCTATTATTAGTCAAACTCAAAAAGATAGACAAGTAAGCAACTTGTTTGATTAAATTAACGCCACAAGCCAAAGAACATTGCTTCTTTGACTCTTTGCACTTTAAATATTGGGATGTTTTATTCAAATAAAAAGTTAATCTTATTAGAGTGACTAAAATGAGTATATGACTTAATTTATATACGTCGTTACTATCAATATCTTTCACAATATATGTCGGTTATATTGTTAGAGCACCTCCAGCTGGAAGTATTTTGAATCTTATCCCCATGACTAGAGGAAGAGAAGACATTTTAGTTTTGGAGTATATCATTCAGGGCTCTTGAAAATCAAACAGACTTGAAAATTTTTAATTTAATCGAAGCAAATAAAAGATTACGAAAAATATTGCATTTGGTATTGTCTTCACCAAGGAATTGAGTTTTTTGATTAAGAAAATAATATAGTAGTTATTATAGGATAAATTTGTGAAATAAATATAATAACATATAAATAAAATATTGTTATGAGATAAAATTATGAAACATAATATGATTTTTTAAAGAATTTTATTATTAAATATAAAATAAAATAAGTTGCTTTAAGATAAAATGGTTTAGGAGAACTCACCAAAAAACTTAAAAATGAGTTTTATTATTGAAGGTACTCTTACTGTCGCAATCTTTCACTATATATTTTAATAATTATTATTTAGATATATTATTTAAAATTTTAATATTACTTAATATTTTAATTATTATTATTATTATTATTATATATATATATATATATATATATATATATATATATATATATATATATATATATTAATTATATTAATTATTTTATAAAATTAGTTATTATAAATAATTAAGTATTTAAGTAGATTTTAATAAAAAATTAAATGGATGTCCACATGACACATTTCAAAATAATAAAAATTTTAATTGATCATCACTCCATAAATAAACTTTGATCTCAATATACTATATATAAGAAGTTTATATCATCTTTTCATTGGAAGAATATTCAAAGCATAAGAGATATAGGTTGAGGAAGAACCTAGAAACCATCGGTCCTTTGATGTTTGTCTGGCAACTTTTGAGATTAATGCCAACAAAAGTTTCTTCAATAGATTAAAATATTCCTAAAATAAATTTATCTGTTAATTAATTATATTCATGCATGCATATGAGTATTCGGTTTCTATATGCTATATATTTTATTGAACATGTATATTTAATTGACTAATATTGACTTAATTCTAATAAATAGTAGCAGAGGCCGAATCAAAATTGTGGTAATGAAATAATAATCGTTTTTAAGATCGACCGATGAAATTATGTATGCACATGATTTTAACAAAAATGATGAGTATAGGTAGTATTAATTTAGCAATGCTCTATTATTAATTTCTTTATTTAATTTTATTATTTTCTATATTTTCTTTTTGTAAGTAAATATAAGTACCTTAATCAATTGTCTTTGAATGTTTTGAGTAATTAATTTTAAAACAAACATTAATATGTCAAAATTAAATTAAAACAAAATTGTAGGTATTAGAATTCAAACTCATGAGCATAGTGGACGTTACATGTGTGGTAAAAAGTAGTTTAAAATAAAAATAAAAGGAAATTGCCTAATTGAATTTTCACGTTGGATATTTTGGGCGAGGTGAATTTGCATTACGAAAAAAATTTGTAGTAGTGAAAGCTTCCACTACTGAGCATACTATAAAAAATTACACCTCCACTAAACCAAGACTCTTAATATCAACGGTTAAGAAAACCAAATATAAAACGAAAAAAGAGGAAAACAGCAACACAAAAATTTAACATTAAACTTTAAAATATAAAAAAGAAATCACGACCTTTTCTATATAAAAACCGGTGAATAATACTATATGAATTTTTTTTATACAAAAGAGACTACTCTTAACCATCCTAAGACTCTAATATACGATACTTCTAAAACAAATTTTTAATTATCTCTCACAACATACAACATGTTAACATGAAAATATAAGAGAAAATATAAAAGAACAAATAAAAATATGTAAAGTGTTCTTTATTAGGTCATTTAATAATAAAAAACTTGAGTATTATATAGAAATGAACTCCATCTTTCTTTATAAAATTAAATAAATATATTCTTTTTTCTTTACAAAATTAAATGATATGGAATTTTTTTCGAGATATATATTTATAATCAATCTACCGCTATATATTTCAAAAAAATTTCTTTATCAATTCAAATCTCAAGTATACGTGTGAAAAAGCCTTTATGAATATACTACCAGCATCAACTTTTTTAAAAAATAAATGATTTTTTAATTTAAATTATTTTTAGGCTTAAATAATTTTTCGTTCTGGTAAGTTTGTGTGAATTTTATTTAAGTTTCTGTATAGTTTCTATATATATATATATTTTTTTCTGGATGTTATCCCTAACTGTTAATTTTTTTTTTTTGCGGTTAGTCCATGACATTACACTTTTGTTAAAAAAATGTGATGTGGCTAACATTGATGATGTGGGATTAATTTTATTATTTCCTCTTCTGACACTCTCTTATAATGTGAAATGTATATTATAATAGTTTTAAAAAGAAGTACTAAATCTAAAATGGAAATGATATTTCAAATTAAACTCCTTCTTCTTCCTTTGCTCAAATTTGTCTTGTTTCAGGTTGCCATCCATTTTTATACAATGAAGTTTGGCTTTGTTCTCAGTTAGAAACTATACGCCATTTCAAATCTCAATATGTGGTTGCAAATGATCAATGAAGGTGTACATTTCAAATTCCACTAAAAAAATATTAAAAATACATATTGGAAATGTAAAAATTCGGGATAAATGTTCAATTGTTCATCTGTTAATGATAATGTTCATTGTTGATTTTTTATTATTTATTTGATTTTGTTTATTGTCCAACATTCATAGGGATTTTCAAGTTGCAAACTATTTATATGGGATGATGAACTAGAATGCAACATATGAAGTGAACTCAAAAAATCAAGTGGTTGTTATTTTTCAAAGGTTTTGAAGGATTCAGGTTGCATTATTAAAGACCCTGAGTTTAGAAAAAAGAGAAGATGAAGACGAAGTTGGAAAACTAAAGGAAAAATCCAACTCCTTTTAAGTTTTTCTTGAATGTTTCTTGAAGTTTGTTCATTACTTTCCAGAAATGGTGTTGAATGTCATTTCAATGATTATGTAATTATTTGATTTTCGTCCTTCTAATAAGGACAATTTATGACTTTCTTCCCTATAATGGTTAATTGATGAATGAAGACGAAGTTTTGAATTTTATGACTTTTGCTCTTGCAAGTTTGTTATTTTTTGTTTTTTAATACATGTGTCTCAATGAAATAAAATCAAGATTTGCATAAATTAATAATGAATTAATTATCCAAAAAATTTATAGCCCAAAAGAAATATAAACTTTGATTAAAATACAACTTTGTGTTACGTCTCAAAATAAAACAAAAATACATCATAACAAAATCAATAGGATGGTTCATGTCTACAAAGACAAAAGACATAATGAGGTCTCAAAATACATCATAACCAAGCCACAATGAAAATTCATTAAGATGTTCAATGTCTACAAATCTAAAGGTTGTCGGGTATCACTTCCTTTTTTTTCCTTGAGGTTTTTGCATCTAAGGACCCTTGTTCTTTCACATGCTTTGCTTCTCTCCTATTTAACAATGCCCCTTTAATAATTGTTTCTTTAAACTCATAAGTGATACAAACTCCAATCTCACTTTGAACTTGTAATTCTTGTCCGATTCCTCCATCTTAAACCTAGGATACTTTGGTTTATACTCTTGATCTGATGCACCAGAGTAACTACTACCAAACTCATCACTAGCATAGTTAATGTCTATCTCATTATTTACAACACTTGATGAAACTATTTTATCAACAGTAATTAGTAATTTTTTTGGAGTGTCATTGTGCTTTCTTGCTATAATTTTTATCATGCTGCTTTTACTCTCGGCCTCAACTTGTTTATCAATTAATCAAAGATAATTTCTTATTCCACCCCATGGTTTTCTTAGGCACCACATAAATTCCACAAATGCCCCTAAAAACCGGAAATATATTTCAGATTCGCACCCTATATTATGCAAATCACGTTGAAAGGGTTGGGTGCAAACCAGAAGTATACTTTCGGTTTTACACCAGACTTTTGTCATTTTTGATAATTTTTGTCTGTTTCGAGCTTGTAGCAGACTTTCAACCCAGATCCTTTGGTACCAATTTTCCCAGGAAATCCAAATAAAATTGAAAAAGAGCTTGTCGAACTTAACAAGAAGTGCAAGACAACACTTGATAGAATAAAGAAGGAGGGAAGACTACAATTATTAATCATAATTTTGTCTGATTTTAAGAGTAAAACATACCGTAAGTTTTTTATCTGTCTAAATCAAATCTTAATGTTTGGTTTTATTTTGTTAATTCAAATGGTTTTGTTTTGCAGATAGAATAAAGCGTGTATGTGAGACTGAATTGGGAATAATTTCCCAATATTTTGTTATTTAGAAGCCTTCTAATACTATTTTTAATTCAATTATGCGAGGTGTACTCGACCTGTGTTAATAGGTTTGTTAATCGATATGTGCAATGTTATCTTGTATGCAGTTCCTCCTACTTATTATGCACACTTGTTAGCTTTCCGTGCTAGATACTACATCAGCGAAGTTGAAAATTCTAATTCTGGTTCTGCAAGTGGTAATATGAGTATCAACGACTTTGTGGCGACTCTGCCATCTATCTTGGATAACGTCAAAAATGTTATGTTTTACTGTTGGTCTTGGTTTGTCGTACAAGCTTTGAGGATACATTTGGGAATTCAGATATTCGCCATGTTTTTTTTGGACATATAACTTCTGTTGTCTTTTTTTATTGGACCTTATTTTGTTTGAATATTGGTTAGAAACTAGACAGCTTTTGGATGCAGAACATGTTGCCACCAGGGGTGTTCATAAATATTTTCTAGTTATTTTTATAACATGTTTGCCAGATCTTACTCTCGATAGTTGGGAGTTTAGATAAACAGTACTAAATTATATACAAAAATTAGCTAACCTTAATTTATATATTGTGTACTATATTATATACCTAAATTTAGCTCATTTTTCTGATAGTTTAGTATCGGAAATATACTTTCGATTTCAACCAAAATATTTCAAAATATATTGTACATCGAAAATATACTTCTAATTTTAGAGTCATTTTAAAAAATGCATAGGGTTTAATTTCCCTCCATAAGTAGATTAAGAAAATTCCTTAATCAAATCCATAAGTCAACCAAGATCAATATCATCCTCACTATCATCAAATAATATACCATCATCTTCAAAGTCACTACCACTATTCTCATATCATCTTTTTCAACATTAGTACCAACATCATCTACAGACCACTATCGCTTACTTCATCTTCTACAACATTAACTCCATCTTCTACAACATTAACTCCATCTATACATGTAACATTATATTCAACATATATGTGCATTACTCATTTCATTTCAATGACATATTTAAAAATCTCATCAACACCACTATCAATAACCATTCTACTATGCACCATTCTAATTTGCATGAACTAAATGTAAAAAAAGTATTTGATAAGTTTCGAGCATTTTATGGTGCGAAACAATTGAGACCACGTCATAAAACAGTATCCGAAGAGGAAAACGGAAAATAATTTCACATCATCAACAATAGCAACATAATCTTTTTTAGAAAAAGTTTAACATCAAAGATTAACCTTATAAGAAAATCAATAGTTAGGACTCCATACTAAAAATAATTTAAAAACTAAAATTTAAAACACACCTACTCACGTAGACAAAAAGACTATTTAAATTTTATTTTTAACATCTTAGTCCACTTTATTTATGTTATTTAAGGTACTTCGATATAGTTATTTCTATTTAATCAAAATTATAGATGTTTCACTTAAACATTGATTTAATCTCAAACATGCAATATAATGACTACTTTATTCCTAAATTTCATATATATATATATATATATATATATATATATATATATATATATATATATATATATATACCATGAGTTACACTCGCTCAAAAACGTCACTTTGAATTAATATTTTTAAAATCAACTGTTGGATTGAAACATATCATCATATAGATCATATGTATAAAGTTTGAGATTAATCTATAATGATTGATTGAAATATATATATATATATATATATATATATATATATATATATATATATATATATATATATATATATATATATATATATATATATATTTTTTTTTAATTCCTTGTGGCTAAGTATTGACAACAGAATAAAACAAATTAGTTAGGCAACTCTCGTATATATAAATATGTGACACATTTCAAGACCTTAATCACAAAGCACTAATCATAAACCTATCATTTCCTTGCAGCCTCTTATATAATATTTCCTTTAAATTACAATTACCATGATTTTTCCAATCACCAAAGTTGTTGTGTTCTTACTCTTTTGCCTCATTGGCAAAACTTCAGCTCAATTGTCCTCAAATTTTTATAGCAGAACATGTCCTCTTTTGCTTCCAATCATTAAATTAGAAATACTTGCTGCTGTTATCAACGAGCGTCGCATGGGTGCATCACTACTTCGTCTTCATTTCCATGATTGCTTTGTCCAAGCAAGTCAACTTTCACTCTCTTTTTTTACTTTTCTCTTACTATACAATAGATAATATTATTTTTTTAAGACTTGATTTAACACATTTGAATATTATTATAAGCCCTAACTTTATTTTTCTATACATGCGTATATTATTCAATCATTTGTAGTATAATACAAAATATTAAATAATGGCTAAAAGTTGACTTTGCACAAACAGACATTTTTTCCAAAATTGTCAACAATCTGTTAAGATC
Organism: Vicia sativa; assembly: GCA_021764765.1. NCBI lineage: Eukaryota > Viridiplantae > Streptophyta > Magnoliopsida > Fabales > Fabaceae > Vicia > Vicia sativa. The sequence continues at coordinate 276,383,303 of CM038793.1, forward strand.
AAGTTGATTTATTTCTTATTATTTTAAATAAAACTTTACAATCAATCATGCTTAGATAATTTTTTTAATGATTAATGATGAAAATGACTACTAAAATGAATCTTTTTGAATTTATTACCTCTAAAAGATTTTAAGTTCTTAGAGGCTACGTATAAATTATCTAGTACTTCATCATGAAGAAATTAAAAATTTTATTTTGTTATAGCTTAACCATATCAGCTCTATTATGAGGATTTTATTTAGTTTAATTAAACTGTGAAAATTTTAAGATTTTGTATTGTAATCTGTTTTTACATACTTTTAAATACGATTGTAATTATTTTTATTCAATTTCTTCTTCCATATTACTTTTTTTTAGGGTTGTGATGCATCAGTACTATTGGATGATACATCAAGTTTCACAGGTGAAAAAACAGCAGGTCCAAATGCTGGTTCCTTGAGAGGTTTTAATGTAATTGACACCATAAAGTCCAAAGTAGAGAGGTTATGTCCTAATACCGTCTCTTGTGCTGATATTCTAGCTGTTGCAGCAAGAGACTCGGTTGTTGTTGTAAGCATATATTCTTCATGTTTTTTTTTGTTAATTTTTTTAATATACAAAGTGTTAATAACCATTAAAAAATCACACACGAACAACCGTAAATACCGATATGTGATGACGACTAACCTAATAATATCGAAATGAGCTAGAGTGTTTGCGGACTTTCTTTAATTTTTTAAAGTAAATAATTTAAATTAGAGTTCACACATCTCATTCAATACATTGGAGAATAATGAAATTTATTGGATTATTCTTATATTGAACATATTTTTCAGCTTGGAGGACCTAGTTGGAATATTCAATTGGGAAGAAGGGATTCAACAACAGCAAGTTTAAGTTTAGCTAACTCAGATTTGCCAGGTCCCTCCTCTGAATTAAGTGACCTTACTAATGCTTTCTCTGCCAAAGGTTTCTCAGTTGAAGAAATTGTTGCTCTTTCAGGTAATTTCCTAAATAGATAGATGCAGATTTATTAAACATTTATTATTATTATTATTATTATTATTATTATTATTATTATTATTATTATTATTATTATTATTATTATTATTATTATTATTATTATTATTATTATTATTATTATTATTATTATTATTATTATTATTATTATTATTATTATTATTATTATTATTATTATTATTATTATTATTATTATTATTATTATTATTATTATTATTATTATTATTATTATTATTATTATTATTATTATTATTATTATTATTATTATTATTATTATTATTATTATTATTATTATTATTATTATTATTATTATTATTATTATTATTATTATTATTATTATTATTATTATTATTATTATTATTATTATTATTATTATTATTATTATTATTATTATTATTATTATTATTATTATTATTATTATTATTATTATTATTATTATTATTATTATTATTATTATTATTATTATTATTATTATTATTATTATTATTATTATTATTATTATTATTATTATTATTATTATTATTATTATTATTATTATTATTATTATTATTATTATTATTATTATTATTATTATTATTATTATTATTATTATTATTATTATTATTATTATTATTATTATTATTATTATTATTATTATTATTATTATTATTATTATTATTATTATTATTATTATTATTATTATTATTATTATTATTATTATTATTATTATTATTATTATTATTATTATTATTATTATTATTATTATTATTATTATTATTATTATTATTATTATTATTATTATTATTATTATTATTATTATTATTATTATTATTATTATTATTATTATTATTATTATTATTATTATTATTATTATTATTATTATTATTATTATTATTATTATTATTATTATTATTATTATTATTATTATTATTATTATTATTATTATTATTATTATTATTATTATTATTATTATTATTATTATTATTATTATTATTATTATTATTATTATTATTATTATTATTATTATTATTATTATTATTATTATTATTATTATTATTATTATTATTATTATTATTATTATTATTATTATTATTATTATTATTATTATTATTATTATTATTATTATTATTATTATTATTATTATTATTATTATTATTATTATTATTATTATTATTATTATTATTATTATTATTATTATTATTATTATTATTATTATTATTATTATTATTATTATTATTATTATTATTATTATTATTATTATTATTATTATTATTATTATTATTATTATTATTATTATTATTATTATTATTATTATTATTATTATTATTATTATTATTATTATTATTATTATTATTATTATTATTATTATTATTATTATTATTATTATTATTATTATTATTATTATTATTATTATTATATTGCATGCCTAGGACATATGAGCCATGATCAATGGTATAATTAGTTATACTATATACTTATATGTTTTTCAATTGAAAAATATTTTAGGATCACACTCAATTGGTCAAGGTAGCTGCAGATTCTTCAGAAACAGGATTTACAACGACAACAACATAGATCCCACCTTTGCAAAATCATTACAAGCAAATTGTCCTACCAGTGGTGGTGATGCAAATTTGTCACCACTAGATACCACCACACCAAATACATTTGACAATGCTTATTACAGGAACTTGCAAAACAAAAAGGGCCTCTTTCACTCAGACCAGGTGCTTTTCAATGGTGGTTCCACAGATTCTCAAGTTAATTCTTATGTTAACAATCCTGCAAGTTTTGGAGCTGATTTTGCCAATGCAATGGTCAAAATGGGAAACCTTAGTCCACTCACTGGGTCTAGTGGTCAGATAAGGAAGAATTGTAGGAACATCAACTAAGGTTTTGGGTCTTATAGTATATGTATAACTATAGTACAATACAAGGTTATGTGTTTTTCTAGATTTTGTAATCATGAATCACATAAAACTCAATCCAACCTATATCAATAATAAGGCTGGCACCTATTTATGGAAATACAATAGAGGTGGCTCAATAATAAAACCATTGTCACAAGTGTCTCTTCACCACTTTTGGAAGTTATCTTCCGACAGCACTCTCAACTTTTTTGCAATAATTATATAAATTTTGATAATATTTAAAGAAAATTTGCGCGGTACTTTTCTAGTTTATTTTTTATCAAAACAAATTTAGTTCATCATTAAGCAAATAGTGTTGAATAGAAGAAGGAATCTCATAGAGAGTACTACGCCTAGACCAAGAATTAGCCGCATTCGCTAACGAGTGGGCAATTAAATTCGCTTGGCGTTTGATAAACTTAACCTCAAAGTTGAGGAAAGATTGTAACAAAATTTTGAGAGACAATATAATTAAGCTAAACTTAGAACAACTTCTATGATTAGAGTGAAGCGCTTGAACCACCTCTTGAGAATCACTTTCAAAAATGACATTTTGTAATTTTAAAGTAATAGCTCCATGTATTGCAGTAGAGAGAGCCATCACTTATCCATTTCTAGAATTGAAAAACGGCCAATATCCGACAAAGTTCCTACAATAATGAATCTCCCAAGAAGGCCGCGAACACACCACCCTTTATTTGTTGTTCCATGGTAATTATTAAAGCCAACATCAACATTGCATTTGAACCACCCGTGAATTGGAGGCTGCCAAGTTATTGGATGGTGTTGCATGTTAACATTATTATGCGCCTGTTGAGAAACAAACCAATCATGCCAATTATTACAAGCAATAATACCAAGTTTTGAAGCTTCCTGATACTCATCGTTCCAAAATGGATGGATTGGATGAATATGGATTGGATTGTTAATGGATGGATCAAAACAATCCATTAAAACTTCATTAAATATATCCAATCAAATCCATCCATTTAATAATAAAATTCATCAAATCCATCCATTAACAATATTTTAATGGGTGGATATCCCTAGAGCTGGCAAAATGGGCTGGGTCGGGACGAAAAGCCCGCTAAAATAAAGGGCTTGAATAAAAAAATTAGGGCCCGATTATTATCCGGGCCTTTTAGCCCGATCCGTTTAAAGCTCGATGTTTAATCGGGCTAGCCCGATTGAGTTGCAGGTAGCCCGTAAGCCCGATAAATTTTTTTAATAATAAAAATAATTTAAAATAAAATTTAAAACTAACTGATAAATAAATTTAGTAAAACTATATTTAAATTTTAATGAAAAGAAATTGCTATCATTTAGCCCAATCCAACCAAAATCAATCACGTTAACTTTTATGCCTAGCCCACTTAATTTTTTTTCTCTCAATCTCACTAACACCAAGTTCCAAAAAAAAGAAAGAAAAACTATTTTATAACTTGCTGCTCTTCCTGCTACAAGAGAAATAGGGTTCCGAGTGAAATAAGCGAAAATCGGTAACCGGCCGTAAGTTAAACATCGTGTTCGTCGCCGTCTTCACCTTAACACAAGCTTCTCTTATATGATGTAAGTTAAATATTTATATATTTTTTTTTAATTTTAAACTATACTCTTGTTTTTCTTGTAATGGTTAAATGGTTTATGCATAACAGCTTCACTTGCAATAATAACTATGTAGTTATTATGCAGTAGGATAATGTTTTGAAAATCAGTTGACAATTGAAATTGTAAGGGGAAAATCCTCAAGAGTTTGTTGTCAAATGGAGGTTATATATACTTGTTTAAGACATATTTCATGTACTAAATAATTTCACTTATAAAACATATAATTTGTTTATATAATATAACATGTTCCATTGAATATTCTTTACTGTATATTTAATTCTATAATAACTTATGCAGTGTTTTAAGCACATGGTTCTTTAAATGGCTTTCATTTTAACATATTTGCTGCAGAAGAATTCTTTGAAATCACATTTTCTATCAATATGAATACTTTTTGGTTTTGGAAAAAGTGTGGTGCTAGATGATGATGTTCAAATTTTAGAAACTCCTCCACCAATGAGAAATCCACCGGATGACATTAAGACACCAAGGGAAAAAAAGAAGAGGGCGTTAACATCTTATGTGTGGAACCACCTTGTAAAGATTGATATCGGTATTGATGGAAAAGAAAAGTGTAAGTGTAAAGGTTGTGGTTCTATTTTGGGTTGTAAATCTACTGCTGGAACAACCCATTTAATTTGTCATGTTGATTCTTGTAAATTTATTGTTGAGAAACATGGTGATGTGAGTGATATGCTTCTTGATATGGAGGGAAGATTGAAAAGAAAAAAGTTTGATCAGAAGGTTAATCGAGAAATTATAGCTGAAATGATAATTACACATGGTGCACCATTTAATATGGTTGAGTGGGAGGTCTTTAGAAAATATCAAAAGTTCCTGAATGAGTAGTGTAAGTGGATTTCTAGAAATACTACTAAAGCTGATGTAATGGAAATATATAAGGTTGAGAAAGAAAGGTTAAAGTCACAATTGGCCCAAATTTCAGGAAGAATTTGTCTCACCTCTGATTGTTAGACTTTATGCACAAATCATGGCTACATTTCTTTAACTGCTCATTTTGTTGATGTGAATTGGAAGTTGAATAGTAAAATTCTTGCATTTTCTCATTTGAAACCTCCACATTCAGGACCCTAATTAGCATTGAAAGTGATGGAACTCTTGCGAGAATGAGGCATAAAAAGAAAAGTTTTTTCTCTCACTTTAGATAATGCCTCAGCAAATGATAACATGCAAAACTATTTGAAAGAGCACCTAGGATTGTCAAGTAGCTTGTTGCTTAATGGAGAGTTCTTTCACATTATATGTTGTGCACACGTTTTGAACCTGATTGTTCAAGATGGATTGAAGGTAGCAAGTGATGCATTGCATAAAATTAGACAAAGTGTGTATTATGTGAGAGCATCGGAAAGTAGAACAATTCAATTTTTTAATAATTGTGTTAACAATGTTCATGGAATTGATACATCAATTGGATTGAGAACGAATACCCCTACTAGATGGAACTCCACTTACATCATGCTTGAGAGTGCTATAGATTATGAGCGTGCATTTTATAGCTTAAGTTTATGCGATCCAAATTACAAGTTGTGTTCGAGTCCTCTTGAATGGAGAAGAGCGAAAGTAATTTGTGAATTTTTGAAGCCGTTTTACAATATTACAAATTTGATATCTGGATCTTCCTACCCAACATCAAATTTGTATATAAGAGAAATATGGAAGATAAAATGTCTTCTGAATTCAAATTTGATAAGTGAAGATATTGTGATCAACAGTATGACTATAAAAATGAGAGAGAAATTTGACAAGTATTGGAGCGACTATAGTACAGTATTATCATTTGGGGCTATACTAGATCCAACCAAGAAGCTCAATTTCTCGACATTTGCATATAAAAAAATTGATCCATTAGCAGCAAAAAAGAAGTTGGAGAATGTCAAGAATAAGTTATCTATGTTGTATGAAGAGTATGTTAGAAATGGAAGTCATTCTTCTAATGCAAGGCATTCACAACAAGCACATTCTTCGCATGAAGGAAGAAACTCAAACATGCCTCAGTCATTATATGTGTGTGAAGTAAGTTTATTTTATCAAACTTTCATATTTTCATTACCATACTTTCAGTTTATATAATTTTTAATTTATTTATTTTCATTTGGTAGGAATTTGAAGAGTATGAAAGTCAAACAATTAGTGTCGCGGGAACATCTGATCTTGATGATTATTTAACCGAGCAAAGGCTTCCGCCAATATGTGGTTTTGATATATTGGCTTTTTGGAAGGAGAGAAGTCGATGATGTCCTGATCTTGCAAAGATGGCTTGTGATATACTAAGCATTCCAATAACCACTGTGGCATTAGAATCTGCCTTTAGCATTGGTGCTAGAGTTTTGAACAAGTATAGAAGCTCTTTGAAAGATGACACAGTTCAAGCTCTCATGCGCGCACGTAGTTGGCTTCATGGTTTTGTAGGTATGAAATCTATATGAAATTTAGAATAACGACTCATCGATTATAGAATGAGACACTAGCTAAGTTATATGATATATTTTCTTTGTAGAATATGGCAGTGACAATGATGAAGATGAAGATGAGAAAGAAGTCATTAGTTCGGAAAATCTTGAAATTTCAAAAGGATCAAATCAATGATAGTGAACAAAGGTATGTTTATCAAACTCAAAATTTGTAGTTTATGTCTTGAATTTCAATTTTTATAATAATATTTTTTGTCTTTCTTTGTAGTTAACTAGTAGTTTTCTTTCTTTTAATATATGCTAACAACTAACCATGCCCTACCATGCCATCACGACATCACATTTGTGTGTGAGAATGTATTTGTCTTCATTTAGAATGTAGTTGTCTTTTATTATATGATAACTATTGGATTTCAAACTAATGCAGCTAAAAATGATAGACCGTTTTTGAAGCTTTTCCATATTTTGAATATGATGGAACTCTTTTAAAACTTGCAAATTTAATTTTCTTTTGAAATGTATTAATTGGTGTCTTTGAAATTTGTAGTTTATTCTGTTCAAATTTGTGTTAATGGTATCATATTATTTTTTTAAAATCAAACAAAACTCTTTTTAATTTTAAAAATAAAATTTTATATGTAAACCGGACTAGGGCTTGATCAATCAAATTGTAGTCCGTTTATAAATTGGGCTTTTTAGCCCGACCCGCACAAAGCCCAAACCCGTCATGGGCCAGCCTGTCACGGGCCGGGTAGTCCGTTTTGACACCTCTAGATATCCCTCCATCAATAAAAAAAAATTAAAAAATATAAATAAAAAAGGTTTCAGTTTTAAAAAAAAAAAATCAATTTTTTCAGAAAAAAATAATTTTTAAATAATTTGTTTATAAAAAAAAAGTAAAAAAAAATTCAGTTTTTTTTCATAAAAAATAAAGAAAAGTTTTTTTAAAAAAAAGTTTCAGCTTTTCTAAAGAAATAAATCAGTTTTTGTTTTTTTAATTTCCAGTGTTTTTTTTTTCAGTTTTTTGAAAAAAAAAAAAATTTCTAATACTTTTTAGTTTGTTTTTCAAATAAAATAAATTTTTAGTTTTATTTCGGAAAAATAAATTTTTTTAGTTTTTTTAAAATAAAAAAAAATGTTTTCATTTTAAAAAAAATCAGTTTTTTTATAAAAAAAAAAAATTGTTTTCGTTTTTAAATAAGAATCAGTTTTTTTTTTAAAAAAAGAAATATTCAGTTTTATTACTATGGAAAAATTTATTTTCTTTTTGGATTTTTTTTTTAAAAACATTTTTTTTAATTTAAAAAAAAAATAGATTTATTTAATCTAAAGAATAATTTATTGGATCATTAAAATGTGGTGAATGAATTGGATCAATTCATATATATAAATAGATGAATTTGATCAATTCGTTAACTTATTTTTCATTTGGTAGATGAATAGGATGAATTGGAAAGATTTTGTTTTAATGGATTTAATTGCAACATGTGAATAAGTATTTCCAAGGCTAATAGGAAGTGCCATTCTTGCTGCTACTACTGGATACACGGTTTGTTTCCATGTTCACTTATTTCCATTTTTTTATATTATTTTTTTAATCATTTTAGTTAGTAACTATTTATGATTTCATTAGAATTTTGTCTCAATTACTAAGTTTTCCTTTTTAATTATTTCTTTTATTATTGATTGATTATATGTTTTTTTAGTACCATTTTTAATTCTTAGATAAAATATATAGGTTTGTATATAAACAATGTAATAGCGTAGAATTTATTTTGCGCACTTTACTTCTCGCACCTCCTATTATGTTTCTGCCCCAAAGCCATGTAATAACGTAGGACCTTTACTTTTCCGCATTTATTTTCTGCACCCTCTATAATTATATAAACTTCTAGATGTATGACTAATAGGATTGTATGACAAGATCTAAAACCAATGTAGAATAACCCTAATCAAGAGATAAATATTTGAACTGAATCACTCTTCACACTTGCATCCTTAGGGCATCCTCTCTTGTTGCCTTGCGAATACAATGGTCATGTCCCTCGAACGTAGGGGTACCATTAGCAAAAGCCCCTCAGTTAAATCATCACAAAGATCATATTCCCTCGATGATCCTCGATGTTACCTAACGAATATATGATCTCATCCTTCGGTTGTTGCCTACGAATAAGTGATGATCGTCCCTTCGAATTGCTAAGGTATCCTTACATGTTGCCTTCAATGACCATATGATGACCCTACGCTTGTCCCTTCACATCCAACAGATAGAGTTACATACCAACTAATGGTATGGATAACACTATCCTAAAGGAGAAGGAAAATAACAAGAACGACCTTCTGAGTAGGTAATAAGACTCTTAATTGCTTGCTCAATCCAAATCAAAAATACTTTTCACACCTCACAATTCTTTTCAAAAACTTTTCAAACAAACACTCTATATACATTCCAACGAGAATCATTACAAAGCTTTACCCTTTCAAACAAATATTTCCAAACACTTCGTATACATTCTTGAGGACTGATACAAGAATCATTACGAAGTCAAAACGAAATACTTTTCAAATACTTTTCAAAATACTTTTCAAATCACACACACAGAACGAATGTTTTCAAAAAAGTGAGGTAAACAATTAAAAGCCCGAAGATAACTACGGATGAAAAGGGTGCTAATACCTTCCCTTTTCATAATTACCTCCCGTACTCAGAATCTAACAAAGGTCTTTCCTGTTCTTTTCACCTTTCCTTTATTGGATAAAAAAAACTCGGTGGCGATTCTTGTTATCCGCACATTTGCGATAAAACGCAAAAAAACAAGTCAGTTCTCCCACCGTGTTACACCAGGGATGAAGTCCACTATTTGCAGTATTAATTTAGAGTTAAACTCCCCGTTTACACTCCTCCCTTAATCACTACCCAATGACCCTTCTACCTAAGATCCCCTCTTAGATATGAGAAACCCCTCTCAATCCCACAGTCACTCGCGGTTACAATTAAAATAATAGAAAGTTTGAAGACACACTTCAAAAACACATAATCATCATTGCTTCAAAGCTTGTTGATGATTAACAACTTACAACTCAACTAACGTCCACCTCAAGTATTAACCAATACTAGAGTGGCTCACAATTAACAACAAACAAAAGACTTAAAACCAACAATTAAAATAGTACTCTTAAACTTCTTCAGGAATGGCCAGCACTGCAATTAGGGTTAGCAACCTTTAAATATGATGACAACAACTAGGGTTGCTTCATAGTTGGTCTTCACGAGTCCTAAACTTTCTCCGCAAAAGTAGGACAAAAATTCTTCAAGAATATTGTTGAAGAATGTTACATAGTTTCCTTAATCGAAGCATACAAAATAAGACAAACTGACTCCTAATAATCCTGAACTTAAACCCGGTTCAGTTCAGTTTCACGTGTCAGGACATCTGTTATGACATCTTCATAAAATTTGCTGATACATTAAACTTCATGGTAAATTCTGAGCAAAATGTTTTACCAAAATTGATGCCAATCTAAAGAACTAACAATTATGATATCTTATATGTTGAATTTGTTTCAATGTATATATGAGATGCATGTATCATTTGATGTAAATGATGTTATGTGAACCTTATGGTTTTCGTTTGTTCGGGTTGAAAGTTCGGATATGTTGATTGTATGAACAATTTGTGATTGTTGGAAACATCATGTGCTCGTCAAGTGATAGGTTCCCTTTGTTCGGCCGAAAGTTTGGATGATTCACATGATGACTTGACATGTTTTGTTGAATATGCTTGAATCGGAGTAGAACCAGACTACTAGGTGGTAAATCTTGTTTCACCTGTTATGATGCACCATTGGTAGCCTATTCGGCGGTTCCATCTTATTGTACCAATTGGTTGCCTTTTTGGCTATTATGCCTTGAAATATATTGTACGCACCTGAGCTACCATTGTAGTGTGCTTGTGGGGGTCTTTATGGCGTTTCCCCACTTGCCGTAACACACTAGCATGATTGGTATGGTAAGCATGTGATGCCACGTAGGCCATATTACCAGGGACTTACCTCTAGTGACGCCAAGTAGGCAATGTTGCTACGCTTTCGCCCGGCGGCTTGTGTAGTCATTACGGAGTAATTGCACTCGCTGTAACACACGTGTGTTTATGGATGAATACCATTGTAATATCCCTGTGGGGGGTTTTTCATGGCGTTTCCCCACTTGCCATAACACATTGGCGTGCTTGGTGATTGGGTTGTGATGCCACTTAGGCAGTGTCACAACTGTACTCCTCTCGGATGAAATTCCATGTAGGAATGATCTGAATTCATCATGCGGTATGCTTGTGCAAGCCTTTTGACGCTTAGACACTTGGGACTCACCGATGGTGTGGTAAAGGTAGCCTAGGTAGATAGGTAGAACTCCTAGATTCCTCGCACACGGGTGCGGGTATGCATATTGTTGTGTCTGTTACTTTGTGTTGTCACCTCATTGGTTAGTTATGGAACTTCTAATGGTGGTGTTACCCTTTTGTGTACTTGTATCGAGCCATGAGATACAAACCCGAATTCTCAGTGGATCCGTTTTGTTGCATGTACCTTATAGAACCGAACGAATCCGTAAGATAGGGAAACTCACTAAGATTTAGTAATCGCACCCCAATCCTCTTATTATTTTTCAGGAACAGGTTATAAGTGGTAGAATTGTTAGATGATCGGTTTTGAAGGCTGCAGGCGAGCAGATGACAGAAAGACCTTGTAGATGTTATCTTTCTGTAGTGCGATGTTGAAGACAAGCTTATTGAATACTTTCAGACTTGGAGTTGTATTGTATTCAGTGTCTTTTTCATCTATTTGTATGTTTTGTTTTACCAATTTTAGCATCACTACATATTATTCTAGACGTATATGTACGGGATGTTACAAATACATTACACTTTATCTCCTTCATTATTTTTTCATTTGCCACCTCAATTTTTTATATTATTTTAGTCAATTATATTCGAAATTCAAAATTTGATTTTTATAATTTTTTCCACACTTTTGAAATTCAAATTTTTTATTTCTATCACTCTTAAATTATCATTTAAGTATTTTAATAAAAGATTATTGTAAAGATTATTTTTAATTATATATTTCTAAGTCTACATTTATATAAATATGAGTTTGAAAATTTTTATTTTAGTTTTTATGACGTGTTTAATCAATTTTATTTATTTATTATTATTAAAAATATTAATTAATATATTTTATAATTTTAATAAAAATAAATTTTATTTTAACGAAAAACTTTCTTTCCATATCACGGTCCACTATATCATATTACCTATTTTATTTTAATCAACAAATTTTGTTATTTGAAAGACAAAATCTCTATTTTTATTACAGACAAATAATAATGTTACTAATACAATTTAAGAAACACACATTCTTTTACTTTCTATTTTAAACATATTTTTTAATTACTATTCATTGACATCAAATATAAAATTTTGAGTATTATATATTAATATTAAATTTTTTAATAATAAAATATTTTAACTCACGGTTCACTATCAATATAATATATATTTTATTTTAATCAATTAAGTTTACATGATCATAGCTCATTTAACGATTAAAAAATTCATTTTAAAATTACATATTTATCTAAGTATATTTTATAATTATTAAAATGAATTTATCCGTATTAAAAATACAATAATGTAAAACATAATTATCTTAGTTGGTTTAATCACAGAACAAACACCAGGAAACTATGCATTTGTGAGGTTAATTATTATGTCAGAAGGTGGAGTAATGAACAGAATTTGCAAGTATCAATGTTGGAAATGTTCAAATATTGTCATCTATCACTAGGTCAAATACCGATGCATGCAAGGTAAATACTCCCTCTATCTCAAAATAATTTTCTTTCTAATCTCAAAAATTGTCTCAAAATATTTGATACTTCTAGTTTATCTAGCTTAACAATTTGTCCTTTAGTTAACTATTTGATGCTTGTTTTATTATTTGAGTGTTTAGTCATTCAATCTACGTGCTAAAGTATATATTCAAAGGATTGATCACTCATACGTGTTTAACATTTGCAATTTCTTGATCCAGTTGTCCTTCACATGGTAGCTAAGGCTAGAAATTCATATTCCCAATTCAAATATTCGTTCTTTGAGATTTTATGTGCGTTATTATTGCACGCGTTCCTCTTACTAGTAATCAATCACTAAGATATTGCTTAATAAGATATTGCTTGAGATACTGGAGAAAATACTAATTAGTCAATGTGAGATGACTACGACTTAGGCCGCATTTACTTTTTCTACTAATATTTTTTTATTTCCCATTTTAGATTTGACTTAAGATTGTGCAAGGCCTGCAATTTGACAATTAAGGCCGAGCTATTTGTATTATAATAGGTCCCCAATCTCTATTTCAATTCACACTGGACATTATTCTTCCCACTCATAGTCATGCTCACATACCCTTGTAAAAAATCAATAATGTTCTTATAATTCAGAATTTAAACTCAGAACATACCAAAAGAACACAATTAAAAGTCACAGATTCAGATCAGAACAAAACTAACAAATCTGTGATTAATATTTATATTTTTTGCAGAGATTAATGTATGTATTTTATACGAAAATTAACTTTCGGACCTAGTTGATTTATATAATTCATCATATTTTCCCTCTTTCTTCTTCATTTCAGAAAATTTATCCTAAACTCAAAACTAAGCTCGGGAGCAAACTCTATTTCAATCAATTTTTAAATTTTTTTGTTACTTCTACTGTATTGCATTCAAGCTTATGACATCACTCAACTTCTACTCCACTCAATTCAACTGAGATTTTTCATTTTTGAAGCTTTCTCACAATTTGGTAAGTTTTTGACTTCCTTTCTTTCTTTTGGTTTGTGATGAATGCATTAGATAAATAAGTTGTTTAAAGTTCATTAGATTTTAGTTAAAAGCATAATGAATTGATTTCAGATCCATGCATATAGATTTTTCAAGTTTAGATCGTAGGGGTTTTTCAAGTTTAGAGACATGGGAGAGCGACTCATCATGCTTTCTTTAAGAGGGAAAATATAGACCCTTTCAACCATACATTTATTCCACTTCAATTGATGTTGGAGCATCGTCTTTCAAAATCTGTTCACACTCCTTGAATTTTGATGATAATAAAGTACTTAAAGAACAATAGGGTATATTAACATTTGTATAAGTGTGTAGGATCATTAAGCATACTTATGAAGAAGAATCAAGTAACTCATATTCTAACGGATTAGAATCTAATTTTTACATAAACCCTCGACGCTTATTGACTCACCTACTGGTGAGCTGGAAACATAGTACAATGTCTTTGGTCCGTACTTTGTGTAAAACACCTCCTTCTTTTCAACTGTAAGAATTATTGAGAAAATTAACTAGGGGTTCTAGTGTAAGCCTCAAGGCCGTTTGACACAATTTATTCAATCTACTCCAGCATGACTATAATCGCCTTACTTGAGAAAGACACAGTGGATAAAGAGATTATTCATAAGTTGAAGATCCTAAATGTACCTACTCCAACGTCTCTGTCTTGGAAACCACTTCTTCAGTAAAGACACTTGTGCAAGTTAGCTTCCAACGTATCTTTTGTTTCTTCTATATAAGGAGTCGAGGATTCAAAGGAAGAGACACCTATGCACACCAATATTCAAGAAGAAATCAACAAAAACTATTTCGATCTCTAAACTTTTGTACATAGTTATTGTATTTCACACAGTCTTGAGATTTCTTACACTTGTATATCTTAGAAATCTCAAGCAAAAAGGTCTTTGCTTGCGTCGTATTCTTTGTACCTTTGAATTTATATCAAGTACATCTTATTGTAATCCTAAACATTTTTTTTTTGTTTATAATTTGTGAAGTCCTGAAATGTGTGTTTAAGCAAGGAAGTCTCTTTCAAGGTTTGATTGAGCAAGGAAGTTCTGAAGGAGTGTGTTTAAGCAAGGAAGCCTTTTTCAGGTGTGATCGAGCAAGGAAGGCTCTTTCAGGTGTGATTGAGTACGAAAGTCTTAGACTGGTGTGTCTAAGCAAGTTGTAACCATGTTTTGATTTTAGTTGAAATATCTTCTAAGGGGATTGAATTACTCTCGTTATAGAGGAACCATGATACTTTTTGTGTGTGCTTTTACTTATTACTTCTCTATTGTAAATTGTTCGGCTATCATTTACTCTAGCTTAGAATCTGAACAAGATCAAATTCATTAGTTTTTTCTCTAAGAAGCAAGAGTTTACCAGATACACAATTCAACCCCCACCCTTCTTGTGTATTTTTCTCACCTTCACGTGTGTCTCCGACATCATCCTTTTGGAGACATGAAGTCCAACTTGGTTACTACCGTTCACGATGTTTTTCCAGGAAGCCCCTCGTACACCTCACTACTTTATAACGTTGATGTATTTTCTTACATCACCGTGAGTTATTAAAATGTATCGACCATAGTATGGAGATTGTGAAGCTTCCACATCTTGATGAAGCATGGTTTCAGGATTTCATGCAACTATCTGGATTTTAAGATTTATGCATGATTGGGTATACTTTTATTAATGATGGTTTATTATATCCTTTCACCGAGACATGACACTCAAAGACTTATTTATTCTATTCTCCAATTAGTGATATGTCCATCACACTTAATAATATGGCATACCTCTTACATCTAATGATCAAAGGAAGATTATTAAACTACTCTGGGCTCACTATACTTAAGGTATTGATCACGATGGGGAATTATTTGAGAGATGACCTAGGTAATTCCCAATAGGAGATAAATGACACAGGAGAATGTCATTCTAGATTTAGAATTCTAGAGAGGTGTACATATACCACTTGGATGTGACAATTGAGCCTGGTGGTAATTTTGCATATGTAACACATTGTTAGTTCTATGGATTGACAGCAATTTTGGTAAAACATTCTGCTCAGAAAAAGCAAACAAAAGGAATGATATGTAGATCGTCCTTTAATGTTTGTCAATACATGTAAAATAAAAAGAAAGAATATAAGATGAAGAGGGAAAAGATATATCACAAAATCTTCAATGCGTCAAATGAATTCATTCGGTCTAACTTCGTCAAAATCAACCAACTATCTTGGTGGATTTGGTCAGGAGACCTATCAAAACCCAAGTTCCATTGATGTTGAGGAAATTTATGACTCCAAATAAATCCAAAAATCAGCAATGAGTTTTTTAACAATAAAACTAATTGAAATTATTTGAAAATGAATTATTTAACTGGACTTTAATTGATGAAATACATAATGGTATCCATGCACTAATATAAAATTCTAAGAAAATTATCCAAGGTCAAACAAAGGTCAACAAGTGCTGACAAAAAATTTCATAATTTTTAAAAGTCAGAAACTATATTTTTATTTTATTTTTTAAAAGTAAAGAAATTAATAAAACAAATCAAAAACTGACAAAAATAGCAAAATCAGAAATAAAAATAAACTTAGGTCACCAATATTTGTCAAATGACTATTCAATTCTTCCATAATTTTTTCAGAATTTTTAAATGTCAAAAAGTATTTTTAAAACATTTAAAAATGTCAAACAAAGGAGAAAAATCATAAAAAAAGATCAAATCTGAAAATAAAATTATGAAAAATTAAAAATCAGAAAGAGAATATTTCAAAACTTTTTTGTGAAATGATTGAGAATTCTACCTGAACAAAGTTCACTCTCAGAGCTCTTAAACTTAACTTGGATAACACGATTCAGGAAACCTCAAGGCACGATTCTTGCTCTGTTAGCTTCAGTGAAGTTCAAGGAAGAAGAGTGAATGCTTAATTTCAAACTGGAATGACTTTTAGAGTTATAACGATATTGCAGAAATGTGAGGTTTGGAGAGAGTTTGACAGCGATTTTCTGGCTCTCAAAGTTTGAGGAAATAAGTGAAGAATTGTCCTCTATTTATAGGAAAGTGAATGGTTATGAAAATAAGGAGAAATTATGATGAAATCGTGCAAACCAAGCTAGCTGGAATCATGCAAAACATGTGACTCGAAAGGCATCAAAATGACCTCATTTCAAGTGCAATTTGCATCAAAACGCATCTGGACAATTAGTTAAACATGTTTAGAATCTAAACTCTGAGTAATTCGCCTTGTAATCAAAGTTTACTTGTGGTAAATTTTCTGATTCGAAGCAAACATTGGATGTCATGGAGCCTTCTTCAAACATGTATAGCTCATTGCTCAGAGACCTTTATGATGCAATCTTGGAATCTTTGGAGAGCTAAGGTTATATAATTTTCAATGTGCTTGGAAAGGAGTCATTTGGCATCTTTATCTAGAAGTTGTGCCCTCTTTAAATCGTGAAAAATCATTTGATCTTCTACACTAAGAAAATATTCTAAGTCTTTCACAAAAAATGACTTATAATCTTTTCAATCCAAACATGGCCTTCCACTCAAAATTTTCTCTTGGCCATCAAAGATGATATGAAGTAGATCTCTCAAAGAGAATTTTGCAAAAATAACCAACCAAAAAATCTAAAAATTGAGAGAGTTATGGTCTTGTGAAGTTGATGAAAAATCATGAAATGACCTATAATCTTTTGACTTCTTCAAGCAACTTCCAAACACTTTCAATATTTGAAACATAAATGGAGATAAAGTTCACATCTTAAAGATTGTTGTACAAAAAGATTGACCTTAAGATGATAAATGATGATCAAGATATGATCTCTTGAAGTTGATTGATAAAAAATTGAGAAATCCATCAATGACTTGTAATCTTTTGACTTCTTAGGCAACTTTCCAAGCATTTTATCTTTCTACGAATTTAAATAAGTTGTATTAGACATCATTAGGTTCATTGTGGAATAAATAATGAGCTCAAGGAGACAAGGGATGACCAAGTTATGATCCTTTGAAGTCATACAAGATAGATGAAGGGTCAATCTAGAGAGTTTGCAATCATAGACTTTCAAAACAATCTTCTCATCAAATAAAATCCTTGGACCAAAGAATACAAATGTTAGGAGTCCCTTTAAGAGTCAAATGGATTTGGAATCATCCACAAAATTCATATAAACACCAAGATATGGTCCTCAGAAGCCCAAAACCCTAATTTCAAGAAAATGACCATGGCATGGATAATTCTTCAACTTTGATGATCTTCTTCACATATGAAGCACATACTCAAGATGATAGACCATAATAGATGACAAGAGAAGTCTTCAATGAGAAACAATACTTCAAAATCTTGAGAGTTGGGGAGAGAAGGCATGGAAAAAAACTCATGAACCTATAGACTTCTTGCATAAGAAACTCTTGCATCATCCACCTACATCATAACATCAAGAGAACAAATGATATATCCATCATGACTATCCAAGTATCAATCATCACACATAAAAAACAAACACATTTAAAGGTGTTTGGTGATCTCCCAAGGGAAAACCCAAAGATAAGACGGAGAGAGAGACCCAATTTGTGATCTTCGTGCAATGTAATGGCATGAGATTTTAGAGAATCTTAGGGGCAAAAATTGGGGTACAACATCGCCTTCTGGAGGTTACAAGTTATTTGATGTTAAAAACATGAGGATTATGATCATCCTGGATGTTGTGATTGATGAATTGAAGTAGGTGGAGCATCTTGTAATCGGTTGCACTCAATCGTTAATCAATTACTTGCAGGCGTTAACCTGTTACATGAAAGAATTAATTGGCTACACGCATAATTTTTGTATTCTGGAGAATCTGAAACTGCAAAAAAGTCGTGCGTCGAAGTTAGAGGTGATGAAAATGTGAGACGACCAATTAGGAAAAGAGGTTTTCCTCAAACACTTCAAGATTGTAAGATATTCTGGGATAACGAACTCGATGATGATGATGATTTTGTCCATTTTGCACTTATGGTTGAATTTGACCTCGTTAAGATAGGCAAAACCTTGAGTGATCCAAAGATGGTTTGCGCTATGAAGGAGGAGGTGGAATCGATTGAGAAAAATAGTACTTAGGAGATTTTTAATCTACCAAAAGGAAAGAAGTCGATTCGTGTAATATGGGTCATAAAATTGAAGAAAAATCCCAAGGTTAAATAATCAATCATAAGGCTTGATTGATTGCAAATAGATTTTTGTGAAGATAATGCATAGACTGTGATGAAGTATTTGCACTGGTTGCTAGAATCTAAACCATAATGCTAGTTGTTGGCATTACGAATAACAAAAATTGATTTATCTATCAAATGGATGTGAAGTTTGCATTTTTTAACAATCCGCTTGAAGAAGAAGTGTATGTAAAACTGCCCCCTGGTTTTGTTGTGCAAAACCAAGAAGGGAGATTCTATAACTTAAGAAAAGCACTATATGGTTTGAAGCAAGCTCCGCGAGCTTGGAATAAAATGATAGATTATTTCATAGTTTATG
Source organism: Vicia sativa (assembly GCA_021764765.1). Taxonomy (NCBI): domain Eukaryota; kingdom Viridiplantae; phylum Streptophyta; class Magnoliopsida; order Fabales; family Fabaceae; genus Vicia; species Vicia sativa. The sequence goes on from CM038793.1 coordinate 276,402,645, forward strand.
TTGGCTGCAATAAATATGTGTCTACGCATAGAGTTTAGGTGAAGACAAATACAAATGAATGAGTGATCACTCTTTGTCTATAAATAAACAATTTGTTGATCACAAGCAGCAACGAGATGAGTATTTCTAATTTCAAACGTGATATTATGAAAGAATTTGATATGAGATACCTTGGTATCATGACATATTTCTTTGGCATAGAGTTCCATAAGTCCAAAAGAGGACTGCTTATACATCAAAGGAGATATGCTCTTTAGATATTGAAAAAGTGTGATATGGAGCATTGTAATACTGCCATTACACCAACTAAAATAAGGTTGCAATTGTCCAAGAATGAAGAAGAGCAGAATGTAGATTCTACTCAATATAAAAGGTTTACTGGATCATTTATACTTATGCAATACGCGACAGATTTTGTGTTTAGTGTCAATATTGCGAGTAAATTTAGGAAAATACCGAAGGTGTCGAACTTTGAAGCAGTCAATAGAATCCTTAGATACATCAAAGGATCTATTGGTTGCAAAATTCTCTTTCCATAAAAATGAAAATTTCTTGGTTTTATTGATTCCAATTGGTATGTAGATAAAGAAGATCATAATTCTACAACAAGATACATCTTTATGTTCGGTGGAGAACCAATCTCATGGTGTTCGAATAAGGAATTGCTGCTATGTACGTGTCAAGCTGCATGGCTAATAAATCTATTGAAAATGTTGGATGACATTGAAGGTGAGGCTATCACAATCTTGGCTTATAATATTCCAACCATTAATCTAGTTAAGAATACAATTGCACATGGGAGGATCAAACACATTGAGATGAGGTTTCGCTACTTGAAATAGCTTGTTAGTGAAGGAAAGTTAAGATTTGGATATTATAGAAGTGAGGACCAAGTTGCTGATTTGTTGACAAAGAGAGCCACAAATGATGTGTTCAAGAGGTTGAAGATGAGAATGAACATAAATGACTTGGAGCACTTGAATTAATGTGGTGTATTGATTAAAATCTGATAATTCAAGTGCTTTAATCGGTTAACACCGGGTGTAACTGATTACTACTAGTAGAAAAATACTTCTGTGGGTTGAAAAAGTTGGTTTAAAGTCGTGTTAACCTGTTAACCAAACACATTAACCAGTTACATCTAAGATTGTATTTTCTATTTTATGCATGTGTAACCGATTAAGCCTTTGTATTAACCAGTTACAAGCTCGACTTTTTTTCTTTTTCTTGTAGTTTAATGATGTGTTTTAGGTCTTAGTCATTTTGTATCACTTGTATTAATTCATTGGATGCATCATCATATCAAATATATAACATTGCTCTCTCTCTTATTATTCATCAATTATGTGTTTGTATATTCCAACAATATTACCACAATAAATAAAATCTTTACACAAGATCGTCTTTAAAGACATACAAGACGGATAAAACTAAACCTCCTAAAATATTGTCATAACAAAATCATGATTAAATATGACCTCTTCTAAAAACCTCAAAAAAATTTGAGACAACTTTATCTTCTAGACATTTGTTCATGGGTGGCCTAGTGAACATTTATTTAATTTAATTAATTCGGTACTAATAAGTATTCCTCTATTCCTCTATATTACTTGTCGTTTTACAAAACACTCTTTTTTTCATTCCTTGACAAATATTCTAAAGAAATTTCTATGAAATGCAAGATAATAAATTAAAGTTTTAATGTGAAATAGTAAACGAAAATATAATTTATATGAGGAGATCACATCACTTACTCAAATGGACAATATATAAAAATTCAAACAATTGTATGTGACATATTGACCAAAGAAAATCACAATGTAGAACTACTATATAAATATGTGACAAATTTATAGATAGAACCACAAATATACAATCATATAGATTCTTCTCATTACCACAACCATATCTAAAATGATTATTCCAATTGTGAAAATTTGTTTCATAATCTTGAGTTTTGTTGGGATAGTTTCATGCCAATTGTCATCTGATTTTTACTCAACAACATGTTCTGATGCTCTTTTAACCATTAAGAATGAAGTAAATTCTGCTGTGAGTAATGAGGCTCGCATGGGCGCATCATTGCTTCGTCTTCAATTCCATGATTGTTTTGTTCAGGTAACTGAGCTTCTTCTTCTTCTATTTTTTCTTCATCTGTTATACATAAATTGCACTCAACATATAATTGTATATATTAATTACGGTATGTTTACTTTGAAAACATTTTTTATTTTCATTCTATAAATTTATAAGTAATTATTTTGATTTATTAATAAGAAGATAAGAGACTTTTAAAATGAATATTTGCAATGAAGAAAAGATGAAGTATTGATAAAATTATATGATTATTTTATGAAAAAGTCTAGTATATCTTCATTAGTAAAGTAAAATAAATATTTTATCTATAACATAGTATTTTATCTTTTTATAAAAAGTGAATTAAAACAAATATGATTTCATAAATAAATAATAAATGATTTTTGAAATAAACTTAATCTTAATTACTTCATATTTTTGTCAAAAATAATTAATTTCATCGTGTTACACCTCTTTAATCAGAATGCATACAACAAAATAAAAATTATACTCTCAGCTTCTTTTTAATTATATTTCATTTTGAAAAAAATTTTATATAAATTATTAATCATTTTATAATATCAATAAATTAATAATATATTTTTTCTAATATGTCATAAAGTATTTTATAATTCTTTTAATTTATCTTTGTATAAGAGGAGGGGAGGGAAGCAAAATCACTTCTAGACTCACTTTTTGCTCTCCTCTAAATTGGAGGGATTTGAAGAGAGGGACAATTCATTAATTAAAATTTTATTATTTTTTCAAATTTACTCCCAATTATATATTTAATTACTAAATTGTCCTTATCAAATTTATCATTATCGGCAATACCCTGTACTAATGTTTCAAGCCATAACACATAAAATTTATTTTTAAGAACATACAGTACTTATTATTATTATTATTACTTATATTAGATTTAATTTTAATATATAATAATAGTAATAAAGTTTTTTATAATAGTAACATTATTATATCAGATTTTTATTTACAATATATAATAATAAGAATATTTTTTATTATAATATTAATAATGACAATAGTATGTAAATATAGTATGTATATTTTATAAATATAAGTTTCATGTTTAATATTATTTGTTTAATATTTTAATATTATTTTAATAATTTTGAAGTACATAAATTATTTTATATATTGGATTAGATAGATCATCAAGATTGGAGAATTGTTATTACCAAATGGTTTGATTTGCGATGAAGAGACATAGTTCAACTGACGTGTGATGTGTGTTGTTGTTTACTACTATGTCTGAATTTTAAAACTATTTTATTTAGAGTTCTTTTTATTAAGGACAAATGACAATATTTATAAGAATAAAAAGGTAATTTAAGTGTAAAATCTCTTCCCTCCGAGTGTCAATCAAACATACATGTTAAAAATCGTACTCCTCTTCTACCCTCCCCTTCTTGGAATCAAATATATGTTTAGTTAAATTTCTTCCCCTTCATCCCTCTTCCTTCTATTAAATTCACTCTCCTCACCTCTACTCCGTTGAACCAAACGGATTCTGTAAATGGTAAAATTATACTTTTTATATAACTAATATAAGTTTTATTTGATAAAAAATTGTTTCTAAATATTTATTTATTAAATCATTATAATATATATTAACATTTTATACCAAAAAAATATTCATATTTAATTGACTACATTAATCAAATGCTAATTTTAAGATTCTATCGATAAAATAAACAAATTTAATACACACTCATTTTTTAATATCATGTTTGAAAATTTCAAATAGCGTGCTTATAAATGGATACAAAGTTGAAGTTTCTCAAGTGATATTTATAATTCATTAGGTCTATTAAATTTTTCCTATATATAAAAAATACAAAATATAATATATCCATAGCGTATATGACTTTCTACTATTTTTATTTTTAGAATATATGAATTGCTACTCTGGTTCATTATTGAATGAGATTGCTTATTGATTTTTTAGGTGAGTTTGGGAAAGGAGTTGAACTCAAAATTTCAATATATTCATTAAAAATGTTTAAGTCATATAATCATATATTTGTTGTTGTAATCAAAATTTCAAAATACATTAATGAATGAGATTTTTATAGGAGTAACTTGACTAATATCAATTAGTTGAGTTAAAATATAGTTGGGAACTCAAACTGTGACAATTACATTTTATAATTTAGCTCAAAATATAATCCCTATTTATTTTGTCATATTAAACTTTGCTGATTAATCTTTCCATAAGCTTTGAAAACTTAATAAACCTTAATTAATATTAAGAACGTGTCAAAGAAAGTTCTTTGATTTGCTCATTCAAATAGATATTTTATTCATTACATAAATATTTTATAAAGGCAAGGCAATCATGCATATATTTCTTTACTTTTGTCTTAGAAGAACTTTTCTTTCTTTAAATTAAAAAATAATGCATTTCTTATTCAACAAGCAACAAAAGTCAACTACTAAAATTAGTTGATTTTCTTTTTTGCTACTAACTAATTATCATATCATCTTGTTCATCAATTTTTTGTCTTCTGTTTTTTTTAGGGCTGTGATGCATCAGTACTATTGGATGATACATCAAGTTTCACAGGTGAAAAAACAGCAGGTCCAAATGCTGGTTCCTTGAGAGGTTTTAATGTAATTGACACTATAAAATCCAAAGTCGAAGCTTTGTGTCCTCGCGTTGTCTCTTGCGCTGATATCGTCGCCCTAGCTGCAAGAGATTCCGTTGTTGCAGTAAGTAGCAGTGAAATTTGTTGTCTGTTTACCTTTTAATTTTATATATTATTTATCATATATTAAAAATACATCAAATACATTGAGAAGATTAAAAATCCTTTGAATTTTGTTTATTGAAATTACAAAGTTATTTTATTGGGTTGGTAATAATTAATGTTACAAAAATAAAATAAAAAAATTTCAGCTGGGCGGACCTAGTTGGGATGTACAATTGGGGAGAAGAGACTCAATCACAGCAAGTTTGAGTTCTGCTAATTCAGATTTACCTGGTCCTGATTCAGAACTCAGTGATCTTATTAATTCTTTTTCTAACAAAGGTTTTACTACCAAAGAAATGGTTGCTCTATCAGGTAAATACATATTAAATCATGAAACACCATTTTATATATACTAGACTCCTCAGACACCTCTCGATGGTGTGTTCCTGTTATCTGACACACCGATAATAACACTGACATTTATAATTATATTTTATTTATTTATTTTTTAAAATTATTATTGATCTAGACGTATAATTATAATTATACTAGTGTTTTCTGTATAAATAATATAGTAAACTTATTAGTTTCACCATGCAACTTAACTTTGTGAATGAAAACAAAAACTTCAGGATCTCACACAATTGGTCAAGGAAGCTGTAGATTCTTCAGAGACAGGATTTACAACGAAGACAACATAGATTCTGAATTTGCAACATCATTGCAAGCAAACTGTCCTACCCCCACAGGTGGTGACAACAATTTAGCACCAATAGATACCACCACACCAAACACATTTGATAACTCTTATTACAAGAATTTGCAAAACCAAAAGGGTCTCTTTCACTCAGATCAAGTGCTTTTCAATGGTGATTCAACGGACTCAGATGTTGATGAATATAGTAGTGACGCTTCGAGTTTTAGAAATGACTTTGCTAATGCAATGATCAAAATGGGGAGCCTTAACCCAATTACTGGGACAAGTGGTCAGATTAGGACTGATTGCAAGTTTGTCAATTCATGAGGTTTTGGGCCTTTTGGGAATATAATGTATGTTAATTTGGGTGCTTTTATTGTGACAATGTTTATGTTTTTATAAATGTAATGTGTGTTTAAACTTTAATATGGATCAATTTCTATGTTTGAAATTGTTTAAACTATTGTAAGCTCGTATAATTCATAAATAATAATAAAATTGAAATTTGTGGATGTATGTTTTACTACCATGATATGAGAATAGTTGTCAAAATAATATATGAAGGGGAATTTTTTTAATTTTATCTTAGTCTCATAAAATGTATAAATCTCATCAAACTAAGATTAGAAACAATTGTCGCAATATCAACTCAGACTTTGGGCCATCTAGTATTGTATAAGTATAGTACAATACAAGGTTATGGATTATTCTATTTCTTGTACATTCTAATTATTATGGTTGTTCATGATATAAAATCTTTTAATATTGTTTTAGGGGACAAATGAGGATCAGGTGTCGGATGATTTGTCCAACTTGTTAAACCAGTTTTAATAAAATACGACAACAACAATGATTCAAGGTAAAATTGATAAAGAACACAAGAGAATTGATAATACAGTATGACGAAACTTCAGTTACGTCTGAAGGCTTCCAATTCAATAAAAGAAATTCGCTCTCAATAGAATTAATAAAAAGTGTCTTAAATGAACAAGTCTCTTGTTCAATGCCCCTCTTCATGATTCTACCACATGTATTTCTATTTAGGACTCCCCTTAAATATGAGATCTCTCTTACTTTCACTCAATCACTAACCCTAGTGATCAACAACAATAATTAAAATAATTACAGTCGAATTACAACTCAACTAAACAAATCAACAACTATGTCTTATGATATGAATGTAGGCGCTAGCGTGATGTACAAGTAACACAAACAAAGGACTCGAATAAAATATTAGCACAAAGATCTTCAATCCTAGCGCACATCCTCTGATCAGTCACCATTTCTATTATAGTTATTATCATTTTAACACGTGAAAGTAGACAAGTTATTTGTATTTTTCATATAGTTTGAGTGGTTTATATGTCAATTTCTTTAATTTTGTATTTATCTATGTTTTAATTATTTATGTTGGGAAAATAGATGCCTTTGAAACAACGTATAACCTATTTCTTTATGATCAAGAAATAAATTGGATAGAAAAGATGATAGAACACAAAGAACAACAATGATTGGTTATTAACTGTTATTCTTTACTTTCTTTTTAATACAAGATTACAAGTGTTACAGAATAACAAATATTCTCTATCACCTTAAATTAGGATTTGCAGTATGCAATGACGAGAGACTAGTATGCTATTTATAATAAACCTAACATACTATACTAATGGGTTTTTCACAAATACCAATTACAAGCTAACTTAGGGTAAAAGCTAACTTAAATAATTGAACATAACAAACAGGCCCAATTCGACATGCTAACAACCCTTGCATTTTCGACAACTGCATGATTGACCATACTTTGACTAAAACATACACTACTTCGACACCAGCATGTGAGCGACCTTTGACTGCATACTACACTACTTCGACCCCAGCATATGAGTGACCGTTGACTGCATACTACACTACTTCGACCCCAACATATGAGCGACCTTCGACTGCATGCTAATGTGTGTCAAACTTGTCGAACCACAAAGCTACTCTTCTGACCAATAGAGTTTGATCTAATATCTCATAAGTCTCCACATTAGAACAAACTCTAATATCTAAGAACAAACTAGCTTTCTTCATGCAGCTTTATCAACTGCATATAGTGGTAAAACTTGTAACTTGACAATGTCTCAGGGATCATATCAGCACCATTGTGATCTATCGAAACCTTTAGCACTTGGACTTCTCCACGCTTGTTACCCCTCTGATTAAATGCATCCTCATCCGGATTGTTTCATCTAGATCACCATACAAGAACACAATCTTCACATCCATTTGTTCCATTTCAAGGTCAAATTGTGCCACCATAGCAAGCAACATTCAAATGGACACGAGCTTCACAATAAGAGAAAACACATCATTGAAGTCGACACCTTCTTTCTGAGTGAAACCCCTTGCGACGAATCTTGTCTTTTATCTCTTCGACGTAGCTCCTTTGACTCCTTCCTTAACTTTGAAAATCCACTTACAACTGACTAACCTGGCTACAACATGTTTCTTGATCACTTCCCAAGTGTTTTTTATCATGAAGAGGTTTCATCTCATCATCCACGGCCTTCTGTCATTCAGTCTTATTTTGACTCATCATAACTTCCTTATAGTCTCTAGGTTCTTCGTCTAGAACTTCACGTGCAGAGATTAAGGCATAAGTTATAAGATTTGCATATTCAAGTCTCCAAGGTGCCTTGATGACTCTTCCCAATGTATCTCTTGCCAATAGGTAGTCATCGGCAGTTTCCTCATCTTCCTCAGCATCTTTTAATTCTTCTTCTTCGACTTCATCTGAGATATATAATTCAGCATCAACATGCTCCACCTAAACAAGAATCTCTACCTGTTCCAGCAATTCGTCTGATATTTCTACACTTCGACCAACATCATTAGTCAGAAATCCATTTTAGCTTCATTCAAAACTACATCTTGACTGGTGATACACCTCTTGCGACTTGGCTTTAGGCACCATTGCTTATAAGCTTTGACTTCTTCAGGGTATCCCATGAACATGCATTTCAGATCTCTAGGTTCGACCTTGTATTTCCTAATGTGAGCATAGTCTATGCAGCCAAATACTCTCAGTTTGTCGAGATCTAGTAGATTTCCCGGCCAAACTTCTTCAGGTATCTTCATATCTAACACGGTTGAAGGACATCTGTGTATCAGATATGTTACTTCCGAAAAAACCTCAACCCAAAATACCTTCGTTAACCTAACACTGGTCAACATGCATCTAAATCTCTCCAAAATAGTTCGATTAAAACTTTCATCCAACCCATTTTATTGTGGAGTACTTGCAGTAGTTATATGCCTTACAATAACAGATGAAGCACAAAAATTGGCGAATGCCTCATTGCAAAATTCAAGGTTGTTGTCGGTTATCAACCTCTTGACCTTTATGCCAGTTTGATTTTCGACCAAAGTCATCCAACTTTTGAAATTCTCAAAATTTTCGACCTTAGTCTTTTTGATGAATACCCATAACCTTCTGGAATAATCATAAACTTTGGATAAAAAATACCTTGCTCCTGTATGTAACAGACACCTTGTAGGCCCCCAAAGATCAACATGAATGTAATCAAGAGATCCATGTGTTTTTTGTTTTCATTTAGTGAACTTCACTCTAAAAGATTTTCCAAGTACACAGAGTTCACAAAACTTTAGCTTTTCAACTTTGTCTCCACCAATCAAATTTTGTTTCCCCAATTCGATTAAACACTTTTCATTGACACAGTCCAATCTCATGTGCCAAATTTTTGTCTTCGACAATGGTTTCATGGATGCAACATTTGCCGAACCACTTACAACTTCAGCCTCGAGGGTATAAAAGCCATTTTTCTTCACGACTCTTAAGACTTCCTTCGACACCTTCATGACTCTTATAATACATTTCTCTACTTGGAAAACATATCTTTTCTTTTCGAATTCACCAAGAGAAATCAAATATCTCTTCAAATCAAGTACATACCTGATTTCAGTCAACAACTTTATTGACTCGTCATGGAGCTTGAATCTCACAGATCCAATACCTACAATACAGATCCACCATTTGGATTACATAATGACTCGAACAAGTCTTTGTTTGGAGTCATATGACAAGTGCAACCTGAATCCATAATCCACTCTTTTCTTGAGTCTCTACTCGAAACCACAAGCACATCATATAAGTCAAAATCATCTTGAACAATAGTTGAGTTGCAATTATCCTTACCTCCATGATATTTCAGGCGTTCAAGGCACACTTTTCTTGTATGGATCTCCTTCTAACATTGAGAGCATCAAATACTAGGTGCTTTTCCACTATAACATTTTGGTTGGCTTTTATCCTTCTTCTTGTCGAACTTACCATCCTTTCGCAATAATTTTCCTTTAACGGCCAAACCTTCACCAACCATCAAAGATTTATGCTCTTTTCGTTCATTCAAGTCCTTAGAATACAAGGTTGATTGAACTTCTTCAAAGATCATGGACTCTCTTCTATACAAGAGGGTTTCTTTGAAGTGAGCATGTGATATGGACAATGCACACAACAACAACAGTGCTTGATCTTCATCATCGATCTTGATATTGACATTTTCAAGATCAAGAATCACCTTGTTAAATATATCCAACTGCTCAGCTAATACTTTGTCTTTAATCATCTTGAATGAATACAAAACTTGCTTCAGGTAGAGTCGATTTAACAGCGATTTGGTCTTGTACAAACTTTCAAGTTTCACCCATAACCTTGTCGTCGTCGTCTCCTTCAAAACTTATCAAAGAACCTTATGACCAAGGCTCAATAGGATGAAGATGTGTGATTTCTCTATCATGGTCATCTTTTATTTTTCTGTTAACGCAACATCCATGGTTGCGTATCTCTTTAACACTGCTAAACAACCCTTCTAAACCATTGGGGTTTTCATCTTTAAGCACCATAGACCAAAATCATTTACTCTGATGAACTTTTCAATCTCATACTTTGTTGAAGGCATCTTCTCCATGATCACCGCACCAATTTGTTGGGAAAATAGATGTCTATGAAACAAAGTATAAACTGTTTATTTATGATCAAGAAATAAACAAGATAGAAAATATTATAGAACACAAAGAACAACAAGGATTAGTTATTAACTATTATTCTTTACTTTCTCTTTAAAATAAGATTACAAGTGTTACAAAATAATAAATAACCTCTTTCGCCCTAAATTAGGATTTACAGTATACAATTATGAGAGAATATTATTCTATTTATAATAAACCTAACATAATAAACTAATGGTATTTTCACAAATACCCATTACAAGCTAACTTAGGGCACAAGCTAACTTAAACAATTGGACATAATAAACAAGCCTAATTTGACATGCTAACAACAATAGCATTTTTGACAATAGCATGTTTGACCATACTTCGACTACAACATACACTACTTCAACACCACCATGTGAGTGACCTTCGACTACAAGCTACACTACTTCGACACCAACATATGAGCGGCATTCGACTGTATGCTAACCTATTTTGAACTTTGCAAACCTCGAAGCTACCCTTCGACCCAATAGAGTTCAATCCAATAATCTCACAATATCTAATATTTTTTATCTTTTTGAGAAGGTTAATGTGACACCTCGAAAATAATTCGGTAATTAAATAATTATGATTTTAATTATTAAATTAATTGAGAGCATAGTTTATTTAATATATTGAATTATTGAGATTAATTATGGATTTATTGGATGTATGTGGAGTAAGGTGGGGTGTGAGGAGTAAAAGACTCTACTCACATTTATTGATTTATTTAATTTATGTTAAAAAGGAATAAAAGGAATTAAATAAGAAAAGAGGAAAAGGAATCATTTTGGAGAAAACAAGATACGTGAAGTGAGAAGAGAATGAAAGAAGGAAAAAGACCTAGGAGCGTCAGAAATCGAAAAACCCACAAGGTAAGGGGTGATTTCGATTGGTTATTGCTTATTATAGGTTTTGATGTTAATATTATAGACCATGGCATGTTAGGAATCTATGTTTAGGAAATTCTAGGTTTCCATTGATGTATACCTAATAGTGTCAGTTGGTGTCAGATTGAGTCTGATTGTGTCAGAATATGTATGGAATATGATTGGAGTGTCAGTAGATGAAAATAGATGATGGAAATATGTTTTTTGATGAGATAGATGATGCCAAATGATGTATTTTAGTGTTTCCCATGTTAGAGTTCGTATGGGTAAAAATGGGTTTAATTGAAAATGGAAGGATCGTCAAAAGCGAAAATGACATTTTAACACGGGAACCGGTTCTGTATGGGTAGGAACCGCCTTTGAAATTATAAAACCGAAAAATACACGTGGGAACCGGTTCCTGTATGTGTCGGAACCGAGTTCCCATACATTTTTTCCGAAGCGAGGTTTTGAAGCTTTTTAGGAACCGGTTCCTGTATATGTAGGAACCGGGTTCCAACTTTAATTTTTGAAAAATGTCAAACTTTGAAAATTCATAACTTTCAAACCGTAAGTCCGTTTTGAGCGCCGTTTTGGACGTTATTTTCTAAATTTAATGCTCTATTTTATGAACTGAAAATATTTTTCAAAACTTGAAGTTATTTTGAAAATGAGCCAATTTCTGAGATAAGTGACTTTTGACTGACGCATAGTTAATGGTGTGTAGTGGAGATCCTGTGTTGATGGATGTACTGATAATGGATAGATGTATTGGCATGTTTACACTGATGTTAGATGTATGCATGATGGATTGATATATCATGTTGATTGGTTTGCATGTTTATGATGATGTTGATTGTATGCATGATTGGTTGAGATATCATGTTGGATGGTTGTTTCAGTTATGTTGAATTGATGTATTACATAGACTGATTAATGTTGCATGCTATTGATGTGCGTGCATATGCATTGTTTTGGTGAAGTTAATTCCCATTGTGCGGAATTTGGCTTGGATTGCCGATAACCGATACCCGAGTGAGGATGGGTGGTTAGGCTGGATTCGTGTTCGAGTGGTTATGGACGAATCGATGGTACTGTATCCGGTTGATGATGGATCAGTGTTGGGTGACTTGAGAGTCGGTACCGCATGCATTGAGTCTGCATTATATTTGTATGGAGTGGTAACATGTTAGGATGTCTTCCAGTGTTACTCTTCGTTGATTGTTATGATTAAGCATGATGAATATGGTTGTGTGTGTGAATCTGAATTTATGTTAAGTGGGTGAAATAATATGCTTGTGATATATTATTGATGGAAAGACTTATAATATGCTTTAATTATGAGAAGTCTCACCCTTACTTTACCATTTGTGATTAAATTAGCAGCTGAGGAGTCGGTGAGGATGGCTCTAGAGCTTATCTTTTAGTTCGTGTGTCAGTGTCATGCTCTGATTAGATTGTAACACTGGGGAACGCTTAGTTAAGAGAATCATTACTGTTTAATTATTTTGGACTTGAATTCCTTAATGACCTTGATGTCTTATTAATTTTAGTTTTGGTATTTCCGCTGTGTAAGACATGGTTTTACAATTATTGAATTGTTGGATGATGATCCTCGTAGCATAGCTCTTGTTTGAATGAAGTTTATTTTGGTTATTAATTGTGACATCCCTTATTATACCGTGTTAAACTCTGATTAAAGATGATTTAGATATTAATTTAATTAATATATTCGGGGTATTTAGATGGGGTGTTACAATAGTGGTATCGAGCATAGTCGGTCTTGTCACGTGTCGTTATCCCTTTAGTATCGACTAGTGTGAAGTGACACCGCCGATACTTGTGTGCTGATGTAGATTGTTTTGTTATGTTACGAACAATGGCGGAAGAGGTAACGGAAGGAATGATGATGCCATTCTTGAGGCTTTGGGAATGTTGGTGGAGTGCTCGGAGGGAACCGAGGAGTCGATTGGTGCCGATGACAATTGGGGAATTTTCGAGGAATAATCCTCCATTGTTCAAGGGCACGCATGATCCCGAAGGTGCTCGAAGTGGTTGAAGGAGATCGAGAGGATCTTGAGTGATTGATCGTGCAGAGGGTGAAGGTGAGATATGGAACTCACATGTTGGTGAGGAGGCGATGGTGGTGGGTTGCTACGGTGAGCTGAAGAAGATGGTGTTGCATTGAATTGGGTTGTGTTCGGAGAGCTTTTAGGAGGTACTTTCACGAGGACGTCGAGGTAAGAAGGAGATTGAGTTTTGGAAGCGGGGTAACAAGTCGGTGGTATGCTTCAAAGTTTTCGAGTTAGCAAAGTATTATGCTCATTACCCTAACGATGCGGATGGAGAATTTTCCAAATGTATTAAGTTTGAGAATGGTCTTCGTGACGAGATTAAGCGGGTATTCGTATCGCGCATCCGAAGGTTTTTCGATCCGTTGATTGTAGTAGGATTCTTGAGGAGGATCTTGCTAACACTAAGTCGAATGCTCGAGGGTATGTTGATAGGAAAGGTAAGCAACGATGGATCGTGGTAAGCCTTATGATAGGAATAATCGAGATCCGGAGGTTGGAAGAAGTCCGTGGAGGAGATTCTAGTTCTTCCGCTAGGTGCTATAAGTGTGGTGAGACAGACATCGTATGGTGGTGTAAGAGCAATGATAAGAAGTGTTTCAAGTGTGGAAAGTTCGCCATGTGGCCAATGAGCAGAGTGAAAGTGGTGACTTGCTACAACTGTGGTGAAGAGGGTCATACTGTCCTCGGTGCACAAAACCCAAGAAAGAGCAAGGTGGTAAAGTGTTTGCATTGTGCGGATCGAAACTAAACGGATGATCGGTGATTAAAGGTACATGTTTTATTAATGGCATACCTTTGATTGCGATTATTGATCTTGAGCTACGCATTCTTTTATTGCGTTAGATTGTGCTAAGAGATTGAATTTGGAAATTTCTAATATGGATGGAAGTATGGTTATTGATACTCTGCGTCGGGTTCGATGACTACCGTATGTTTGTAGGAATTGTCCTGTTGTGATTTTTGATAGGGGTTTCGGTATGGATTTAGTGTGCCTACCGCTAGAACAACTTGATATCATCCTTGGAATGAACTGGTTGGAATTCAACCAGGTTCATATCAACTGTTTTGAGAAGACGGTCATTTTCCCTGAAGAGGTTAAGATCGAAAATGAGATTATGTCGGCCAGATGAACCTAGTGAAGGATGGTGCTTTGGTGTTTATGTTGTATTCGCGAAGCGAAGGAAAGGCAAAGAATGATGGATTGCCGGTGAATGAATTTCGAGGTGTTTAAGGCGTTAGTGAATGCCACGAGAGAGGTAGAATTTACTATAGATTTGATTCCTGGAACTAGTCCGGTGTCGATGGCGCCCTATCGCATGTCGGCATCTGAACTAGATGAACTGAAGAAGCAGTTAGAAGAATTGCTTGAGAAGAAGTTTATTCGTCCGAGTGTCGCCGTGGGGTGCTCCGGTGTTATTGGTTAAGAAGAAGGAAGGTTCAATGAGGTTATGTGACTACTACCGGTTGAATAAAGTTACAATCAAGAATCGGTATCCTTTGCCGAGGATTGACGACTTGATGGATCAACTCGTTGGAGCTTGTGTATTTAGTAAGATTGATCTGAGATATGGATATCATCGGATTCGTGTAAAGTCAGAGGATATTGACCGCATTGACGAGGTATGGACATTATGAATATTACATTATGCCGTTCGGAGTTACTAATGCACCGTGTTTTCATGGAGTATATGAGCAGGATATTTCATCCGTATCTTGACAAGTTTGTAGTAGTGTTCATTGATGATATTTCGATTTATTGAGCGATGAGGAGCATGCGAACATCTCGAGTTGTGTTGGAATTCTTGAAGGAAAGGAAACTTTATGCGAAGTTGTCCAAGTGTGAATTCGTTGAGGAGGTGAGTTTTATTGGTCATGTGATTTCCAAGAATGGAATTGCTGTGGATCCTACGTAGAGCGGTGTCTCGATGGGAAGCCAAGAACGCTTGAGATCCGTAGTTTTCGGGTCTTGCAGTTACTACCGGAATTTTATTGAAGGATTTTCCAAGCTGGCGTTGTTGTTGACTAAGTTGACCGGAAGGGTCGATATTTGTTTGGGATGTTGAATGTGAGAAGGATTTCAAGAGTTGAAGAGGAGGTTGACAAGTCTCGATCTTGATTTTGCAGATCCGACTAAGTCTTTTGTGGTGTATTGTGACGCATCATTAATGGGATTAGGTGGTGTGTTGATGCAAGATAAGCAGGTTGTGGCTTATGTTTCACGACAGTTGAAAGTGCATGAAAGGAATTATCCGACCCATGATTTGGAGTTGGCAGCTGTTGTGTTTGTTTTGAAGTTGTGGAGACATTATTTATATGGTTCTCGGTTTGAGGTATTCAGTGATCATAAGAGTCTGAGGTATCTCTTTGATCAGAAATAGTTGAACATGAGGCAAAGAAGATGGTTAGAATTCTTAAAAGATTATGATTTCGGTTTGAATTATCATCCTGGTAAAGCAAACGTGGTTGCAGATGCTTTGAGTAGAAAGTCTTTGCACATGTCGATGTTAATGGTTCGTGAGTTAGATTTGGTTGAAGCTCGAGATCTAAGTTTGGTTTGTGAAACTCCGAATAGTGTGAAATTGGGTATGTTGTGACTAGTGGTATTACGGAAGAGATCGAAATGGATGTAATCGATGTTGGTTTAGTTGATAAGTTGACATTGATCAACCAAGGTCGAGGCGAGTTCCGAATTGACGAGAATGGTGTTATGAGATTTGGTGATCGGGTGTGTGTTCCGGATGTTGCCGAAATTAGGAAGAGCATTTTGGAAGAAGGGCATCGTAGCGGGTTAAGTATTCATCCCGGTGCTACTAAAATGTACCATGATTTGAAGAAGTTGTTTTGGTGGCCGGGAATGAAAAAGGAAATTGCTGAGTTTGTGTATGCTTGTTTGGTTTGTCAGAAGTCGAAAATCGAACATCAGAAACCATCAGGGTTGATGGAGCCGTTGTTTGTTCCAGAATGGAAGTGGGATGGAATCTCAATGGATTTTGTGTCTGGTTTACCAAGGACTAAGAATTGTGATTCTATCGGGTTATTTGGATAGGTTGACAAAATCGCTCACTTCATTCCGATAAGAATGGATTATCCATGGAGAGATTAGCGGTGTATGTCGAAAAGATTGTGAGTTTGCATGGTATTAGTCTAGCATTGTGTCGGATCGAGATCCGAGGTTTACATCTAAGTTACGGACGGGGTTGCAAGAAGCTTTGGGTACCAAGTTGCGTTTGAGTTCGCTTATCATCCGCAGACGGATGGTCGACGGAAAGAACGATTCATCGTTGGAAGATTTCGAGAGCTTGTGTGTTAGAGAAGGGTGGAGCTTGGGATAGCTATCTGCCATTGATTGAGTTTACCTACAACAATAGCTTTCACTCGAGTATTGGTATGGCTCCGTTTGAGGCATTGTATGGTAGGAGGTGTCGGACACCATTGTGTTGGTATGAAGCGGAGAGAGGTGTGATTGGACCGAAATTGTTCAACAAACTTGAAAAGATTAAGATGATTCAGAGAAGATGAGGACTCTCAGAGTCGTCAGAAAAGTTATCATGATAAGAGGAGGAAAGACCTTGAGTTCAGTGAAGGAGAGCATGTGTTTATGCGAGTTACTCCGATGACTGGTATTGGTCGAGCCTTGAAGTCAAGGAAGTTGACTCCACGATTTATTGGTCCTTTTCAGATTACCAAAAGAGTTGGGAAGGTTGCATATCAGATTTCCTTGTCTCCGTCACTTGCGAATCTGCATGATGTTTTTCATGTGTCTCAGTTGAGGAAGTACATTGCTGATCCGTCTCATGAGATTCGGGTAGATGACTTACAGGTACGGGAGAATTTGACTGTGGAAGCGGTACCTGCGAGGATAGAGGATCGGAAGTTGAAACAATTGCGAGGCAAAGAGATTGCATTGGTAAGAGTGGCTTGGGAGGACCGGTGATGGAAATGTCACTTGGGAGGAGAGTCGATGAAGGACTGGATCCCGAATTGTTCGTTCGAGGTATGTTTTCGAGGACGAAAACTCTTTAAGTTGGGGAGTTGTGACACCCGAAAATAATTCGTAATTAAATAATTATGATTTTAATTATTAAATTAATTGAGAGCATAGTTTATTTAATATATTGAATTATTGAGATTAATTATGGATTTATTGGATGTATGTGGAGTAAGGTGGGGTGTGAGGAGTAAAGACTCTACTCACATTTATTGATTTATTTAATTTATGTTAAAAGGAATAAAAGGAATTAAATAAGAAAAGAGGAAAAGGAATCATTTTGGAGAAAACAAGTGAAGTGAGAAGAGAAGGAAAGAAGGAAAAAGACCTAGGGCGTGAATCGAAAACCCACAAGGTGAGGGTGATTTCGATTGGTTATTGCTTATTATAGGTTTTATGTTAATATTATAGACCATGGCATGTTAGGAGTCTATGTTTAGGAAATTCTAGGTTTCCATGGATGTATACCTAATAGTGTCAGTTGGTGTCAGATTGAGTCCGATTGTGTCGAATATGTATGGAATATGATGGAGTGTCGTAGATGAAAATAGATGATGGAAATATGTTGTTTGATGAGATAGATGATGCCAAATGATGTATTTTAGTGTTTCCCATGTTAGAGTTCGTATGGGTAAAATGGGTTTAATTGAAAATGGAAGGATGTCAAAGTAAAATGACATTTTAACACGTGGGAACCGGTTCTGTATGGGTAGGAACCGGTTGCCTTTGAAAATTTATAAAAAAATACACGTGGGAACCGGTTCTGTATGTGTCGGAACCGGTTCCCATACATTTTTCGAGCGAGGTTTTGAAGCTTTTAGGAACCGGTTCTGATATGTAGGAACCGGTTCCAACTTTAATTTTGAAAATGTCAAACTTTGAAAATTCATAACTTTCAAACCGTAAGTCCGTTTTGCGCCGTTTTGGACGTTATTTTCTAAATTTAATGCTCTATTTTATGAACTGAAAATATTTTTCAAAACTTGAAGTTATTTTGAAAATGAGCCAATTTCTGAGATAAGTGACTTTTGACTGACGCATAGTTAATGGTGTGTAGTGGAGATCTGTGTTGATGGATGTCTTGATAATGGATAGATGTATTGGCATGTTTACACTGATGTTAGATGTATGCATGATGGATTGATATATCATGTTGATTGGTTTGCATGTTTATGTTGATGTTGATTGTATGCATGATTGGTTGAGATATCATGTTGGATGGTTGTTTCAGTTATGTTGAATTGATGTATTACATAGACTGATTAATGTTGCATGCTATTGATGTGCGTGCATATGCATTGTTTTGGTGAAGTTAATTCCCATTGTGCGGAATTTGGCTTGGATTGCCGATAACCGATACCCGAGTGAGGATGGGTGGTTAGGCTGGATTCGTGTCCGAGTGGTTATGGACGAATCGATGGTCCGTATCCGTTGATGATGGATCAGTGTTGGGTGACTTGGTCACGAGTCGGTACCGCATGCATTGAGTCTGCATTATATTTGTATGGAGTGGTAACATGTTAGGATGTCTTCGAGTGTTACTCTTCGTTGATTGTTATGATTAAGCATGATGAATATGGTTGTGTGTGTGAATCTGAATTTATGTTAAGTGGGTGAAATAATATGCTTGTGATATATTATTGATGGAAAGACTTATAATATGCTTTAATTATGAGAAGTCTCACCCTTACTTTACCATTTCGATTAAATTAGCGGTGAGGAGTCGGTGAGGATGGCTCTAGAGCTTATCTTTTAGTCCGTGTCGGTGTCATGCTCTGATTAGATTGTAACACTGGGGAACGCTTAGTTAAGAGAATCATTACTGTTTAATTATTTTGGATTTGAATTCCTTGATGACCTTGATGTCTTATTAATTTTAGTTTTGGTATTTCCGCTGTGTAAGACATGGTTTTACAATTATTGAATTGTTGGATGATGATCCTCGAGTAGCATAGCTCTTGTTTGAATGAAGTTTATTTTGGTTATTAATTGTGACATCCCTTATTATACCGTGTTAAACTCTGATTAAAGATGATTTAGATATTAATTTAATTAATATATTCGGGGTATTTAGATGGGGTGTTACAGTTAACATATTTTGTAGGTTGGAGGAAGTCAATCATATGGTCGGATAAGGAACACGATGAATTTTCAGAAAAATTGGATAAGTCTATTTTTCAGCATGTTCTACATCATGATAGATGTGTGGTATTTTGATCATAACTAGAGCATCATAACTTGGAATGGCGTAAGAATGGCGGAAAATGAAAACTAACATCAAGGGATACAACTTTCATGAAGACACCAAAGGAAAAATTCTATTTTTTTTGCTTATACGCGTATCAACTCTCCCACACACGTATGAGATCGATAAAACTTTTGCTATTCTATTTATATGCGTATGGTAGGTGACCATACGCATATGGTATCCTATCATTGTTGCAGCAGTAATAGCGGCAAGCAAAAAGTAAAGTATTATTTTTACCGGGTGATATTTATGTTATATTGAATCGTGTCCACAGAAATTGGTTATTCTTTTGTCGTTCGACAATTCGTTCGTAAATGAGTTTGGGGTTAAATGGGTTGTAAATAAAAGTATCAACAGGAAATTAATGTGTACTAAAGTAAAAAGGATAGACAACTTATATGGAACAGATGTACACTACCCCATCACAGACTTAAACCTATCATCTAGTTATACTCAACCTACAATACTCGTCTATGTCATCACGTATCTCTCACAACCTAAGTTATTCCTAACCCAAATTGAGAATTCTACTGCATCACCTCAGTACTGATCCCTCACCCACTTTAACAACACAAAAGTCAATTGTGTCACTCACATCGACGATCCCTCACCCGACACAACTGACACAAAGGCATTAATCTCAGATACCCACAGTGAATGTAAGATATAAATCCATGTCTAGCGTTCAGAAACTAACAGATAATCATCCTAGGTAAGAATCTAAGCATTGTATGTCTATAATAACTCAAATTCCTAACATAAGGTAAAAATCTAAGATAACAATTGTTGAAGCGGTAGAGTGACAAGCAAATTGTTGGTATTTATTTTTACCGGGTGATATATACCAGTTAGGTTATATCATATTGTGTCCACAAAGATTGGTTATTGATTCGTCATTTGAAAATTCTATCATTAATGAGTTTGAGATTAAATGAGTTGAAAATAAAAGACAGAAATTAAATGAACTAAAAAGTATAAAGGATAGACAGCTTGTCTGAAACGAATGCACACTACCCGTCACAGACTTAAATCTATTGTCCAGTTATACTCAGCCTACAATACTCGTACGTGTCATCACATACCTCTCACAACCTAAGCTGTTTCTAACCCAAATTGAGAATCCTCCCGAAAGACCTCGATAGCCATGTCTGGCCTATCTCAACAACCAGAAGTCAACTACGTCACCTCCATATCCATCTCTAGCATACTTCACCAACACAGAGGCATTAAGATCAGATACTCTATGGTGAATGTCAGCTCTAAACCTATTTCTAGCATTCAGAAACTAACATATAATCATCCTAAGAAAGAATTTAAGCAGTCTATCTCTAGCAAGCTCAAATCCCCAACATAGAGTAAAAGCCTAAGATAACTACCAACACAGATTCATAAAGCAGACTTTATCCAACGCCAAAGGCGATAAATATACACGTGTTTAGAGTAAATATGCATACATAACCAACACAATAGAGAAATACAAAGAGAAGAAAGGAGATAAACTATCCATTTACACCGATTTGTCAACACTTATCAAAGAGAAATTCACCTCCAATCATCCGTGAGTAAGACCCTAGTGTTGTTTTTTAAGCTAATCTATCAAAAACTATATGAGTGATGGAATTGGGAGCAAGAACTTCACACCCCAAAACCATACTAAAAAATGAAATGAAAATGAAAGTATAAAGAAAATTTGGTTACGCAGCTTTGCTCTATGTTCACGCTCTCATATGCATCATTGTTCCACACCTGTATAGACATTTCAAATTAACAACTACATTCATAAAAGAAACTACGTAGCATCGCCATTTTAGCATCCATGTCAAATTAACAGAATGTAACAAAAACCTACCAGTTTAAATTTATACATAATTACTAACTCAGGTGCATACAAAATTACTAACTCAGGTCCATGTTAGTATTTTCTTTACATCTTGTAATAAAGAGTCAGTCCACACGCTTCACATGATAGTGTTTCTTTCTTATCAAATAAATCTTGCACAGAAAATTTCAAATTTCAGTTAATGAATTATAAAATAAGAGGAAGCAGATTACCTAGTTAAGAAACTATTTTCCAGCTCTTCCATACTGGTTTGAACAACAGACCTATCGGAAGGAGGATTTCAGAATAGTATCATCTATCATCTTCTCTATGAAACCTTGGTAATCCAAAAACACCTCCTCTATAGCCATTTGGAAGTCAGAGGGACTATAATTACTCAATTCAAGCTACTCTTGAAACCTAAATCAAAACCATCACCAAGTCTAGTGAGAATATAAGAGAATAATTAACTTATGTTTCATGAGAAAATCAATTCATCAATCCTTCTTAATGTCCTTAAAAAAATAAATGAGTCAATACTCTGGTTAATGTCCTAGGAGACACTTCATATGAGCTTCTTATGCATTTCCATTTTCCATCAGTTCCAACTGTGTTCACCCAGCTGCACCAGCTTCACTTGTCTGTTCTTCATATCAACCTTGTTTTCACATAGAACAATTGATATGTTTTCACAAACCCTGAAAATAAGTTGAAAAAGGAAGTGTTCATAAAGCAATAGACATAAAGTAGGATTCAATAAAATCAAAACGAATAAACCCATGCAACCATAAAGTCATAAATCAATTCAATTCTCAGCAAACTATAAACAATGAATTGAGTAATAAGCAATAAAAACTAACTTCGAGGAACCAAGACTTAAGCTTCTGAAACAACAAATAATAATTTTTAAAAATCCTATCAACTAAGTTAATCTCAGCCACACCAAGAGATTGATATTCACTTACCTCCAAAAATTTGCATAAGCACTTGTGAGAGTTTATAGAAACAACTTATGATATATTCAAAAACTCATTTTCACCTTATTTCCACAAGTCCTCCAAGATTGTTTATACAAAATCATTTTGAACATACTCTACCATCTTCCATAGAAATAACCTATAAATAAACACTTACATAATAAACATTTATACAATAAACACTCAATTAAGTTACTTAAGAAATGTCACAACAATGGGGCAAAGACAAACCTCATACTACTTATATGCATAGACAAAAGGAAACAGTTAGACTTGAGTTACACTTTCTAAGCTTCAAAGTAAAAACAAAATCCAGTATAACTAAAGTTTTGCAAACCATATGCTTCACTGGAGGATCCTTGGCAGAATGGATCCATTTCCTTCAAGAAATGGAACGTGATTCAGCAACAAAAGCTAGAATTTAGATCTCTCTTCAAAGTCACGATGTCTAACGATTCTGTCAAAGCCACGACCAATTGCCAATTCTCTAACATTGAACCCAGTTTGCTGAATTGCAGGAGCAGCAACAACAATGATACAATCTCCACTCACAACTACAACCACCTGAAAATTTAATTAAGAAATATACAGTTAGTTCACCCATTGTTCATTCCCCAGAGATGAAAGAAACGAAAGAAGTGTGAAATAGGAGAAGAAATTTGTCCTATTTATATAATTGGAATCAGCAGAAATCAATAGAAATTGAATTTAATTACTTGGAAAATTGAAGAAATTGAAGAGACGATGAGTTGAATTTGCATTGAGAAACCCAAAACAGAAGTGAATCGACAACGTTGTTTGTCTTCAGGGTGGATTTCTAGGGTTTGTATTGGAAAAGTAAGTAAACATACTTAATTGTTTTCACGGTTCCAGATAGTTCAATCATGTATCGAGAAACTAAATTGGATGTGAAACTACTTTTTTTATGTTTTCAAGGCCCAAGATCAACAACAAAGCAATATAACGTGTTTTGGAAGAATGAATTAAATTAAATATGAAATTATTTAAAAAATTAAAACAATTATAGTAAGATTTGTCAAAGTAGAAATTATTAAAATAGGAAATTGTCTATAATTGTGACACTTGGCAAAGAATTCATTCTAATTTTATGTATTAGATTGATAAGTAAATAAAAAGATATAAATGATCCTACTTGTTTTCTATACTTAATATAGCCACTTCTTTGTTTTCTATTATTGAAATTTTGGTGAGGGCAGACTCAGGATGTCATGACATCTGATCTGACATTATAAAATAGACAAGGTAGAACATACAATTAACAATGCAGGAAACAAAAGAACACACAAAATTGTTCATCCAATTCAGTTCTAACCAACCTACAACTGGGGGCATACCAAACTAGGAATGAAGTCCACTATCAACAGTATTAATTCAGAGGTAAATCTTCCCTGTTTATACTCCTCACTTAATTAGACTACCTAGTTTCCCTTCTACCTAAGATACCTTACTTAGATATGAGAACCTCTGCTCACTTCGAATCACCTCAGTGATGTCTAGAAATTACATACCAGCAACTGCATCAACGGCTTGGCTCCTAACATAATCAGCTTGGAGATACCTCACTCCAAACACAATTCAAAATAGTTTTAAGATACCTCACTTCAAACACAAACCAGTCTACTTGTGACACAAACTAACTTGGAATTACTTCATAGTTTCTTCCAAATACACAACTGCACTTATTACTTCATAGCTTCTAAGTGAGTAAAACTATCCACTTGCCTACAGACTTCTGTAATACGGTGAACTGACTTTGTAGGATTTTTGTATCCAAATGTGCGGATAGCAAGAGTCGCCACCGACTTTTATTTTTATCCAATTAAGGGAAGGTAAAAGTAACAGAAAAAGACCTTCGTTAGATTCTGAGTTCGGGAGAATGGTTATGAAAAGGGAAGGTATTAGCACCCCTTTCCATCCGCAGTTTATTCTACGGGCTCTTAGTTGCTCTAGATCACTTTTTTAAAATTGCTTTCTGTGTGTTTGACAAAGATGTTTTGAACTGGCATTTCGCTTTGACTTTGTAATGACTCATGTAGGAGTGTATACAAAGTGTTCGGAAATATTTTGTTTTTTAAAAGAATTTGAACTTTGAAAAAAGTGTGTGGTGTGAAAAGCATTTGATAGAGCAAGCAACTAAAAGACTTATTTACCCACTCAGAATTGGTCGTTTTGTTGTACTTCTACGTTCCTTTAGAATAGCGCTAACCATACCATTAGTTAGTAGGTAGCTCCATTCGTTGGATGTAAGCGGGACATTCGAAGGGACATCGGATGGTCATAGAAGGCAACTTGTAGAAAGTATCCTAGCACATTCGAAGGGACTATCATCATTTTTCGTAGGCGACAATCGAGGGTCAAGATCATGTATTCGGAGGCGACGTCGTGGGTCTTATGATCTTTGTATCGAAGGGACTATGATGATTTGTTTGGAAGGCAACGGTGCTAGAATACCTCTACGTTCGAGGGACATGACCATTTTGAATCGAAAGGCATCGAGAGAGAGAATTACCCTAAGGGGTGCGTGTGTGAGAGAAGTGTGTCAAATTCAGATATTTTATCTTGAAGATTAGTGTGAGCTATGTCCAATTATTATCTTGCCATACACGCCTAATTACTAGCAATTGATAGGGTGCGGAAATTAAAATGCGGAATGTAAAGGTGCGGAAAGATAAACCTACGCTATTACATGGCTTTGGGGCAGATACATAATTTAAACTTGCGGAAAATAAAAACCTAATTTAAACTATTACAACCCATGAGCAATTACATTATTGGAAAAATAAAACGATAAAAGAAAAAAAACGTCCGAATCGGTGCAACCTGTGAAAGAATAAGAAAATCGGGAAATGCAATATGAATTGAACAAGAGAAAAAATGTTAGAAAAATGCAAATTTTAATATGAGAAAATTAATATATGCTGGAAATATGATAAATATATTAAAATAATTTTTTGGGATTTTTTGGAAAAGATTTAATAATTAAAATGCAATTAATAAGGATTTAAATGCTAAAATAAAATAAAATAAATATGCATGCAAAATTATATTTTTAATTTATTAAATTAAATAAAGGTTTTATGAAAATAATGTAAAAAGAAAAATGTTTTGGTAATTTTTAATGCAGAATAAAAATCATGAAAACAATTAAAATTGAATGCAAAATATTGAAAATAATGAAAATATGAAAATAATTGAGTTTAGTAAAAAAAAACACGAGTTGGTCTTAGCATGGTTCGAACCGCCCCGGCCTTCAAACCTTGAGATCCTTCACTCGACCGCTCGCCATGTGTGCATCCGTGTTTGAAAACCGGAACGAGTGAAATACAAGCACGCTCCTCCTATTGCCACGAACTCGCGCACGTCTTCTCCAATTTGAATTTTAAAAGTCTGCGGCCATGGTTCGACGCTATGTTCCTCGCAAACCGAAAATCAAGCACGCATAATATAAATACATTCTAAAGCCATGGTTCGATTGGAAACATCATTCAATGCAATGGTACTGGTCTTGAGGTCCAATTTTTCCGCTTAAAGGAAACCCTAAATCGTGTTCAGAACCCTAGCTATGGCAATACGAGTTCTAAGCCATGGAAATACAATTAACTCCCGGATCGCTTGCAAACTTCTCACTAATCACAAACAACAATAAAACATGTTAAAATGCATGATAATTGAAATACGATTTTGAAATTTTCTTGAACAAACCAATTTGATTCTTTGATTCTTGATGGTTTTAAGCAATGTGAGGTCGGATCGATTCAGAGATGTCAAGCAATGTGTTGGACACCTCAAAACGATTGAAAATGGAAGTAGGGTTCCCACTTGCTTGTGCACCACGGTTTTTTGAGCTTTGGAATAGGGTTTGTAGAGCAATTTTTTCGTTCTTCTTGATAGGTATGCATCATGTATTTATACTGGATGGATTTGGGATTGAATTTGGAAAGAATCAATCAATATTCAATGGAAATCAAATTTGATATTTCCATGAAAATCAAATCTTCAAAGCTTGATCAATTTCAATCCAATCTTGCCTTTCTTGCTCCAATTTTGAATTTGCTGGCATTTGTGAGTTAATTGGACCTTAAGGAAAGAATAAAATCAATCTTTGCCATTAATTTCAATTTTATAATTTATTTTAAGATTTAATTTGCATTTAAATGAATAAATTACAAATTAAATAGAAAAATAAATCAAAAATTTGTGGCTTTGGGCTTGGACACTCCTAATTGCTTGAGGAACAAGTTAGGATGAAGAAAAGTAGGCCCATTTGCAAAAGATTTGATTTTTGAAGTATCTCTTTTGTGCATTCTTCCAAAATTGCCCAACTTGTGGATGGTGTAACTTGCTCAATTTTCCACATTTTGAGTGTTCTTGGACTTTTGGAAAGCTCTAAGAGTCCTATAACCAATGTCTTAGGTCTCATCTCAATTGGAGTTACCATGCTCAATATATCTTCAAAACAAAAGTTGACTTTTGTTGACTTTGAAAATGACCGTAATGTTTTGAGCTATACCTCTCAAATGAAGCATTTTTGGACATTCTTGTGAGACATGAAGTTGTAGAGAATTGAATTTCCTTCAAAACAAGAGGTGGTGGAAAATTTCGAGAAAGTATGAGAAAGTTATGATCGGTCAAAGTTCGATTGACTTTTCATCTAGAAACCCTAATTTAGAAAGTTTGACTTTTGGGCAAATCTTGAGTTTTCTTGATGAATCATGATCAACCCTTGATCAAATGATGTATGTAACTTCAAAATGAGGATGTTGACCAAAAATTATGAAGTTTGACTGTATGTTGACCATAGTTGACTTTTTGTCCAATACACCCGATTTTCAACCATCTGAGCAATTGTCTGAGGAAACTTGACTTGTGAAGCTTGAAACTTGACATGGAGAATCTTTGAAGCATATGAGGAGGCATGAAGGCCATTGGAGATGTTGGAAATCCATCTTGACTTGAGAGATACCAAACCCTAGTTTGGGTTGATTGTCTAGGAGAGAGTTTGTCTGATCAACTCTTGAGGAATCCTTGAGCCTAGATGCATGAAATCTCTTGAGTAGATGGAGGGCAAATTTTGGGGTATGACAGCTGCCCCTGTTCAATCTTCTTGTACTGGAAGGTTAGATTGACATGCTTGTCTTTCGCGACCTGAAGGTAGAAGATGATTGAACACCGAGTACACCAAAATTTGCACCGTTGGTGGATGATGCGGGAATGGGCTTAGATGCCATTTGGGAGAAGTTGGAGACTTACTGGGGAACGAGTCGACGCTAGACTCGAGGTTGTTAATAGGAGAGGATGAGATGGGCTTAAGATGCCATCCGGAAAGGTCGATTGGGGAGTGAGTCGATGTTAGACTGGATTATTGATAGGAGGAGATGAACGTGAGCCGACGCTAGGCTCAGATGTTCTGGAACGGAGAGGAGATGGGCTTAAGATGCCATCCAAGGCAACCGAGTCGCACGCCGCTCAGAGTTCTGTTGATAATAAGGAATCGAATAAATCGTGTTGATTACCCGAGGAGATTGTAGTTGGCAAAATGTGGATAGCTTCCTGTTGTGCATCGGTGTTGATCCATTGCACATTATCGGAGGATAACCGAGGTGGTCTTTCGGATAGTTTTCCGCGGTTCGGGGCTTAATCTCGACCATCGTCGGAGGCGGTCTTTGGATAGTTTTCCGTCGGCTCGGGCTTAATCTCGACCTGTTTGCGGCGGTCTTTCAGATAGTTTTCCGTCGGCTCGGGCTTAATCTGGACTGTTTGCGTATGATTACCTATTTTGGAGAAAACAAGAGAAACTTTGATAGAATATTCGTTAGTTTTATGCAAAGTATGATGCATGATGTATATGAATGACATATGCATGAATTATGACTTTATGAGAGATGTATGGATGATAGATGTTGTGATATTTCAAAACATATCCATCTTGAAGAAGATGCGGATATTCTGCTTGAAGATTTCGACTTGGGGAATTGTGTAGGTGAGAACCCCGTCGAAGGAGAAGAAAGATATCCTGGATTCCTCCTATGCACTATCTGACCAAGTCCTGGGCCTAGACATTGTTGAGGAAAGTAGAGATTTGAGAAGCTCGTTGTTTGGAGATCTCATAGACCCTGCTGAGGAGAGTCTGGGAGACAATCTGTTGGGGACCTTGTATGTAGATCTTGCTGAGGAATTTTAAGAGGTGCTCGACTGGGGTATTCCGAGTGTAGATCTCGCTGGAGAGCATTTGATAGTTGTCGGGAGACCGGGCTAGAAGAGTCTGGAGTCCGTTGTAATCTCTGGCTGGGGAATAAAAGGTGTATGTTTCCTCCGATGCACTATCTGACCAAGTCTTGGGTCCGGATACCGCTGCTGGGAGAAAGGGAAGGATTGAGAAAGATCCGCTGGGGATGAAGTGTTACTGCTTGGAGACTGATGTAACGTTGCTCGGTTGAGTGGAATCACTGCTTGTGGATTAACATATACTCCGTTGGGGAAGGTGTGTTGTGAGTGACACCTTTATGCTCTGTGGGGAACTATTTGTTGACTTTCGTCATCCCAATTCCTGGAACCTGTAGTAAGTACTTTTGAATGTTCACTTTTCGTATGTTTGTGATTAGATTCTTATTGTCAAATGCGTATAGTCATTCAAAGCAAACGTTGGACTTATTGCAAATAACAACAACAGAAATTATAAAGAGAAAGAATTTTGAGTTTATTTGAAAGGTGGCGTATGGCCAAATAGTTTGTACACAAGAAAGGTAAAAAGCTATGCGGAAACAATCTCGTTAAGTTCCAACTATGCTAGTACTCATATATTTCAACTATCTCATCTCCTTCAGCAGAAAGTGAGTAGTGATCTTCGCCATTTGAACCTTGAATGCTAATAGTAGTCGGAATTTGGAAGAGACATAGTCGTACGCTTAAATCCTAACTTTTGCCTAGACCGCCTTTCGGTTTTCACCACGGATACCCTTTTTGCCCAAGCCGCCTTTTGTTTTCGACTTGCGGTGTACATGTTTTGTATATATCCTTAATTTTTCCCGAACCTTTTGGTTCGCCAGATGCCCTTATTTTTGCCTAGGCCGACCTAGCGGGTCTCTTTATGCGTAGTATTTTTGACTATGTCTGCGTTCACGTGGTGTGGGAAGTCTTCACCATCCATGGTGCTAAGTATCATAGCTCCGAAAATCTTGTCTTGACTACAAACGGTCCCTCGGGTGGGAGTCCATTTGCCCAGGATCACCTTGTGGAAGAATGATGCGCTTGACTACTAGATCACCGACTTGGTAGACTCGGTGTTTGACCTTCTTGTTAAATGCTCGATCATTCGTTTCGATAATCTGTCCATGGCGGATGGATGCGAGTCGCTTCTCATCAATCAAGTTAATCTGGTCAAGGCGAGTCGGACCCAATCGTCTTCGCTAACTCGCCTCCTGGAGGACTCGGTTGAGGGTATCCGAACCTCGATGGGTAAGACGGCTTCCATACCGTATACAAGAGAGAGGGGTTGCCCTGTTGATGTTCGTTTGTAGTGCGATAACCATGAAGAGAAAATGGTAACATCTCATGCCAATCTTTGTAAGTCACCATCATCTTCGATAATCTTCTTAATGTTCTTGTTGGCTTCCATCGCGCCATTCATCTTAGGCCGATAAGGAGAAGAGTTGTGATGCTTGATCTTGAACTGCGTGCAGAGTTCAGTGATCATCTTATTGTTGAGATTGGAACCGTTATCTGTGATAATCCTTTCGGGGGTGCCATACCGACAGATAAGATTATGTTTGATGAATCGAGCCACAACATTCTTGGTAACAGATGCATACGAGGCTGCTTCTACCCATTTGGTGAAATAATCTATTGCCACAAGGATGAAACGATGTCCATTGGAAGCCGTGGGCTTAATTTCTCCAATCATGTCAATGCCCCACATTGCAAAAGGCCAAGGAGAAGTTAAAACATTCAGAGGTACTGGAGGTACGTGCACTTTGTCGGCATAAACCGCACTTGTGACAAGATCGAGCATAGCGGTGACAATCGACTTCCATGGTAGACCAATAGTAACTGTTCTCAAAATCTTCTTAGCTATAGTGTGTCCATGGAGTGGGTACCAAATTCGCCTTGTAACTCTTCCATGATACGCATTCTTTTCGGTCTACACAATGAGTAAGCACAAGTCGTGGTTGCGTTTGTATAAGATGTCGCTTTGAGGAAGAATTTGGATGCAAATCTTCTCATGAACTTCTTATCATTATTAGATGCCCTGCGGGATATTCCCGAGCCTCAAGATACCTCTTCACATCGTAGTACCAAGGTTTCTCTTCGTATCAAGCTCATAACAATGTTGGTTCGTCGAACTTCTCAATGATGATCCGGGAGCCTCGTTGTCCCATCGACCTTGAACATAGACGACATAGTAGCTAATCGTGCCAACCGATTCTCTTCTCGTGGAATATGATTGAAAGTGATCTCTTCAAAGTAGGGAATCAAACTCGAACATGCTCGATATGGAATGAGATTCGGATGCTTCGTATCCCACTCCACCGATCACCAAAGCCGAGTCTCCATACACTTGCAAGAACTTGATTCTTAAGTCAATAGCACTTTGATACCCATGATGCACGCCGATTCGCCATGTTATTGGTGCAATGAAACATAATCTGGCGGTGAAAGGCGATGTCCTTTGTAGGGATGTAATGATGGCGCCAATGCCATTGCCAAGTGCGTTGAGGCTCCATCAAAACCATAGTCCATCGGGATCCTTGTTCGGGTCCTTCGTCGGGCCCGGTTCTTCACAATCTGTAACTAGTAAAACATCTTCGTCTGAAATTGAACCGCATAGATCGATAGTCATCTACGGCTTGATGAGCCAAATGATCGGCTACTACACTTCCTTTGATCGCTTTCGAGAAGTGTACTTGGATGTCATATTCGGTCAAGATCATTTGCCATCTTGCTATTCTTCCGGAGAATGGTTTCTCAAAGATGTATTTTATCGGATCCATCTTGGAAATCAACAAGGTAGTGTGAGTCAATATATCTGTCTTAGTCGGCAGCCCAAGCCAAAGCGTTGCAAGTTTTCTCAAGCTGTGAGTATCTTGTTTCACAGTCGGTAAACTTTTTGCTAAGGTAGTATATTGCATGCTCTTTTCGACCAGACTCGTCATGTTGCCCCAACACACACCCCATTGAGTTCTCTAACACTGTTAAGTACATGATAAGAGGTCTTCCTTCGGTAGGCGGCATCAGGATAGGAGGATTCTGTAGGTACTCCTTATTTTGTCAAAAGCGATCTGGCAATCGTCGTTCCATTCCACTACTTGATCTTTTTTTAGATACTTGAAGATTGGCTCACAAGTAGTAGTTAGGTGTGCAATGAATCTGGCAATATAGTTCAATCGGCCCAAGAAACCTCTGACTTCTTTCTCGGTGCGGGGAGTTGGCATCTCTTGAATAGCTTTAACCTTGGCGGGATCAACTTCAATACCTCTTCCACTGACTATAAACCCTAGGAGTTTTCCGGATCTGACTCCAAAGGTGCACTTGTTAGGATTAAGTCTCAGCCTGTACTTCTTCAATCTGTCAAATAGTTTCTGCAAATGATCAAGATGTTCTTCTTCGGCCGAGGATCTATCATCGCCGAGACCTCTATCTCGTGATGAATCATGTCATGAAATAATGTCACCATAGCACCGATAAGTGGCGCTGTTTTCCGATCCGGCATAACCTTGTAGCAGAAAGTGCCCCACTGTGTAACGAAAGTAGTCTTCTCCATGTCTTCGGGAGCCATTTTGATCTGATTGTAACCGGAGAAACCATCCATGAAGGAGAAAACCTTATGCTGAGCGGTGTTGTCAACCAGAACATCAATATGAGGAAGTGGGAAATCATCTTTCGGACTCGCTTTGTTCAGATCTCTGTAATCCACACACATTCGTACCTTACCATCCTTCTTAGGCACGGGTACCACATTTGCAACCCACTGGGGATAAGAGGTGACAGCTAAGAAACCAGCGTTGAACTGCTTCATAACTTCGGTTTTGATTTTCTCTGACATCTCAGGACGCATGCGACGAACCTTCTGTTTCACTGGGAGAAATCCTTCTTTTGTCGGCAATCGATGAACCACAATATCAATGTCTAAACCCGGCATGTCTTCGTATGACCAAGCAAAAACCTCAATATAGTCTCGTAGCATCTGAACCAACCTTTCTTTAACACTGTTCTCAAGACCCGCTCCTATCTTGATCTCTTCTTCTTCGTCAAGACCCAAATTCACAACCTCAACTTGCTCTTCGTGAGGTCAGTATAACTCGCTCTTCTTGTAGCATCGGCAAGTTCTCCGGCACTTCACAATCTTCCTCACTTTCGTCTTCTTGGTAGATCGGATTATCAAGTCATATTTAGCACTAGCATAGTTATTAACTAGATTCGAGTGATTCTGCGTTGTACCACGTGTGTAAGAAACACATAGCCTTTTGAAGGGGTGATAAAGTAAAGAAAGAAAACAAACAATTGAATGCAAAAGTCCAACGAATTTATTGAATGAAAATACGCAAACGAGATAATAACCCTCGAACGAGCCATGATGCCCGGCAAGGCACTAGGCTTTCAAAGTTTATTGTTCAAAACATAAAGAAATACGAAAAGCAAAACAAAACAAGAGCAATTACTCTGGCTAAAGGAGATTGGTATGACGTCTTGTCTTCCAATTCTTGAGCCCATGATCCGGAGTTGGGAAGATCCACTTGCGATGTCAAGTCGTTGTCTTCGTCTTCTATAGCATGGATTCCACTCGGCTGATGCGAAGGGAAGTTGGCGGCACGTCGCGGCGTATCATCTTGACCCTTGATGGTGAAGCCTAAACCGGTCTTGTCAAATTTGAAAGGAAGATCGGAGCTGACCCCAAATAGTACTCTTTCCTTCTTCAACAGCTTGAGCATCTTTCATTGAGGCCATCCTAGGCGGAACTTTAGCATCTTCAGAGGTGGAGAGTCAGGCACGACTGGGTATTGTTTCAAAAGCTTGACAGGAGTCTCAAGAATTCACCTTCCATCTCAAGGTACGGAATGATGGAGATGATCGACCATATACTCTTCTTCACCACATCTGTGACAACCTTCCCTTTCACCGGTACTTGTTTTGATGCAAGGTAGGTAAGGCCGCCCCATGTATCCAAGGGCCCAAGTAGGCAAGAGTAGTGGACGGATGTCCATGACAAAGAAAGTGGAATCAAAAGTGCGGGAACCGAGTTTAACAGGCAGTGAGCTCTTCAAGTTCGCTTAGAACCATCAAAAGCTCTCACAATAATGTCACCGGTCTCGTAACCAACCCTTCGACATCAAGCCGATCAAAAGCAGTCTTCGGTAAGATATTCAGAGCAGAACCGGTATCCACCAAAACATGAGACAGTGTAGTGCCCTTGCATTCAACAGAGATGTGCAAGGCCTTGTTGTGTTTCTTTCCGGAAGGAGTTAAATCAACATCAGAGAAGCCTAGGCCGTTGTTGGCAGCCAGGCTAGCAATACAAACTTCGAATTGATCAGTGGTAGTGTCTTGCGGTACATGAGCATTCTTCAAAAACTTTACCAAGGCATTAGCATGAGCCTCGGAGCACAAGAGCAAAGCGAGCATGGATATCTTGGACAGAGTATGTCCTAACTGTTCCACAACATTGTAATCACTCTTCTTGATGATCTTCAGAATTTCCTCCATTTCTTGTTTGGAGGTGTCTTCAGTAACTTCCTTTGGTACTTGGTGAGCGGATGAGCCACGGTTCTTTCCTCTAGCGGGATATTGATTGAGTATGGAATGCGAGGAGTCGCAGTGTCTTTTGGAGGAGAGATCTCGAGAGAATACCCTTCGGTTCGGTCACCCTTGGATCCGGTGATGTTGTCAATGTCCGAATGGTAGCTTCAACTGTAAGATCTTCAATGGTCAGAGGGTCTTGCTTGACGCTATGATAGTAAACATCAGCTCCATAGTTCCAAGGGATAGCCTTGTCGAGGAATATGGCTGGTTTTGGAGAAGTGATAATGAGAGGCGCCACTCTAGGCACAGGATCGCAGAGGAAATCCTTATTGTGTTAACATCAAGATAGTCTTCGGGAAATCGTCACCCCATCCGTCGCCTTAACATCTTCAATAGGAATCTTGTAACTCTCGGAAGTGTACTTCACCATGTAATAATACTTTCCACTTGCCCCAAGGTGTTCTTCAACTTAGACATTTCTTCACACAGCCGCAGTGGTTTCGAAATAGTATCTCACGGTTGTCCATCATGCACTCAACACGTCTTCTTAGCCAAGCACAACCGTCAGGCGCAGATGGGCACCAACGGCAATTCTCTGGGCATCCTGGATTGACACCGGCTTGCAATAAATTCTTCTTAACACTCATCAGAGGAATGGTCAAGTCATCTATGTTGAAAACATAAGTATCGTCACCAACAGCATTGGAACTCTTGTCATGGTTAGGCATAGGAGCATTGATCACATTCGGAGTCTCAACAGGAGGATCAAACTCAATCTGCTTAGCTTCAATCATATCTTGAATCTTGTTCTTCAGAGCCCAACAATTGTCAGTGTCGTGCCCTGGGCTATTGGAATGGTAAGCACACTTAGCATTAGGATTGTACTTCGGAGAGGAAGTGTTGACATTCTGAGGAGGATCCCTCAAGGTAATCAGCTCTGCTTTCAACATGTGTTGCAAGGCTTGCGACAAAGGCATGTTGATCTTCGTAAACTGCCTCGTGGCGCTGCTGCCACGCTGTCTCACCGAGGTTGTCTTGATGTAGGATTGGAGATCACAACTGCCCCCACAGATTGAGCGTGGTCGGACTTGGCTCGGCTTTTCTGACCATACACAGCATTAGCTTCTTTCTTAGCACCAAAAGATCTCTTCGCAGCATTTGAAGATGACTCTACATGGATCTTCCCACTCTTGATACCACTTCAATACGTCGTCAATATCACGGTGAATCCAGATGAAGAATTTCCAATCGATGATTGAAGAATGGGCTGTCGGTGTTCCCATGAACATATCAACCAACTCCCTATTGGACAAGGGTGGTGAACTCTCTGCTAGATCTCTCCACTCGAGCATACTCTTTGAACTCTCACGACCCATAGTCATGCTTTGTAGTTGCATGCGAGTGGGTGTCAATTCATTGTATCATGTAGAAAGCATCACCAAGTCACTCCAAGTACGGATACGGTCATTCTCTGGTGATAGTACCATTCCAACGGGTTCGGACAAACTTTCTTGAAAATAGTGCATCCACAACTTTCATCATCGGTGTGGGGATTGATCTTCTGGACATAGGACTTCAAATGCAGCTTAGGGAAAGACATCCCATCATACTTGGCAAAAGTAGGAACTTTGAACTTGGGAGGAATCACAACACCAGGAACAAGACTCAGATCATCAAAGTTCAGCCCGGACATTTTCAAGTTTTCCACAGCATTCAGACGATCTTCAAGTTGCTTGTACTTGTCATCTTCCTCAGAGTACTGGCCATAATCAGAATGATCCTCTCCTCCTTTCTTTGGCTCACGTGATCGCGACTTTATCGTCTATTAATCAGCAGACTGCAAGTGCACAGTCCTATCGCGTAGTTTTAAAAGATATCGAACCCACAGAGACTATAAATCGACCTATTGTTATCCTATGTTACGGTATACGACTAAGGCGAATAATTCTTTAGGATTTTGGTTAAGGAAAATATAATAAATAAATAAATAGATATCGGTACGTAATTGTCTAACCTAAGGGATCTAAATTTCCACCGACGTGTTACTCATGTTGATAAAAATCCTATTTCAAAAACAATACTTATCTAAAGATCCTATCTCAAACTGTCGCTCTATTGATAAGAATCATGTAATTAAATCCTAACGTATGCTTCCGCTATCCCTTGAATATAAAAACACTTTTGAAAATAAATAAAGTTTAATTGGTTTTAAATGTCGCGGTTTTTAAAAACAATACCTAGTACCTACTATCTGATTCGAAACCTCAAACTGTCGCTCTGTTGGTTTCTAATCTTAGTCAGTTTATTAACCTCAAACTTTCGCTCTGTTGGTTTCTAAACCTTTTAATAAATTGAATTAGATATCTAAGTCAGAAAGAATATTTTTAACAACGTAACATTATGCCAGTTTATTTTAGATTCCTATGGATCGATTAATTTACATACCAATATCAGAACTAATTAGCCAGACATATTAATTAATTCAGACATGCATAAATAAATTGGTTCAATATATTTAAACATTACCAAAATCAAATAAATAATATCAGACAACAATAAATTAAATAACATAAAATAAATAAATAAAACCTGAAATTAAGTATGCTAGAAATAACCTTGTTCTTGACTTCTTGAATTGAAAGGAAAAATAAAATACGACAAGGAATAAATAACTGGATCTAACGTAAGGTTAGATCAGTGAAAACTAGAAAAATACAGTACTGGAATAAAATTACGAAATATGAAATAGCGGTTGTTCGGTGAAATGCCGACCGACCCTGATTCTGGAACTGGAACTTTGTATTTATAGATCCATGAAATAACTGCCAATTTCCTTAAACTCCGTACGCAAGCGAGACGTGGAGAAATTTGTGCCGTGAGAGTAGGAGGCGGACGCCTCCACGTGGAGACAGGAGCTTGAGACGTGCGTCTCAAGAAGTTAGGAAGCGAGTGGGGACCACCCGAGGCGGGCGCCTCCTGTCTAGGTGGGAGTGTGAGACGACCGTCTCACACGACGTGGCAAGTGGGAGTTGAATTCTTGTCTTGTGGGCCACGCGTGCTGGGCTGCTTGCTTTGGGCTTGCTTGCTTTGGATAATTATTTTCTCCTTCTTACCACCTCCCTTTTACTATATCACATCTTTTGCTTCATTTCTTTGCTTTTTAATCCAATTTTTCCTCGATTTTACTTCTTTGCTCGATTTCTCTTTATTTAATGCAAATACCTGAAACATAGAAAATACCAACGTAATACAGAAATAAAGTGAAATAATTAAATAAAAACATTAACATTATTTATGAAAAATACATCAAATATGTTATATAAAATCGTGTTATCAAACTCCCCCATACTTAAACCTTTGCTTGTCCTCAAGCAAAAATTAAAAAATGAAAATCACTTAAGCATATGTCAAACGCAGATATATAACACAATTCAATTCGTACTAGGTTACAATTCACTTATTTGTTGGATAACTCGAGTTTAGACTTTGACACCAAAATTACCGTAATAACACTAGATAACCCCATTTATGCAGACCAATTTAAGTCATGAATTATAGCTCGACCTAATACTTTCGTTTTGTTTCACCCGTTTTCATTCTGGCGCAATCACATTAAGCCCATTACCTTACGCGCACATAGTGGAGTAACCGGTTAGTGACTTTGATCTTTATAATCCAGCTAGGAGTCCTGGTAATTATATTTGGTACTCCTTTTATCCAATTACAAATTGCGGGGGATCGGATCGTCATCCGCCCTACCAAGTTCAGCACCAGGGACCACTGAACCAATTCATAATGGATGTTTGCATAAATATTTTATAGTTTCTGCAACCGTTGAATTAAATGATCTGGTAAGGACCATCTAACTTAATAAGTGCATCTTCTAATAAAAATTTTCTCTTAAAAACTCTTGATCAATCACTTATATTCATCGATTCTCCACGTAGTTTGTCGTTTAAGGCGGTGGTGCCGACTGCTTAATAAACTACTCGGGGCTACTTTAAAACTAAGTCTTAAGGTGTTGGTATAATAAGTACTTAAATCAATCTAACACATTGGGGGTTTTAAAGTGTTAGGACGATAACAATTTTGCTAAGTTGTGCTCGAATTCTTAATTAAAAATAAGCAACCTTAGTATTATTTGAATGTGTTAATATATGCGTTTTTAATTTTTGTTAAAATTTGTCGTTATGGCTCAAGAAATAGGAGGAATTCAAATAAGCACGAAATTTAAACATAAAAGACTAAAATTACATAAACATGTATTTTATTGAATGGAAATTTTGCAATATATAGAAAAAGGAAACTAAAAGGGAAAAACTAAATAGAGCAAAGAAAATAAAAACGAACAGAGAAATGTTCTGACTCCCCCAAACTTAAAATAAGCATTGTCCTCAATGCGATAAAACCAGGAGAAATCAGAAAGGAGAAAGGTGATCACTCGTTGCTTTGAGAATTTTGACCTCGTGTTCTTCTTCCTCTAGTACGAGGTCGTCGACGTTCGTCAGAATCAGAATCATTAAAGTTAAGCGCATCCGCAATGCGAGCTTGCAATGCTTCGAAGTTACGATCATTGCGAAAAGCATATTCTTGATGTTCACGTCGCATTTCTTGCTGGTTGCGTTGCAACTCTCGTTGATCACGCTGTAACTCTTGTACGAGACGTAAAGTCTCAGCTTGGCTTTGTTGCATGGCGTGAAACAACTGATCTTGGCGATTCATATGAGCCTGCATAGCCGCGAAATTTGCAGCAGGATCTTCTTGTTGTTGTGCAGCAGGTTCATCAAGAACAAATCGCCAATTAGCGCGGACACGGACGTCGATACGATCCGGACAAGGTAACACAATACCAGGAATTTGACGACGATTAATCATTAATATAAACCGGCCATCATGTCTTGGAGAGATTATATGGGAATCCCGGCAATAGATGACATCAAGTAGATTGGCTGGCATCATATATGGTAACAAAGAAAATAGCTCGGCGGAAAGGCCTAAAGCATAAGCTAAAGATGTGATGATGCCACCAAAACAAAGGGATTAGTACCGCATTCACGCATGTGTGGATGTGGTTGAGCGAAGGTGCGGTGACATGACCGTTGAGGGCACAGAAAATGAGAAACAACTCATTTTGGTTGACCTTGTGATTATTGGTCCGACCAAAAATAGTGTTACCAAGTATGCGATGAAAGTACCTCAATGCGGGATTGTGGATGTGGGAAGCATAGAGATCTCGCCAACTTTCCGTTGATCGTTAGATCATTCCATAGGGCAAAGCCGAGTTGATCCTAAGAAAATCACCGTCATCTTCGAACGGTTTGTAATGAACATGCTCCCCACGAGTAAAAAGTAGAAGCTCAGCGACCCTTTCTTGATCAAGAGAATACTCTTGGTTGAACATGCGGAAGTTGGCGGTGCCGGTTGTGTATGGATCGTCGGTAGGTGTTGTGTAGGAAAAAGAACTAAGAAATTCAAGCACGAGTGGTTCATAGGTTGGACATGAGTTTGTACAGAGACTAGTTAAACCGGTGTTATTGAGCATGAAGAGGATACTATCGGTCATGCCTAAAGTTTCCAAACACTCCGAACTTACATATTTTGTAGGAACGACGGAACGGGTATAGAATTTTTTATATTTTTGTAGTTGTTGGCCGTCGTCGCTATCTCGGAAAATGATATTGGATAGGTCGGGTGGTGGTCGGTCTGGTTTAACTTGTCGCTGGTTGTTTCGTGGAGCCATAGATGGGTATGGGTTTGAAGAAAGGAAATGGTAGAAATATGGGTGTATGAGAGAAAATGGTAGAGATGATTAGAATTGTTGTGGTATGAGAGGGAATGATAATGGGTATTTATAGTGAAGTGAGAGTGAAGAGTGATAAATTAAAATAATTAGATGTTGGGAAATGAGAGGGAAAGTTTGAATGGGAATTGATGGTGGGAAATGAAAAGAATATAATTTTGAATGAAGAGTAAAGAGTGTTTTGAATGGAGTTGAATTGTGATGAATGGGAAAACGAAACGAACAAGACAAGTAAAAACAAGAGAAGACCAGCTTTTAATTCACGAGACAGCATATGGAGAGGCGACCGTCTCGAAAAAACGCGAAGACTGGGAGGCGGGCGTCTCGAAATGCAAGGCTGGGAGTAGTTGGAGGCGTGCGTCTCCAGTCTGTGTGAGGATCAGAGGCGTGCGTCTCAAGCTTAGGGAACATGTGCATGGAAAAATGATCAGTGGTCAGCACGCATGGGAATATAATTTGCACCTCAAGAAAATATGTGACACAGGGAGTAGTCTCTTTAGATCACTTGCTACATATATATTGTAGTTATATATAAAATATAGTTAAATCCGAATTTTAATTAATATATATAATGCTTCATAATTAATATAATAAATATTGGGAAATATTAATTTTGTATATTAATAGAAGAATACGATAATAAGAATATTCAATTATTATATAAATATTAATGTAGATTATTTAATTGAATATAATTATCGGTATTAGTGGAAAATAGTTCGAACGCATCAGATGAAAGGGTGTAACCGTTAACCGAATAAAATTAAAAAGTTAACATAAAATAGAAAAATTGAAAATACGAAAAAGGAAAAAATTAAAATTAGAAACTAGAATGACTACCCGTTGATTTTCCATCGCCACCTATCAAGCCATCTCACATATCCCTCACCTTTTCTTTTCTTACGTTTGTAGGGCGGTTTATTCTTTCGAAATTTTGGTAGTGGTTCTGGATTTATCCTAAGTATAAGTTTTTCAATTTTTGGCTTAGTGATTTCGTCCATCGCCTCATAAGTTAACCTTACCCTCTTAACAGTAATTATATCCCTAATTTTATGGTCCTCTAATTTTCTCTTTTTAGGTAAGACTTCAAATGGTGGTGAATTAGTATGGATATTATTCAATACCGCAACACACGTTTTAGATTGGGAGTCTACCGGAGTTTCCATAAAAATTTTCGGGAAGGGAATTAGTGGGACATAGTGATTTGGGATTACAATAGATGCTTCCTTTTCTACCTCTTTTACAACCTCCTCTTGAAGTGTTGGTTCATTTTTCTCAATCTCCACTATTTTCTCGTCAGAATTTTCCTCGGCCACAATATCACTCTCCTCAAACTCGTCATCACTTTCTAGATTTCCAAGTAGTATTTTCATAATGGTTGTTTCAACATCCACATCTTCCTCAGGTTGAGGTTCTAGAAGGTTTTGTTTGAGTTGGGAGATTTGAGTCTCTAAGAACATGCTGTGAGACGCGAGGGAGTCTACCTTAATGGTTAGTTGGCTAAGGGTTTCATTAATTTGAAGACTTTGTTTTCTTACTTCTTCATTTTGGATAGTTTGTGCTTCATTTTGGATAGTTTGTGCCTCTATAAAGTGTTCAATCATAGACTCTATCCTAGAGTTAATTATCATCTCATCTGAATCCTCTATTGATGTTTCAAAATTAAAATCTTGCGATTCTTCAGAGTCTTGAAAGTAAGTTAAAGTCTCTTTTTGTGTTTCCCCGAAGCGTTGTATCATTCTACATGATTCATTAAAATCTTCCATTAATATTTCGAGATCAGATTTGTATGGTTTTGGTGATTCTTCAAAATATTGGGTGTGATAATTGTAGGAAGAATTGGGTTGAGGAAAAGTTTGGTTGAAATTATAAGTTTTTTGTGGTTCTTCAAAATATGGGGATTGGTAGTTTTGGAGGTAATTTGGGTAAGAGTAGGTTTGTGAAGCATTAAAGTTTTCCATCAGTATTTCAAGGTTGGATCTATGGGATTCTTGTGGTTCCTCATAATACTGATAATGGGCATAGGAAAAATTTGGGTCATACATGGTAAATAAAATAAAATGCCTTAGTCTATACGGTGTAACACCAGAGTTACAATATCGACTTAAATAGTCCCCGGCAACGGCGCCAAAAACTTGATCGCGACTTTATCGTCTATTAATCAGCAGACTGCAAGTGCACAGTCCTATCGCGTAGTTTTAAAAGATATCGAACCCACAGAGACTATAAATCGACCTATTGTTATCCTATGTTACGGTATACAGCTAAGGCGAATAATTCTTTAGGATTTTTGGTTAAGGAAAATATAATAAATAAATAAATAGATATCGGTACGTAATTCCTAACCTAAGGATCTAAATTTCCACCGACGTGTTACTCATGTTGATAAAAATCCTATTTCAAAAACAATACTTATCTAAAGATCCTATCTCAAACTGTCGCTCTATTGATAAGAATCATGTAATTAAATCCTAACGTATGCTTCCGCTATCCCTACCGAATATAAAACACTTTTTGAAAATAAATAAAGTTTAATTGGTTTTAAATGTCGTGTTTTTAAAAACAATACCTAGTACCTACTATCCGATTCAAACCTCAAACTGTCGCTCTGTTGGTTTCTAATCTTAGTCAGTTTATTAACCTCAAACTTTCGCTCTGTTGGTTTCTAAACCTTTTAATAAATTGAATTAGATATCTAAGTCAGAAAGAATATTTTTAACAACGTAACATTATGCCAGTTTATTTTAGATTCCTATGGATCGATTAATTTACATACCAATATCAGAACTAATTAGCCAGACATATTAATTAATTCAGACATGCATAAATAAATTGGTTCAATATATTTAAACATTACCAAAATCAAATAAATAATATCAGACAACAATAAATTAAATAACATAAAATAAATAAATAAAACCTGAAATTAAGTATGCTGGAAATAACCTTGTTCTTGACTTCTTGAATTGAAAGGAAAAATAAAATACGACAAGGAATAAATAACTGGATCTAACGTAAGGTTAGATCAGTGAAAACTAGAAAAATATAGTACTGGAATAAAATTACGAAATATGAAATAGCGGTTGTTCGGTGAAATGCCGACCGACCCTGATTCTGGAACTGGAACTTTGTATTTATAGATCCATGAAATAACTGCCAATTTCCTTAAACTCCGTACGCAAGCGAGACGTGGAGAAATTTGTGCCGTGAGAGTAGGAGGCGGACGCCTCCACGTGGATACAGGAGCTTGAGACGTGCGTCTCAAGAAGTTAGGAAGCGAGTGGGGACCACCCGAGGCGGGCGCCTCCTGTCTAGGTGGGAGTGTGAGACGACCGTCTCACACGACGTGGCAAGTGGGAGTTGAATTCTTGTCTTGTGGGCCACGCGTGCTGGGCTGCTTGCTTTGGGCTTGCTTGCTTTGGATAATTATTTTCTCCTTCTTACCACCTCCCTTTTACTATATCACATCTTTTGCTTCATTTCTTTGCTTTTTAATCCAATTTTTCCTCGATTTTACTTCTTTGCTCGATTTCTCTTTATTTAATGCAAATACCTGAAACATAGAAAATACCAACGTAATACAGAAATAAAGTGAAATAATTAAATAAAAACATTAACATTATTTATGAAAAATACATCAAATATGTTATATAAAATCGTGTTATCATCACGCTGCTCACCTTCATCACCCTTGGTACTCCCCTCGGTATGGACACTTCCTTCAGAGAGCTCAATACGGCTGACCACCTTTGGACCACCTTTGAAACGTCTTCCCATGTTGAGGAGACCAACAACCTTCTTCTTCTTGTTGATGAGCTTCTTCAGATCTTCTTGGCCTTGGACCAAGTTGATGAACATCTGCTGAAACTGAGCATTCTGAGCCTGGAGATCTTTGACAGTTTGTTCAAGAGCCATTTCTGCTAAAATAAATAGCGAGCAAATGAGAAAACCAATCTCCAATGTACCTGTGATGCAATGTTATGCTATGCTATGCGATGTTTATGCGAATGCAATGCAATGTTTTCAAGGACCTTAGAGATTTAAATTTGTTAAACAAGCAATGAACAAACATTTATTAGTACTCTTCTCATTATTCTTTTTCTTTTTAAGTACAAGAGATAGTTCGAAACAATAAAAGAAAACATATAAATCCTAAAGCACTAAGTCTCCCATGGGCGCTTCCTCTTGGTGCCGATGTAAGTGTTGATGTTTCACTCCTCGTGAAGTAGCTTGGTTAACTCTAGAACTTTCTTCGCTTGCGTAACACTGAGCTTCAAAGGTATCCATTTCTTCTTTAAGTTGAATCCGGGATCTCTTCAAGTCTTCAAAATCGTAGGCATGTCGGGATGGAGAACAAGATAGGTACGTCACCTATAGCAACAGGTTCCATAATTACTGGTAAAACAGGCGTGAATGGCATCATGAGGTTTTGAGCTCGAGCTCGCACCCATTTAAGGTAAGGTTCCCAAGGAATGAAGTTCGGGTGCCCCAAAGTCTTGGTATCAGTCTTCTTTACCATGCCCCAAGCATGTATGAACCTTCGTCGGTAATTCTGGAGATCGTGATTGTAATCGAACACAATATCTTGGAGAAGCATATCATGCGGACCATCTCTT
The DNA here is from genome assembly GCA_021764765.1 of Vicia sativa. Classification (NCBI taxonomy): domain Eukaryota; kingdom Viridiplantae; phylum Streptophyta; class Magnoliopsida; order Fabales; family Fabaceae; genus Vicia; species Vicia sativa. Next base: position 276,447,315 of record CM038793.1, read on the forward strand.
CGGGCAAAACTAAACTGACGTAGAGCTAAGGAAGGGTTGTAAGTAATACCTCCCCTTATACCAAGTAGTGGTACATTAGGGAATTCTCCACAACGCTCGATGAAGGTGAAGTCCTTTTGAGAGAAAAGGCTCCAACGGATATCGGAATGAGAGAGTGACATCAATCTTTGAGACCATCTCATCCTTTGTTCATTCTTCAAAACTGATGGAGGAAGGTGCGAAATAAACCACCTTGAAAGTAACGGGACACAACACATGAGAGTTCCTTGTCTCTTAGTAGTACGAGTGTGGAGAGAATGTAGGATGTCTCCAAGTAAAGTAGGCACTGGATTGCGGATAAGGAACAACTTGATGGCACTGACATCTATGAATTGATCCGAATTAGGGAATAGAACCAAACCATAAATTAGCAAGGCCACAATGTTTTCAAATGCATGGAAACTCATAACTTTGAGGAATTCTCGGGCTTTCTTAATTAGGAACTTGGAAAGTAAACCCTTAACTCCACTTCTAGTTTCCCAATTGGCTTCAATGTCTGAGCGCTTAAGATGTAAGGCGGATGCGATGTCTTCGAACTTAGGAACCTTTTCCAAACCGGTGAATGGCATTTGGTCGAGAATAGGCATCCCAAGTAGCTTAGAGAACTCTTCTAAGGTAGGAACCAACTGATAATCTGGAAATGTAAAGCAATGGTGTTTCGGATCAAAGAACTGGAATAGGACATGCATCATATCTTCTTCAAAATCGGAGATAACCAAATCAAGTAGATAACCATGTCTTTTGATGAACTGAGCATGGTCGGGAATTTCTGAAACCAATTCTTTGAGTTGAGAAGGGATACCCATGAAGTTGATTCGGATAGTCTTTCTAGAAGCCATAATCCCTACAAAACAGAGCAAAGATAAATCCCTAGGTCCTTGAAATAGTTAGAAATGATATGCAATGCAAATGATGTCATGATGTCATGTTTAGCACACACAAACAAGTCACACAATGAGCCTAGGTTTAAGGCTTGCAAGAGGTATAGGTGATTACCCTACCAAAAGTTTGAGTTGGTTCATCATGTCCTATAATAGTAACCGGGTTCTAGGAATCTCATATCACAGATCTTCCTCGTAGGCGCTTATTTCAATACGACGGCCAAGTGGTCGATCGAAAATGTCCCAAAAGTCTAATCTCAATGAGCGTAGCATCGAGTATCAACCAACCTCGGTCTACACCAAAGTCGGCCATCTCACTACCTTCTAATGGCCAAGATGGGTCAATTAAGGTTCTAAAAGTTTAGTTAGCGCTTGATGACACCACGCAGAAGCCAAATACTATCTTCAACTTGGGAATGAAGAGTATCGGGACAACCAAAGTGTCACGCTAACGTAGCCATCATGTTGACCGCGTAGTTATACGTCTAGCGGTCGCGATGATCTAATGCTACTTACCTAAAAGGAAACCCGGATCCGGGTGTAGGATCCCCCAACAATATAATACCCAAGCAACCCTTAAAGATAAAGCATACAATTCAAACAGAAAGCATTAAAGGTTATCTAGAAATCCCTAAGGCAATTCTCTCTTTTGGGTGCATTCCCCAGCAGAGTCGCCAGTTCTGAATACGGTGAACTGACTTTGTAGGATTTTTGTATCCAAATGTGCGGATAGCAAGAGTCGCCACCGACTTTTATTTTTATCCAATTAAGGGAAGGTAAAAGTAACAGAAAAAGACCTTCGTTAGATTCTGAGTTCGGGAGAATGGTTATGAAAAGGGAAGGTATTAGCACCCCTTTCCATCCGCAGTTTATTCTACGGGCTCTTAGTTGCTCTAGATCACTTTTTAAAATTGCTTTCTGTGTGTTTGACAAAGATGTTTTGAACTGGCATTTCGCTTTGACTTTGTAATGACTCATGTAGGAGTGTATACAAAGTGTTCGGAAATATTTTTTGAAAAGAATTTGAACTTTGAAAAAAGTGTGTGGTGTGAAAAGCATTTGATAGAGCAAGCAACTAAAAGACTTATTTACCCACTCAGAATTGGTCGTTTTGTTGTACTTCTACGTTCCTTTAGAATAGTGCTAACCATACCATTAGTTAGTAGGTAGCTCCATTCGTTGGATGTAAGCGGGACATTCGAAGGGACATCGGATGGTCATAGAAGGCAACTTGTAGAAAGTATCCTAGCACATTCGAAGGGACTATCATCATTTTTCGTAGGCGACAATCGAGGGTCAAGATCATGTATTCGGAGGCGACGTCGTGGGTCTTATGATCTTTGTATCGAAGGGACTATGATGATTTGTTTGGAAGGCAACGGTGCTAGAATACCTCTACGTTCGAGGGACATGACCATTTTGAATCGAAAGGCATCGAGAGAGAATTACCCTAAGGGGTGCGTGTGTGAGAGAAGTGTGTCAAATTCAGATATTTTATCTTGAAGATTAGTGTGAGCTATGTCCAATTATTATCTTGCCATACACGCCTAATTACTAGCAATTGATAGGGTGCGGAAATTAAAATGCGGAATGTAAAGGTGCGGAAAGATAAACCTACGCTATTACATGGCTTTGGGGCAGATACATAATTTAAACTTGCGGAAAATAAAAACCTAATTTAAACTATTACAACCCATGAGCAATTACATTATTGGAAAAATAAAACGATAAAAGAAAAAAAACGTTCGAATCGGTGCAACCTGTGAAAGAATAAGAAAATCGAGAAATGCAATATGAATTGAACAAGAGAAAAAATGTTAGAAAAATGCAAATTTTAATATGAGAAAATTAATATATGCTGGAAATATGATAAATATATTAAAATAATTTTTTGGGATTTTTTGGAAAAGATTTAATAATTAAAATGCAATTAATAAGGATTTAAATGCTAAAATAAAAATAAAATAAATATGCATGCAAAAATTATATTTTTTAATTTATTAAATTAAATAAAGGTTTTTATGAAAATAATGTAAAAAGAAAAAATGTTTTTGGTAATTTTTTAATGCAGAATAAAAATCATGAAAACAATTAAAATTGAATGCAAAAATATTGAAAATAATGAAAATATGAAAATAATTGAGTTTAGTAAAAAAAAAAACCAGAGTTGGTCTTAGCATGGTTCGAACCCGCGTCCTGGCCTTCAAACCTTGAGATCCTTCACTCTGACCGCTACGCCATGTGTGCATCCGTGTTTGAAAACTGGAACGAGTGAAATACAAGCACGCGTCGTCCTCCTATTGCCACGAACTCGCGCCAGACTTCGTCTTCTCCAATTTGAATATTTAAAAAGTCTGCGTCGGCCATGGTTCGACGCTATGTTCCTGGCAAAACTGAAAATCAAGCACGCATAATATAAATACATTCTAAAGCCATGGTTCGATTGGAAACATCATTCCGAATGCAATGGTACTGGTCTTGAGGTCCAATTTTTCCGTTTAAAGGAAACCCTAAATCGTGTTCAGGAACCCTAGCTATGGCAATACGAGTTCTAAGCCATGGAAATACAATTAACCCGCCGGATCGCTTGCAAACTTCTCACTAATCACAGAAACAACAATAAAACATGTTAAAAATGCATGATAATTGAAATACGATTTTGAAATTTTCTTGAACAAACCGATTTCGGATTCTTTGATTCTTGATGGTTTTAAGCAATGTGAGGGTCTGGATCGATTCAGGAGATGTCAAGCAATGTGTTGGACACCTCAAAAACGATTGAAAACGGCTGGAAGTAGGGTTCCCACTTGCTTGTGCACCACGGTTTTTTGAGCTTTGGAATAGGGTTTGTAGAGCAATTTTTTCGTTCTTCTTGATAGGTATGCATCATGTATTTATACTGGATGGATTTGGGATTGAATTTGGAAAGAATCAATCAATATTCAATGGAAATCAAATTTGATATTTCCATGAAAATCAAATCTTCAAAGCTTGATCAATTTCAATCCAATCTTGCCTTTCTTGCTCCAATTTCGAATTTGCTGGCATTTGTGAGTTAATTGGACCTTAAGGAAAGAATAAAATCAATCTTTGCCATTAATTTCAATTTTATAATTTATTTTAAGATTTAATTTGCATTTAAATGAATAAATTACAAATTAAATAGAAAATAAATCAAAAATTCGTGGCTTTGGGCTTGGACACCTAATTGCTTGAGGAACAAGTTAGGATGAAGAAAAGTAGGCCCATTTGCAAAAGATTTGATTTTTGAAGTATCTCTCTTTGTGCATTCCAAAATTGCCCAACTTGTGGATGGTGTAACTTGCTCAATTTTCCACATTTTTGAGTGTTCTTGGACTTTTGGAAAGCTCTAAGAGTCCTCTAACCAATGTCTTTGGTCTCATCACAATTGGAGTTACCATGCTCAATATATCTTCAAAACAAAAGTTGACTTTTGTTGACTTTGAAAATGACCGTAATGTTTTGAGCTATACCTCTCAAATGAAGCATTTTTGGACATTCTTGTGAGACATGAAGTTGTAGAGAATTGAATTTCCTTCAAAACAAGAGGTGGTGGTGAGAAAGTATGAGAAAGTTATGATCAGTCAAAGTTCAGTTGACTTTTCATCTAGAAACCCTAATTTAGAAAGTTTGACTTTTGGGCAAATCTTGAGTTTTCTTGATGAATCATGATCAACCCTTGATCAAATGATGTATGTAACTTCAAAATGAGGATGTTGACCAAAAATTATGAAGTTTGACTGTATGTTGACCATAGTTGACTTTTTGTCCAATACACCGATTTTCAACCATCGAGCAATTATTCGAGGAAACTTGACTTGTGAAGCTTGAAACTTGACATGGAGAATCTTTGAAGCATATGAGGAGGCATGAAGGCCATTGGAGATGTTGGAAATCCATCTTGACTTGAGAGATACCAAACCCTAGTTTGGGTTGATTGTCTAGGAGAGAGTTTGTCTGATCAACTCTTGAGGAATCCTTGAGCCTAGTGCATGAAATCTCTTGAGTAGATGGAGGGCAAATTTTGGGGTATGACAACTTCGAGGTACAAAATAGTGACCATCCCACAATCCTGATGGTTCACCTACAAACCAACTCTCCTAGAGAGTTATTACAGACTTAGCCCTAAAAACTACATCACTACTAAATTCGGCTGGTACTCAACCTATGTTATAAAGCTTCTTACTCAACTGGATTTGAGCCTTAAAAACATAACAAACTAACATAAAAACAACTTTCTAAAACTGCTCCAATATATTCTCCACAAATATCTCCATATTGTTATAACAACAAATAGATAATCAAAAAATCTGCAACAAATTCTCCTATAAAGTCTCCCTAATATATTTCCATAATTTAGGCTCCAAGTAACAACAAGAAAGTTGTTACAATTCTGCAAAAGATTCTCCTTAGGAATATTTTGCTTCATAATAGAATCAAATATGTCAGCTCAAACACGATGTCGTGACATCTTCTTCGACATGTTGTTCCAGATGTTGAAACATTTCAACACAACATGTTTCTCCATTAAATAGAACTTCAACCTTCTTTCTCCTTACAAGTTAATAATCATATTTAACCTATTGCTGCTAAATTAGTTTTACCAAACATAAAGCCAATCCTAAAAATAGAGAATCAACAATCTCCTCCTTTGGCTTATTTTGGCTAAAACTAATTTACATAACCTTTATATTACAGAAGTATAATAAAATATACAAGGGTTTAAACAATTTAATCCAGCAACAGCAATTTAGAAGTCTTTAGTAGTCACTATTTATGATATTTCAAACTTTACAACTGACAGTCTTCAGTCTTCTTTTACGATGTTGAAACATCATACTAGGACATCTTTCTGGCAGGTCCAACTCCAAAGTTTCTCTCCCTTAAAAGTTGCTCTTCAGAGATAGCATAACATAACCACTTCTCCCTCTTTTTAGCCATAATAAGACAAAGGTTTGCTGAAGGAGAACTCACTATAACACAGGAAACATAACATCATAGGCACTGTAACACCCCAACTAAATACCCCGAATATATCAATTAAATTAATATCTAGATCATCTTTTAATCAGAGTTAACACGGAAATCAGGGATGTCACAATTAATAAATAAAACAAATTTCATTCAAACAGTAGCCATGCTACACTGAGGATCAACATTTTCAATAATTCACCAAACTAAGACCATGTCTTACGAAAATATCATCACCAAAACGGAATAATTCAATCATTGTATTCCCACAAAATTTTAATTAAACAATAAACCAATGTCTAATTCCTCATCTAACGTTCCCTGTTACAATCTAATCGAGCATGACACGTACACGCGGACTAAACGATAAGCTCTAGAGCCATCCTCACCGACTCTTCAACTAACCTTAATCGAAATGGTAAAGTAAGGGTGAGACTTCTCATAATTAAAGCATATTATAAGTCTTTCAATCAATAATATATCACAAGCATATTATTTCACCCACTTAACATAAATTGATTCACACACAACCACATTCATCATGCATAATCATAACAATCAAAGAAGAGTAACACTGGAAGACATCCTAACATGTTACCACTTCATACAAATACAATGCAGACTCAATGCATGCGGTACCGACACGTGACCAAGTCACCCAACACTGATCCATCATCAACCGGATGCAGTACCATCGATTCGTCCATAACCACTCGGACACGAATCCAGCCTAACCACCCATCCTCACTCGGGTATCGGTTATCGGAAATCCAAGTCAAATTCCGCACAATGGGAATTAACTTCACCAAACAATGCATATGCACGCACATCACTAGCATGCAACATCAATCAGTCTATGTAATACATCAATTTAACATAACTGAATCAATCAATCAACATGATATTTCAATCAATCATGCATACAATAAACAGCAGCATAAACATGCTTTACATCCACACAATACCAATACATCCATCAACACAGGATCTCTGCTACATACAATTCAATATGCGTCAGTCAAAAGTCACCTATCTCGGAAATTGGCTCATTTTCAAAATAATTTCAAGTTTTGGAAAATATTTTCATTTCATAAAATAGAGCATTAAATTTAGAAAATAACGTCCAAAACAGCGCTCAAAACGGACTTACGATTTGAAAGTTATGAATTTTCAAAGTTTAACATTTTCCAAAAATTAGAAGTGGAACCGGTTCCTACATATACAGAACCGGTTCTGAAAAGTTCCAAAACCGCGGAAAATGTATGGGAACCCGTTCCTACCCATACAGAACCGGTTCACGAGTGCATTTCCGATTTACTAATTTTTCAAAGTGGAACCGGTTCCTCCCCAGGAACCGGTTCCACGTGTTAAAAGCCATTTCCACTTTTGACAGCATTCTTTCATTCTCAATCAAACACAAACTTACTCATACGAATCTCAACATGGAAAACACCAAAACATATCCAATATGCATCATTATCACATCACACAACATATTTTCATCATTTCTTTCCATCTACTGACACCCTAATTATTTTCAATACATATTCTGACACAATCATACACAATCTGACACAATCTGACACAATTAGGTATACATCCATGGAAACCTAGAAATTCTCAAACTAAGGTTTCCTAACATGCTATGATCTATATTATCAAAATCAAAACCTATAATACGAAATCAATCGAAATCACCCCTTACCTTGTGGGTTCTTCGAATTCTGACACTTCTAGGTCTTCTTCCTTCTTTTCTCCTCTTCTCACTTCACGTATCTTATTTTCTCCAAAAATGACTCCTTTTTTCCTCCTTTTCTTATTAAATTCCTTTTATTCCTTTTTAACATAATTAAAATAAATCAATTAATGTGAGTAGAGTCTTTTACTCCTCACACCCCACTTTACTCAACATACTTCCAATAAATCCATATTTAATCTCAATAATTCAATATATTAATAAATTATGTTCTCAATTAATTTAATAATTAAAAATCATAATTATTTAATTACCAAATTATTTTTGGGGTGTCACAACTCTCCCCAACTAAAAGAGTTTTCGTCCTCGAAAACATACCTCAGACGAATAATTCGGGATAGGAGTCCTTCATCTGACTCTCCAGCTCCCAAGTGACATTTCCATCAGCTGGTCCTCCCCAAGCCACTCTTACCAATGCAATCTCTTTGCCTCGCAACTGTTTCAACTTCCGATCCTCAATTCTCGCAGGTACTGCTTCCACAGTCAAATTCTCTCGTACCTGTATATCATCTACCCGAATTTCATGAGACGGATCAGCAATGTACTTCCTCAGCTGAGACACATGAAAAACATCATGCAAATTTGCAAGTGACGGCGGCAAAGCAATCTGATATGCAACCTTCCCAACTCTCTTGGTAATCTGAAAAGGACCAATAAATCGTGGAGTCAACTTCCTTGACTTCAAAGCTCGACGAATACCAGTCATCGGAGTAACCCGCATAAACACATGCTCTCCTTCACTGAACTCAAGGTCTTTCCTCCTCTTATCATGATAACTTTTCTGACGACTCTGAGAAGTTCTCATCTTCTCCTGAATCATCTTAATCTTTTTCGAAGTCTGCTGCACAATCTCTGGTCCAATCACGACTCTCTCCGCCATACCAACACAATGGTGTCCGACACCTCCTACCATACAATGCCTCAAACGGTGCCATACCTATACTCGAGTGAAAGCTATTGTTGTAGGTAAACTCAATCAATGGCAGATAGCTATCCCAAGCTCCACGCTTCTCTAACACACAAGCTCTCAACAAATCTTTCAACGACTGAATCGTTCTTTCCGTCTGACCATCTGTCTGCGGATGATAAGCGGAACTCAAACGCAACTTGGTACCCAAAGCTTCTTGCAATCCCGTCCAGAACTTAGATGTAAACCTCGGATCTCGATCCGACACAATACTAGAAGGGATACCGTGCAAACTCACAACCCTTTCAACGTACAATTCTGCCAACTTCTCCATCGGATAATCCATTCTTATCGGAATGAAGTGAGCAGATTTTGTCAACCTATCCACAATAACCCAGATAGAATCACAGTTCTTCGCTGTTCTTGGCAACCCAGACACAAAATCCATTGAGATTCCATCCCATTTCCATTCTGGAACAAATAACGGCTCCATCAATCCTGACGGTTTCTGATGCTCGATTTTCAACTTCTGACAAACCAAACAAGCATACACAAACTCAGCAATCTCCTTTTTCATTCCCGTCCACCAAAACAACTTTTTCAAATCATGGTACATTTTAGTAGCACCGGGATGAATACTCAACCCGCTACGATGTCCTTCTTCCAAAATACTCTTCCTAATCTCGGCAACATCCGGAACACACACCCGATCACCAAACCTCATAACACCATTCTCGTCAATTCGGAACTCGCCTCCTTGACCTTGGTTGATCAATGTCAACTTATCAACTAAACCAACATCAGATTTATGTCCATTTCTAATCTCTTCCAGGATACCACTAGTTAGCTTCAACATACCCAATTTCACACTATTCTGAGTAGTTTCACAAACCAACCTTAAATCTCTGAACTGCTCAACCAAATCTAACTCACGGACCATCAACATCGACATATGCAAGGACTTCCTACTCAAAGCATCTGCAACCACGTTTGCTTTACCAGGATGGTAATTCAAACCAAAATCGTAATCCTTTAAGAATTCTAACCATCTTCTCTGCCTCATGTTCAACTCTTTCTGATCAAAGAGATACCTCAGACTCTTATGATCACTAAATACCTCAAACCGAGAACCATATAAATAGTGTCTCCACAACTTTAAAACAAATACGACAGCTGCCAACTCCAAATCATGAGTCGGATAATTCCTTTCATGCACTTTCAATTGTCGTGAAGCATAAGCCACAACCTGCTTATCTTGCATCAACACACCACCTAATCCCATTAATGATGCGTCACAATACACCACAAAAGACTTAGTCGGATCTGGAAAAATCAAGATCGGAGCACTTGTCAGCCTCTGTTAGGAATTTGAGCTTTGCTAGAGATAGATTGCTTAGATTCTTACCTAGGATGATTATCTGTTAGTTTCTGAATGCTAGGAATGGGTTTAGAGCTGACATTCACTATAGAATATCCGAACTTAATGCCTCTACGTCGGTGAAGTATGCTAGGAATGGGTATGGAGGTGACGCAGTTGACTTCTTTGTTGTCGAGGTATGCCAGGGATGGATATTGAGATGATTTAGGAGGATTCTCAATTTGGGTTAGAAATAGCTTAGATTGTGAGAGGTATGTGATGACACGGAAGTAACGTGGCCGAGTATGACACGTGGTAGATTTAAGTCGTGACGGTAGTTTACATTTCGGACAAGTTGTCTATCCTTTATACTTTTGTTCATTTTCGCCATTTTGTTGCGGGGCCAAGCAAAGAGTTGGTATTATTTTTACGGGTGATATATACCGGTTAGGTTATATCGTATCGTGTCCACAGAGATTGGTTATTGATTCGTCGTTCGACAATTCTACCGTTAATGAGTTTGAGATTAAAAGAAATGAAAATAAAAGACAAAAAGTAAATGAACAAAAGTATAAAGGATGAGGGAACGAATGTAAACCATAGACTTAAATCTACCACCGTGTCATACTCGGCCACGTTACTTGTCCATGTCATCACATACCTCTCACAATCTAAGCTATTTCTAACCCAAATTGAGAATCCTCTAAATCATCTCAATATCCATCTGCATACCTCGACAACAAAGAAGTCAATCGTCACCTCCATACCCATTCTGGCATACTTCACCGACGCGAGGCATTAAGTTCGGATACTCTATAGTGAATGTCAGCTCTAAACCCATTCCTAGCATTCAGAAACTAACAGATAATCATCCTAGGTAAGAATCTAAGCAATCTATCTCTAGCAAAGCTCAAATTCCTAACATAAAGTAAAAACCTAAGATAACCACCGACACAAATTCGTAAAGCAAACTTTATACAAGCCAAAGGCGATAAATATACAAGAGTTATGAGTAGAAATACATACAAACCCAACAAAAGAGAAATACACAAAGAGGAGAAGAGATAAACCACAAATCTACATTGGTTGTCAAAGTCAATCGAAGAGCAATCCACCTCCAATCATCAAAATGCAAGCTCCAATGTTGTTTTCCAAGCAAATCCATCAAAAATATGAAGGTGATGGTGTTGGGACTCAAAAATACCCAACCCATAACCTAAAAATGTGTTTTAGCCCCTTTAAAGAATTACGATGTCGCGGGGCGCTATTCGCTAAGCGCGATCCGCTATTTCGACATTTTATTTTTGCCGTATCTTGAGAACCATAACTCGAATTGCCGGGTTGAAGCGTTGGAAAGCTTATTCAATGCTCTATCCAACCATGAAGAAATATCAACCAAATTGATGATTTTTATTGTGTTGAATTTGAGCTTTATTCGATGACGTATTGTGCAAAATCGCACTCTTGAAGCTTAGCCTTTGGCCTTTATTACTCAATGCTCCAATTATGAATGAATACCTATAAAAGAGATGGAAAAACTATCAAATGATACAATATTTACACAAAAACTCAATTATTCTATTATGTACATATTTATACAAAAAGCGGGGGATTTATTCGAAGAATATCAACAAAAGAACGGATAAGTGCCACAAAATGTATATACAAAATAACTACATTTTGGCACTTATCAGCCTCCTCTTCAGCTCTTGAAATCCTTTCTCATATTCAAAATCCCAAACAAACACCTGACCCTTCCTGGTCAACTTAGTCAATGGTAACGCTAGTTTGGAAAACCCTCGATAAACTTAGGTAATAACTGCAAGACCCGAAAACTACGGATCTCAAGCATTCTTGGTGCTTCCATCGAGATACCGCCTACCTTCAGGATCAACAGCAATTCCATTCTTGGAAATTACATGCCCAAGAAAACTCACCTCCTCTAACCAGAATTCACACTTGGACAACTTCGCATAAAGCTTCTTTTCTTTCAACAATTCCAACACAACTCTGAGATGTTCTGCATGGTCCTCATCGCTTTTCGAATAAATCAGAATATCATCGATGAACACTACTACGAACTTGTCAAGATACGGATGAAATATCCTGTTCATATACTCCATGAAAACACCAGGTGCATTAGTAACTCCAAACGGCATAACGGAATATTCATAATGTCCATACCTCGTTCTAAATGCAGTTTTCTGAATATCCTCTGACTTCACACGAATCTGATGATATCCAGATCTCAGATCAATCTTACTAAACACACACGCTCCAACGAGCTGATCCATCAAATCATCAATCCTCGGCAAAGGATACCGATTCTTGATTGTAACTTTATTCAACTGTCGGTAGTCAACACATAACCTCATTGAACCTTCCTTCTTCTTAACCAATAACACCGGAGCACCCCACAGCGAAACACTCGGACGAATAAACTTCTTCTCCAACAATTCTTCTAACTGCTTCTTCAGTTTAACTAATTCAGATGCCGACATGCGATAAGGCGCCATCGACACCGGACTAGTTCCAGGAATCAAATCTATAGTAAATTCTACCTCTCTCTCAGGTGGCAATTCACTAACGTCTTCCGGAAACACCTCTGGAAATTCATTCACCACTGGCAATCCATCACTCTTTGCCTTTCCCTTCGCTTCTATCGCGGAATACAACATAAACACCACCGCACCATCTTTCGCAGCTAGGTTCATCTGCTTTGCTGACATAATCTCACTTTCGACCTTAACCTCTTCAGGGAAAATGACCGTCTTCTCAAAATAGTTGATATGAACCTGGTTGAATTCCAACCAGTTCATTCCAAGGATGATATCAAGTTGTTCTAGCGGTAGGCACACTAAATCCATACCGAAACCCCTATCAAAAATCACAACAGGACAATTCCTACAAACATACGAAGTAGTCACTGAACCCGACGCAGGAGTATCAATAACCATACTTCCATCCATATTAGAAATTTCCAAATTCAATCTCTTAGCACAATCTAACGCAATAAAAGAATACGTAGCTCCAGTATCAATAATCGCAATCAAAGGTATGTCATTAATAAAACATGTACCTTTAATCAGCCGATCATCTAGTTTAGTTTCTGATCCAGACAATGCAAACACTTTACCACCAGCTTGCTCTTTCTTGGGTTTTATGCCGAGGACAGTATGACCCTCTTCACCACAGTTGTAGCAAGTCACCACTTTCACTCTGCGGTCATGGCCACATGGCGAACTTTCCACACTTGAAACACTTCTTATCATTGCTTTCATACCCACCGTCGATGTCTGTCTCACCACACTTGTAGCATAACGGAAGAACTAGAATCTCCTCCACGAGACTTCTTCCAACCACTGGATCTCTGATTATTCCTATCATAAGGCTTACCACGATCCATCTGTTGCTTACCTTTCCTATCAACATACCCTCGAGCATTCGACTTAGTGTTAGCAAGATCCTCATCTAGAATCCCTCTGCGATCAACGGATCGAAAATCTTCGGATACGCTGATACCGAATACCCTGCTTAATCTCATCACGAAGACCATTTTCAAACTTGATACATTTGGAAAATTCCCCATCTGCATCGTTGGGGTAATGAGCATAATACTTCGCTAACTCAGCAAACTTCGAAGCATACTCACTGACAGTCTTGTTACCCTGCTTGAGTTCCAGAAACTCAATCTCCTTCTTACCTCTGATGTCCTCAGGAAAGTACCTTCTCAGAAAAGCTCTTCGGAACACAGCCTAATTCAATGCAACACCATCTTCTTCCAGTTCAGTTCTGGTAGCAACCCACCAGTCATCAGCTTCCTCAACTAACATGTGAGTTTCATATCTCACCTTCAGCCCCTCTGCACAGTCAATCACTCTGAAGATCCTCTCGATCTCCTTCAACCACTTCTGAGCACCTTCGGGATCATGTGTGCCCTTGAACAACGGAGGATTATTCCTCTGAAAATTCCCCAATTGTCTGTCAGCACCAATCGCAGCTCCCTGCAGGTTCCCTCCGAGCACTCCAGCCAACATTTCCAAAGCCTCAGCAATAGCATCATCATTCCTTCCGTTACCTCTGCCGGCCATTGTTCTTGTAACATAACAAAACAATCTACATCAGCACACAAGTATCGACAGTGTCACTTCACACTAGTCGCATACTAAAGGGATAACGACACAGGACAAGACCGACTATGCTCTGATACCACTATTGTAACACCCCAACTAAATACCCCGAATATATCAATTAAATTAATATCTAGATCATCTTTTAATCAGAGTTAACACGGAAATCAGGGATGTCACAATTAATAAATAAAACAAATTTCATTCAAACAGTAGCCATGCTACACTGAGGATCAACATTTTCAATAATTCAGTCAAACTAAGACCATGTCTTGCACAGCGGAAAATATCATCACCAAAAACGGAATAATTCAATCATTGTATTCCCCACAAAATTTTAATTAAACAATAAACCAATGTCTAATTCCTCATCTAACGTCCCCAGTGTTACAATCTAATCGAGCAGACACAACACGCGGACTAAACGATAAGCTCTAGAGCCATCCTCACCGACTCTTCATTGCTAACCTTAATCGAAATGGTAAAGTAAGGGTGAGACTTCTCATAATTAAAGCATATTATAAGTCTTTCAATCAATAATATATCACAAGCATATTATTTCACCCACTTAACAAAATTCACACACACAACCACATTCATCATACATAATCATAACAATCAAAGAAGAGTAACACTGGAAGACATCCTAACATGTTACCACTTCATACAAATACAATGCAGACTCAATGCATGCGGTACCGACACGTGACCAAGTCACCCAACACTGATCCATCATCAACCAGATGCAGTACCATCGATTCGTCCATAACCACTCAGACACGAATCCAGCCTAACCACCCATCCTCACTCGGGTATCGGTTATCGGAAATCCAAGTCAAATTCCGCACAATGGGAATTAACTTCACCAAACAATGCATATGCACGCACATCACTAGCATGCAACATCAATTTAACATAACTGAATCAATCAATTAACATGATATTTCAATCAATCATGCATACAATAAACAGCAGCATAAACATGCTTTACATCCATACAATACCAATACATCCATCAACACAGGATCTCTGCTACATACAATTCAATATGCGTCAGTCAAAAGTCACCTATCTCGGAAATTGGCTCATTTTCAAAATAATTTCAAGTTTTGGAAAATATTTTCATTTCATAAAATAGAGCATTAAATTTAGAAAATAACGTCCAAAACGGCGCTCAAAACGGACTTACGGTTTGAAAGTTATGAATTTTCAAAGTTTGACATTTTTCAAAAATTAGAAGTGGAACCGGTTCCTACATATAGGAACCGGTTCACGAAAAGTTCAAAACCGCTCGGAAAATGTATGGGAACCCGATTCCTACCCATACAGGAACCGATTCCTGAGTGCATTTTTCCAGTTTTTACCAATTTTTCAAAGTGGAACCCGGTTCCTCCCCACTGGGAACCGGTTCCCACGTGTTAAAAAGCCATTTCCTGCACTTTTGACAGCATTCTTTCATTCTCAATCAAACACAAACTTACCCATACGAATCTCAACATGGAAAACACCAAAACATATCCAATATGCATCATTATCACATCACACAACATATTTTCATCATTTCTTTCCATCTACTGACACCCTAATTGTTTTCAATACATATTCTGACACAATCATACACAATCTGACACAATTAGGTATACATCCATGGAAACCTAGAAATTCCCAAACTAAGGTTTCCTAACATGCTATGATCTATATTATCAAAATCAAAACCTATAATACGAAGTAATCAATCGAAATCACCCCTTACCTTGTGGGTTCTTCGAATTCTGACACTTCTAGGTCTTCTTCCTTCTTTTCTCCTCTTCTCACTTCACGTATCTTATTTTCTCCAAAAATGACTCCTTTTTTCCTCTTTTCTTATTAAATTCCTTTTATTCCTTTTTAACATAATTAAAATAAATCAATTAATGTGAGTAGAGTCTTTTACTCCTCACACCCCACTTTACTCAACATACTTCCAATAAATCCATATTTAATCTCAATAATTCAATATATTAATAAATTATGTTCTCAATTAATTTAATAATTAAAAATCATAATTATTTAATTACCGAATTATTTTTGGGGTGTCACAGGCACCATCTTCACAAAGAAGGAGAAATATTGAGGCCATGATGCACATGAGAAAGAAGATACTAAATACTCCCCCTCAAATTGAGAACTTTGCTACGACACGGATTGACACAATATCCTCTTTTGGAGCACAGAAGGAAACTCACTAACAAAAACAAACACTTGAACTATCCATTTACATAAATAGAGAACCAGGCCTATATATTGGACTACTCAAAAGACAAGACACAATTTGTGTTCATAACTCAAAAACAAGACATAGAACAAAAATACTTCCATAAAATGCAAGAACCAACAAACTCATAATAGGACATCCTATTCAATATCTTTGCAAAAAACGCTACAAAGATTGACTTCAAACTTAACTATGTCTGAACACTACCCTTTTCTTATGTTTGCCACATGTTGACAAACATCACCTTCACAGACTCTAAACTTACCCATATCCGAATGAAGGACATGAGAGTAAAACAAACAAAGACACAATGTAACACGGTGGGAGAACTGACTTGTTTGTTTTGCATTTTATCGCAAATGTTGCGGATAGCAAAAGTCGCCACCGACTTTTCTTTTATCCAATTAAGGGAAGGCGAAAAGAACAAGAAAAGACCTTCGTTAGATTCTGAGTACGGGAGGCAGTTATGAAAAGGGAAAGTATTAACACCCTTTTCATCTGTAGTTACCTACGGGCTCTTAATTGCTTAGCTCACTTTAATTGCTTTTTTTGTGTGTGTTTGAAAAGATTTTTGAAAAGACATTTCACTTTGACTTCGTAATGATTCACACTGGAATGTATACGAAGTGTTTGGAAATGTTTTGTTTTGGAAAAGAAACTTTGTAATGATTCACGCTGGAATGTATACAAAGTGTTTGAAAATGTTTTTGAAAGTGTGAGATGTGAAAATGATTTTTTTGATTGAGCAAGCAAAAGAGACTTATTGCCCACATAGAACGGTAGTTTCCGTGTTATTTTGCTTTCCTTTAGAATAATACTATCCGTACCATTAGTTGGTAGGTAACCTTATTCGTTGGATGTAAAGGGACATTCGAAGGGACATAGGATGGTCATAGAAGGAAACATGTAAAGACATCTTAGCATATTCGTAGGGACGATCATCACTTTTCGTAGGCAACAATTGAGGGACGAGATCATATATTCGTAGGCAACATCGAGGGTCATCGAGGGACTATGATCTTTAATTCGAAGGGTCTATGATGATATGTTTGAAAGCGTCTTAGCTAAGATATCCCTATGTTCGAGGGACATGATCATTATTTGTAAGGCAATAAGAGAGGATACCCTAAAGGGGGTGCATGTGTGAAGAAAGTGTGTTGTATTCAGATATTTATCTAGTGATTAGTGATATATGTTTATTTTTATCTTTCCATACATGCCTAGTTACTAGCAGTTAATAGGTGCGGAAAATAAATTGCAGAAATGTAAGGTGCGGAAAAGTAAATCCTACGCTATTACATGGCTTTGGGGCAGATACATAATAGGAGGTGCGTAAAGTAAAAGCAGAAATGCAAATTTATGCTACTACAGAATAAAACTTTGTGACCTATACATCCTTTCTAGAATTTAAATGCAAAAAGAAATAAAATAGAAGAAAAACGGCCTAAGTGAATACCTAAATCCTAATTGCAAAAAGGAAAATATTTTTGGTATTTTTGAAGGTTGATTTTAATGTAAAAATTCTAATTCTAATTGATTTTAATTAATAAAAGAAACTTAATTTAAATTAAATGATTAACCTAAATTAAACTAATTAAATTAATTAATTAAAAAAATATAGAGAAAATTATTTGTGAAATTAATCCTAATTAAGCTAATTGTTTAACCTAATTACTAATTAATTAATTGAAATAATTATAAAAAAAAGGAAATAAGAAAATAAACAGCAGAAAAAATAAAAAGGATGAGGGTTTTCGTCAGAGGTTCTGACAGAAATTGGCACAAAAGCTAGTCCTTCTTTGAGTGACGCGCCTTGGACATCCAGAAGCTTGAGCTTTTGGAAGGGACCCTTCTAAGGGTGTCCAGAAGTTGGGGCTTCTGGAGGTGAAAATTCTGAAAGGGTCCAGAAGCTGGAGCTTCTGGAGATTCTGCATCTGGGGGTCCAGAAGCTGGAGCTTTTGGAGATTCTGTTGTTGGGGACGTCCAGAAGCTGGAGCTTCTGGAGGATCTAGTGCTGGGGACGTCCAGAAGCTAGGGCTTTTGGAGATGATACTTTTGGAAACTCTGAGACCTATGTTAATTAAAAAATTGGAAAAACAACAAAAGGTGGGGTTCGAACCCACGACTTGAGGCAGAGAGAGACATAGCGCGCACAAGGTAGACCGCTGGGGCGGTGATACATTCATTTATATTGTTGGAATCATAAGTATGTATGTGTTGCTTGTTCTTGAGTCAGAGGCGCCAAAGCAACGCTCCAGTTGTCTTCTCTTGCCATCTGGAGATTCGATCCTGCAAAATAAACAAGATAAATGCAAATAAAGGACCCTACCCCCTAATTCGAACCCCAGGAATCCAATGGTGGTGTTTTTACAGCCTGAAAGTCCCTGTATCGGTGGGTTCGAAGCTCACAACTTCTTATGCCCTAATAATGGCAGCACGGGATCTAAGCCCTAAAGCTCACATGTAACACATTGTACCTGTTCTAAATGATATCCTGAGATCATACAAACAAACAAAAACGGTTAATAATGCATGGATTGAAAGAAATGAATTATAGGAAAATACCAAATCGAAGAAGCTTGGATGAGCGATTTCTGGATGCTTTGGGATTGTGTAAAGCCTGGGAGCGACTCCTAGAATGCTCAGGAGAGTGAATGGATGGTTGGAATGGCTTGAAACTTCCTGGAAATTGAAACACGATTTTGCAAGTTTGTGAAATATTTTGAGAGATTTCTAGGGTTTGTAAGAGGCTAGCAATCCGTGTAAGAGGCTGGCAAATCACCCCTTTGTCTTGTGAAGGTGTTAAGTATATAAAGAGGAGTGGAAATATGTCAAGACTTTAAGAGAAAATATATTCTTTAAATGAAGAATATTTGATTGGAAATTTGTATGAAATCTTTTCAAATTTGGCTTAGTCTTTTCCTTAATCTTCTTGCACAAAATTGACAGCTCTTCTGGGCTTCCTTGGTCCTCAAGACATGCACAAATCAAGCCCACCTTGTATTAATAATCATTCTTGTATTTTATTTAATTAAATTTGAATTTAAGCCATTTAATTAAAAAATAAATAAATAAAAAATATAATCTTTTATTTTGTGTTGATTGTATGAATGCATGAAAGTGATCAAGGTATTTTTTTTAATTTTGAGCACAACTACCTTTGCCAAATATTCAATTCACCTTATGAGTGTATGATCATTTATTAACCCCTTTGAGCTTTTATCAATATCCATGTGTATTTGAACTTGATGCTTGTCTTTGAGTGTTGAATTCACCTTTTTTTATGGATGTTGATTTCTTTGTTTCTTGAACCCTCAACTATTTATTGTTGTATGCATTTTTACTTTGCCTTAGAAAGTAGGGAGTATTCACACATTAATGTTGGTTGAATTCAAGTTGGGCAGAGGAATGTTTATGTACTTATATTGTGGTTGGTATGAGGTTAAGAGAAAAGAAAAAAAATGTGAAAAAGAAATATTAGAAAAAGAAAGAAAAAAAAGAGAAAAAAAAGAGAGAGAAAATTTGAAAAAGAAAAACAAAAAGAGTATGAATAGTGTTGTGTTAATAACTGAGGTGTTTGGGTTTTACAATTTGTGATGAAGAATAATTTTGATTGAGATTTTATGCTTGAGTCTTTTCGAGTTGATCACTCCCTTAGGTTTCGGCAAGTTTTTGTCTCGATTAGCTTTAGGACTTATCACTTGTTTGTTAACAAAGTCACATTACAACCTTGAAAAGCCCTTGTGATTCTTGCATTTGTATTTTCAATGCGTTTTTGGATGAATGCATAATTTAGTCTTTTGTTTGCAAGATTGTGGATGAGTGTTTTTTTTATCTCTCGCCTTTGTGTGTTCTTCATCTACCGATGAATTTTTGCTAGGTGTGATTCATGATTGAGCTTGTTTTGTTTTAGAATGTTTTGCATAATTTTTGTGCTTAGGATTTGTTTCGTTTATATGTTATTATTGTAGTATGGTGGTAAGTATGTATTTGTCGTGTATGTTTTTGTTTGAACCATACATTTGTTTTCCGTTTCAAAAACTTGTTGATTCGTGATTATTTGATTATCATTCTTTGTTTCTTTGAGTTATTTGACTTTGTTTGAGAACAAACAATGTGTCAAGTTGGGGAGAGTTGATAAGTGCCAAAATGTAGTTATTTTGTATATATGTTTTGTGGCACTTATCCATTCTTGTTTGTTAATAATTGGTGAATAACCCCTCTTTTTGTTGTAAATACGTTTTATTGCGTTTTGTGTACATATTGTATCATTTGATTAGTTTTGTATATATTTTGTAGGTATTTGTTTCATTATTGGAGCATTGAGAATAAAGTCCAAATGGAGCTCCAAGATGCATGTTGATTAATAAAGGAATAAGGCTAAAATAGGAAGCCAATGGAAGTTATGCAGGAAAGCAACAAAAGTTGTTGGACTGAGTTGTGTCGTCGGGCAATGGCAGGAGAGGGTCATCGCGTCTGCGTCGCTGGGCGATGGTGGAGCGAGAGTAAGGTTAAATTTTGGAGTTTCGCTCTTCCTTGTTTCCCTGCTGGTCGCTGGGTGAGGAAAAGATATTTTGTCAGGCGAAGCTAACCATCGTCGGGCAACGGTAGATATTTATGCCAGTTGAGGACATGGCTTAATTTGAACCATGTTAATAAGAGCATCGTCGGGCGAAGCTTTTAGGTCGTCGGGCGACGCTGCGAAAACAGAATTTTCTTTATCTTTCCTTTTCATTTCATTTTGTAGTTATGGTTTTTGGGGTGAGGTTTTGCTTCCAAATTCCATCACCTTTATAGTTTTTGATAGATTAGCTTAGAAAACAACATTAGGGTCTTGCTCATGGATGATTGGAGGTGGGTTGCTCTTCGGTAAGCGTTGACAAACTGGTGCAAATGAATATTTTATCTCTTATCTTCTCTATGTATTTCTCTATTGTTGGTTATGTTTGTATATTTACTCTGAACACATGTATATTTATCGCCCTTGGCGTTGTATAAAGTTTGCTTTATGAATATGTGTTGGTGATTGTCTTAGGTTTTTACTCTATTTTAGAGATTTGAGCTTTGTTAGACATAGACTGCTTAGATTCTTACCTAGGATGATTATCTGTTAGTTTCTGAATGCTGAAAATGGGTTTAGAGTTGACATTTACTTAGAGTATCTGATCTTAATGTCTATGTGTTGTTGAGGTATGCTAGAGATGGATATCAAGGTGATGCAGTTGAATTCTCAATTTGGGTTAGAAATAGCTTAGATTGTGAGAGATATGTGATGACACAGACGAGTATCATAGGCTGAGTATAACTGGATGATAGATTTTAGTTTGTGACGGGTAGTGTGCATTCATTCCGGACAAGCTGTTTATCCTTTATATTTTTTGTTCATTTACTTTTTGTCTTTACTTTTCAACCATTTAATCCCAAACTCATTAACGATATAATTGTCGAACGACGAATCAATAACCAATCTCTGTGGACACGATACGATATAACCTAACCGGTATATATCATCCGGTAAAAATAATACTTTACTTTTTACTTATCTGCTATACCGCTCCACAACACATAGTCTTGTTGTCTCATATCAATATTGCATATATGCATCCTTAACAGTCCGGATTTGGCTTATGTTGTTGGCCGGATTTGGCTTATGTTGCTGCCCATTCATATTATTATTCAGCACGTCAGCTTCCTAATTCTTCAAGCGACACATTTAACGGATCCCTAAAACTCAAGTTACAATACTTTGAAAAAAATTCTAGGCAACATTACCTTTGTATCGCCCAGTGACGTTGGAGTGACGCGTCCCTCCCCATAAATTTTCCAGGATGCTATATTTTTGTACCTTTCTATGTTATTCCCTTTATGACCTAATATATCACCATATATTACCACCATACCCTAATTATCTCTACACGCCAATTACTCTATTTTATTATTAAATAATTCTAACTAAAATAAACTAAATTATTATTATAACTTTAAATAATATAAGTACAATTATTTAATTTTAAATAATAGTAATTAACACTTTAATTCATATTATCCTATAACATACCACACACATCACATAGAAAATCATCAAAAAGTTCACCAATAATCAAATAAATAATTAATTCTAAATTTGGAGTGTTACAATTTTTCCAAGAAATGCCTCCTTGCTTCCTTTTTATCCTTCTCCACCGACTCTTTTACACCTATTTTTGTAGCTGTAGACCCAATGAAATTTCTTCACCGTCTCTCCTTTACTACACTATGAAAGAATACTATTGAGTTACCCTCACTATCCTGCTTAAGCCTCGATTTTTGGTGAAACGTGTTTTCTTTTATTTGAATTTTTGATCATATCTAGTAAGTCTTTGTGGTTGTAATCAAGTTTGATTATAGTTGATTAAGTCCTTGTCAAAAGGCGAAATCAACTTGGCGGGTGGACTAGAGGTAGCTTCGTTAATAGCGAACCATGATAAAAATATTGTGTTCATTATTTTTATTCTAAGTTATTTGTTTCTTATCTTGGATAACGAAAAAGTTTCAATCTTGAAATTCAATTCAATCCCCCCTCCCTTTCTTGTGTTTTAAACATGTTTAGCTTTGAACCAAAACAAACAATCCTTAATGGATGAATTATTCAACAAAGATAATTATCCTTGGTGAATTTACAATTATACGCTTCCGGAATATATAGTTTTCACCAAATTAAAGATTTTTCTCAAAAGCACTACAATTAATTTCTAAGCGAGAGAAAGTTAGAAAACATCTTTTAGATAGTGAGAAGTGATATATGAGAACTCGTGATTTTGGTTGTAAAAAAATGAGAGAATGAATCTTTATTTATAAGATAGAGGTTGCCACAAAAAAGAAAAAATTTTAGAGCCAAAATTAATTAGTTAATCGATTGGCATCATGCTCCAATCGATTGGTTGACCTAAAAATAAATGCTTAGAAGGTTTTAAAGAAGAGAAAAAAAAGATAGAGGTGTTACCATTCATTAAAACATTGTCCTAAATATTTGGGGTGCATTTTTGCACTAACCCAATTGATTGGATATAAATGTCACCGTCAATCAATTGGCTTGTACAAAAAATTGTACATAACTTTTCTAACAACTCTTAATTCAACTGGCAGGCTTCAAATATTTTTAGAAATATTTTCCTAATAAAAATAAATTTAAAAATTATTTTAGTGTGTGATTAGTCATAGTATAATTTTATGAAAAAATCCATGTGTTTTTACAATACTTGAATTGTCGGTATATTAGGATGAGCTTTTACATTTTCTGTCTATTACACTTTGAACCTTCAAGATTTGTCAAATAATTCAGTCATAGAAACACATGCTTGAGTTCTTCTTCAAAATAAAGTTTGAGATTTATTCCAAGTACCATCGTCAAAAGATCTTTGAAAAGAACATTAAATTCTAACTTGTGTGTTTGCATCTTTAACTACTTGTTAACCACGCAAATTGCATCGTAAATAACTCTTTATTAGTTATCATTATGAAAAACATATTAATCTTCAAGTTCTATCTCTAACCTCATGGTTTCACATTCTCCTCATTATCTAATGCTTTTAAAGCACTAGCAATATCGTAAAATTTAACTAGGTGACTAATTGGATCCTAATAATCAGTCATGTGAAATGTATTTTGATAATCATATGAATCCTATATGATCGCTATTGGATTAATATATCAAAGTATTAGTATTGATTAAAAAATAACAACAATGACATAGCAAAAACAAGATTACCTATAACCTTTATATTAAATATTTTGCAATGAATGATAAATTCTTTGTAAAACAATTTCAGGAAAATCTTCACACACATTCAAATAAAATAATTTCAAGGAAGATCCTCACACACATTCAAATAGACATGCCTACATGTTAACTTAAACAAGAATTTAAAGCCGACATAAAAGATTTTATGGTACAATATGACAGCAAAATTGATAAGAACATTACATTTGAATGAAAACTGTTTATATATATATATATATATATATATATGCTAAATGATACACCGCCACACAATCTGATATTCAAAATAGGATTTTGTCTAATAAAAGACAAAAAATATTTTTCCTTTGAAGAGGTTATGTATGATATTTCCAAATTAATAAATATCCCGACCTTAGCTCAGTTGGTAGAGCGGAGGACTGTAGTTGGTTAAATGCCGAATGGAAATCCTTAGGTCACTGGTTCGAATCCGGTAGGTCGGAATTTTGTATTATTTTTTAGTTTTTTAAACATTTTCTTCAACGTTTTAACTCTCTGCAATACTGTACGAGCATGTATTATGTATAGAAAATCCATCTAACTTGACCAATTCAATCAAAAACTTGCAAAGTTGGAATCATTTCAACAAGTTTATGCTTTTCAATTTTACATAAATATAAAAGGTAAAATAGGTCAAAGCTCCTTTTTATTGACAATTATTAGGACTTCAACTCTTTTAAAAAATGAGGGAGAAGCTTTCAACATAACTAGATTATCACACATGAAATACAAATTTTTTGGGCAGTCTTTAAAATAAACTTTCTAACAAAGTATACCATTTAAAAATACACTGCAGGACACATGTGATTTTACAGTCAAAAATGTGACACTTGTCTTAATACTGAATACATTTATGCAATGGAATATACAAGTGAACTTAAATAAATTATCTCAATATTTGAGATAAAAATATAATATGGTAATAATTTCTAGTACATAGTAACATAGAGTATAGTAAAAAAAAACTTTTATAATTTACTATTTTGTTATATACTATATAGACCAAATAATTGTCTTTTTTAAAAAAACTTACATTGTTTAGAAATATTTTAACTTAATCAAAATCAAACATTGTGACATTCAATTTTTTTAAAATATTTAATTGTTTTTCAATGTAATGCAAGCCTAACAGAATCACATTATATATTTCAATAACTATGAATTCTCTTGAAAGAAAATTTTGCAAATTAAAATAATTAAAACCTTATTTAAAATCTACTATATTACAAAATAGATTAGCCATACTTTTATTAGAAAAATAAAGTCATTTGATTACCATAAAACATTTTCTAAAGAATCTTCATTACAAAAATATTATTATGACTTCAACGAAAAATGCATGCTAAAAGTTGAGTTATTATAAGTTTATAACGACATTAATTTATGAGTTCACCTAGGGCACATATATGATAAATAATAAGACATGCAGAAACATGCAAATATTTCATCAATGGAAGCGGATCAAGTTACTATAAAAGCTTTATTTCTCATTAAGATGTCATAATTGAAGATAGTGTGACAAGGGAGGGAATGTGAACTTCCATTCTTCAAAAAACAATTTCATTCAAAAAAAGGGGACACTTCCTTTACCTGCCTCAGAAAGCCATGCACCAACGTGCATGTAATCCTATCCATTCTAACCTTAAGTAAACATCAATCTTCCATCATAGACAAGAAAGGAAGATAACAATGTGTTGAGTATTCTAAACTCCTCCACCCCTAAAAAAAGGAATTGACCTTGAGAACTGTTCTAAAGTCCCTCTTACCCTGTGTCACTATCATCTTTCTAATCATATGACCAAAATGAATGTACATCTGATGTTGGATATTGCGGACTACCGATATTAGCCCTTGCAGCAGATGATTTTCCTATGCTTTCCACACAACCATGTGGATGCCATTCATTTCTGCAAAGAAACAGATATCACACGTTGTTAATCAAGTAGTCAAAGCATGAGCATAAACATAAAATCAGATATCTTAGAGCAAGAACATAAAGTTAAAAGAAGTTAACATTGTCACACAAAAAGCCAGAAAATCTTGTAATTTGCAAGACACGTAAGTTTACTTCAATTTTATTTTTTGTTTCTTTTGTCTATCCGGTTGCAACAAGTCAGCAGTTCAAAGATATATCTAGGAACAAAGCTCTATTTTGGAAGGACAATAAAACTGGCTACATAGTAATATACCATTTCATGACTAAATCAATGGAAAAACAGAAGATCAAAAAATTGTACCATCCCAAATGCAGTACATACCCAAGCATTTTATTTCATAATTAAATGAGAGCATAAGATGGTAGGGACGTGTCCACACAGAACACAATCATTTAATTTCTAACTAAATCCAATTTCACAAGAAACAGCGTAACGAAAGTCATTAGCAGCTGAATCCTGTAATTTCTCTGCCTATATTTTATAAATCTAATCATATCGTACATAACATCACATAGGTTTCTATTTCCATTAAACTGGTTAAATTACATTTAATATATGCATCAATATATGTGGGGTTTGTGGACCCATACATAACACCACATAGGTTTCTATTTCCATTAAACTGGTTAAATTACATTTAATGTATGCATCAATATATGTGGGGTTTGTGGACAACGCAAAAATAGTGAAAGCTTAATATATTAAGACGTGATTTTATAAGTCCGCATAAAAAGCATCAGTTTCAATTTACTTCAACTCTATTTCTGGTTCAATTTCCTACTCCGGATTCTTCTCTCATAAAATTCAGGCGGTTAATGGAACACACAAATTGATATATCATGTTTTACTCTTAGATAATCAGCCCTCCTCCTAGCATGATTATTAGACTATGCAACTAGTCAAACAGTAAACGTACTAATGCACATCAAAGGCCATCCATTTATATTAAAAACGTGATATGAATATAACATTATAACTTTGAGTTAGTAAACTTCCTACTTGCCAACATTCATTTAATTTCACCATGCGTTTATAAACCTGCTTTCTGAAAGGAAAGATTAAAATGATTTAGTCAGTCCGTTCAAAAATTCCCTAGAGGCTAGGGCAATATGCACTGCTCTGATAGTGAGTTCACCTCTTAAAATTACATTTTGATTGATCGAGTTTGATTAACTAAGCTCTAGCAACCCATAGCTTGAGAAACAGTCTACTAACAATGACTTTAAAGTTTAAACAAAGCATAAACAAGAGGCGTATTAAATTAGCAACAAACAGTAACAGGAAAAATTAGGTCAAATAGTTATTTACTCACTTGGACCAACTGTTAGCTGGAGAACACTCGAGCACATTGCTGATACTAGATCTACTTGGACTTCCATATATCCTTTCATTCTGAGCACTCTCATGAGTTTTAAGGCTGCCGGATAAAGGTGGAAACAGACCATTTTGTAACCAAGGATCATAACCACTTGAAACCGCAACAGGGCTGAAGGTCCCGCCATTATTATTACCATTAGGAAGAAAAACATTCTGTGCAGGATAGCCACTGGAAACTATGTTATTGTCTCTGTTAAAAACAGAAGGCGTGGTCTTCTGACATGCTGGAAGCATAAAGTCACCATTGGTTGGTACGTTCCTTTGTGAGGATAAAAGCCAACTTTCTGGGCCACCAACAAAACCTAAACCTTCCTGAACAAGAGGTGAACTAGTCCACATCTGCCATGTCCCCTTCTCAATTGCAGCTGCATCATCCAAAGGAAATGGATGTATGTCTTGGGACTGGGGGATACTAGTAAACCTATTAGAACCGTTTTTCTTTTCTCGGGTCAATGGGGACTCAATTGGAGATGGCTTGTTGAGGTCCGTACCAGATGTATTTCTTAAAGCGCGAGGCTTTATTACTTCTTTGTCTTTCATAAAACCATTTCCCAAATCCAACTGAAAATTCTCAAGTGACTCAGAAACAGGACCAAGCAAAGATAATGGAACAGGATCATAACAGGGGTCTTCAAAAAGCTCTTGCTCTTCATGCCTAAAGTCATGTGAGGTATTTACAACAGGTGAGAATACAGGTTCAATTGCCGGAGAGAAACCTAGACTACTACTAGTTGAACCATTAAGATGAGCAGAAATATTAAATGGTGATGGAAGCCCAAACTGAATCGGATTGTTAAATGATTGTGCGACTGGTGACTGGCCAGATAACTGAGGGCTTTTGGCTTCAACTTCAACTTTGGAATTTGGTCTACATATTACATTTGAATTTGAAGATTTAGGAACAGCTGAGGACCGAGTAAATAATTGCTGCCATGACTTTTTTGGTGCAGTCCAAGGCTGTGATTCTGGGATAACCTGCAAGCAATAATAATCATGTCATGTAATTCTCAATTGTGACATGCTGCCTAGGTTTATCACAGGTGACAAGAAATTAAAAGTGAACAGAGCCCCATTTAGTTTTCATAAATCTCAAAGATCGAACTGAAAATGTTTAAAAACCCAGGTAGTAATAATAGTCTGTAAAATCCATAATCTAATTTAAATAAAATCTTAGAATAGGAAGTTAGTAATGCTATATGAATCAACAGAAAAGCCAGAAAACAGTATTATAAAAAGTCAAAGAAAATGAGACTGTAAGCATGATAACTTACAGAATGATTGATAATCTTATCATCTCCTTTTAAATTGGATTTAGTAGTTGGACCGGGAGGAAATATATCTCTCCTGCTGGCAGAAGTATGAGCATGATCAACAGAATTGTTAGACTTGCTTTCTTTCACCACAGGGGCGGGAATACTAGCACCCTTTCCAAAACCAAGTGCTTTTGAAGAAGATAAAATCGTACCACGCACGCGATCAAAGTACCTTGTCCCAGTACTTCCTCGGTTATAATTGTTAGCAACAAATACTTTACTATGTACAGTATCTGTATTCTGTCCTTTGTCACTCTTTTTGTCGAAGTCCTTCTTTCGCTCACTTTCTTTGGTGGCTCTTTTTTCCATCTCTTCTACATCAGAATTGCTCTTACTAGACCCTCTATCTTTCTCTTTTCTTCTTTCCTGACGCTTCTTTTCAGCTTCCTTCCTTCGGTCTTTGTCCTTACTGGTATGAGATGATTTGCTGCTATCTTTTTCAGCTTCCATTGTCTCATCTCTCAGCCTCCTACGCTCCTCAACTAGCTTTGCAACCTCCTCTCTCTGCTTTCTCTCTTCTTCCTCCAAAAGCTCTTTCTCTATCCTAGCCTGTCTTTTCTCCTCAGCTTTCCTGCGTGCTCTTTCTCCTCTACTTTCATTCAGGTTTTCCCCATTCTCACCCCTTTTTGCCAAGAGTGCCCTGCGTTCAGCATCAGATAAACAGTCTTCCCTTGAACCAATTCTAAATATCTTTCTCCAAATCCACCTAATGGTCAAGAAAAAGGACGCCAAAAGCCTGCAAACAAAAACCAAAATACCAGAATACGATCTAGCCGTCAAACAATGCTCATCGCCTCCATAAATACTTCCATTCCCATTCATTCTCCAGTTGATGGGATTACCTAAAACAGAACCACCAACCCAATTCCCATTCTCCAACCAATCCTGACTACACATCCACCCATTTTCAGACCAAACCTTCTTGTTAAACATCTTCCCACGTTTCCCAACCAAATCCTTAACAACACCAGAATTCGAAATCCCCAACTCTTGCAACTCAGGCAAATCCAAAACCGGTCTCTTCGAAACATGCCCACAAAAAGAACACATAAACTTACTCCCGCCAGGGTTCTGATCCCTATACGGATTCAAACAATTCCTACACCTCCTCGTAGCAGTCTTCCTCAGCTTCTGCAACTCTATAGCCTCAAACCTCTTCCTCTCCCTAATCCTAGCATTCCTCCTCACCCGCCAAGCCGACAACTGAGGCATCAAAATCTCATACCAAAACAAAGTAACCAACAACACAAAAACACAAGCAAGCCTAGGTGAAGTAATCTCAAACCTAAAAGCAGGTGGCAAAAGCTGAGAAAGCGCCCATAAACCAATCAAAGGAATAACCAACCAAGGTAGCATTGCAGCAACCCGGCGAGAACACTTCTGAATCACACACAGTATACACATTATCCTCTAAACCTAAAAAAACCAATACCCAACACAAAAACCCTAACCCTACTTAAACTTCCCTTCTTCACCAAATCAAAACAAAACAGAGCTCAAAACCCTAAAAAACAAACCTAAAAAACGAAAAATAACAACAATCAGAATCGTTCATAGTAGAAGAAAAACGACGAACAAAAACCCTAATTGCAGCACAACTAACAAGAGCTTCAACTACGGCGATAGAAGCATCAAATGGAAACGGAATCGAAGACTTACAGATGAATCGTTGATTCAAGGCAGCAGAACGAGTTGGGAGGTGAATTTGACTCGTTCGAGTTGGGAGGTGAATTTGACTCGTTCGACTCGGGTCGGTGTGAAGAAAGAACGAGAGAGAAAAAGTTTATATGTGAAAATGAGATAAGAAGAGAAAGAAGAAGAACGAAGAAAAAAAAACCAAACCCGAATAACCAGTAACTGAACCAGGAAATTTTGGGTTTAGTTGAACCGAACCGGGTCTTTATCTAGTCTACCGTCTACCTCGTGCTTAACTTAACCCTTAGGTGATAGATAGTTTTTCCAAATTGAATATTTTAAGTATTTTTTTAAGTCAAAAAATAAAATTTTGGATAATTTAAAATTAGACTAAAAAATAATAAAAGTAAATTAATAATTGTTTTAATTAAAGATCAAACTCAATAGTTATTATTAATCTACTTTTGACTAACATTTAACTTTCAGCACTTAGTTGATGTTACTAATTAATTATATAAGATAAGATTTGATTTTTTAAAAAGTTGATCTTTATATTGAATGAATGGTTTTTTTTAAATGGGTTTTTTTGACTAGTTGAATTAATATTTAATTATTATATGTTAAATTTTCAAATTGCATTAGGTAAAGGAGAAATTGCATTAGCTAAGTAAAACTTTTTTTTGAAAAACTGAATAAAAAATATTTTAAGATTAATTATGTTTCTACTTGTTTATATTTCTCTATTTATTTTACTTTATAAATATACGTTTTAACTTTTTTGACAAAAAAATATATATTTTTATTTATAGTCTGTTTGGTTCAAATGAGGGGGATGAGAGGAATTTTAATGGAGGGAAGGAAAGGGGAGGAGAGGGAAGAGGATTTTTTTAATTATATATATGTTTGATTCAAAAGAGGGAAAGGGATGAATTTTGATTAAAAACATATTTGTTTCGCGAAAGGAGAGGAAAGATTTTATTAATAATTTACATTTTTATTCTTATATTTTATATAAACGATAGCGTTAATAGCCTTTTACCCCTGCCATATGAGCGTGTTTTGATTTTCCCCCCTTAAAAAAAATTTAATCACCAGACTTTAACAAATAAAGATTCCAGCTCCAAAGACCCTGATGTATTTTTTTAGAAAAGATTCTATTATTTTGCCTATGCAATCCACATGGCTTTTCTTTTTATTTTTGAATTATTTTTTAAATCCAAGTGTCATTTTTATTAATTCTCATTTATTTAATTTTTTTAAACATTATTTTTTTTTACTTTTTTATAATAATTTTTTTACGTTTTATTAAATTATTTTTATTATTTATTACTTATTTTTTTAATTTTTTTTTAATTTTTTACGCTGAATTATTTTTATTTTTTAATAAATTTTTATAATTATTTTTATTTAATTAATATTTTTTAGAATTATTTATATAAGAATAGCTATATTTAAAAGTAATTGTATTAAATTTTGTAACATTTCAAAAATTTTATAGATAAATTATAAATTATATTTAATTAACACT
The DNA here is from genome assembly GCA_021764765.1 of Vicia sativa. Lineage (NCBI taxonomy): Eukaryota > Viridiplantae > Streptophyta > Magnoliopsida > Fabales > Fabaceae > Vicia > Vicia sativa. Next base: position 276,479,198 of record CM038793.1, read on the forward strand.
TTAAAATAAGACAATAAATATTAAAAACGTTATTTTTTAATCTTTTATTTCTCTTGTGTTTAACAATTATATCTTCTAAAATATACACAAAATTAAGTCAATTAATTAAAAAGAAAAGTTAAAAACTCTACTAAAGTAAACCCACCTAATAATTTTTTTGAAAAGCTAAATCCACCTAATATATTATTTCTACATACAAAACAAAACAAATTTACATTAATGATAAGTACCACAGAAAAGCTTTTAAACATACAAACTTTATTTTAGTTAAATTATTTTACTAATAATAACTTTACAAGACACAAGACAATGACTTTACTTAAATTATACAGGAGCTTTCCAACCTGCATACAAAAATCAAATCTTTCCAACATATTCGAAAAACTGATAGCACACAAGACATTAATAGAAAATTTTAGAGACCATGGCATTTTGACATTAATAGAAAATGTTACAAAATTTAATACAATTATTTTTAAATATAGTTATTCTTATATAAATAATTCTAAAAAATATATTTTATAAAATAAAATAATTATACAAATTCATTAAAAAAATAAAAATAATTTAGCGTACAAAATTAAAAAAATGTAAAAAATAATTAAGTAATAAATAATAAAAATAATTTAATAAAACGTAAAAAAAAATAATTATAAAAAAGTAAAAAAAAATAATAATGTTTAAAAAAATTAAATAAATGAGAATTAATAAAAATGCCACTTGGATTTAAAAAATAATTTTAAAAAAAAAACCATGTGGATTGTCACATAGGCAAAATGATAGAATCTTTTCTAAAAAAATGCATCAGGGTCTTTGGTGCAGGAATCTTTATTTGTTAAGGTCTGACGACTAAATTTTTTTTTAAGGGAGAAAATCAAAACACGCTCATCTGGTAGGGATAGAAGGCTATTAACTCTAAATGATATGATATTGAAAGGTAAAAAAATTTGTTAAATATTTTTGAAAATTATATTTGTAATGTTGAGTGATTAAAAGATGATAGTTTATCACATTATGTTAAAAAAAATTGAATATACTATACTCATATTATAACTCTCGACACAAAATAAACTATGTGTTGATAACAATTTTTAAATATAAAATAATTTATTATTAAATATTAATAAAAAAATTGAAATTGAAAAATAGTTATAATACGTTGATGGAGACAATAGACAAAAATCACAATAAAGAAGAAGGAAGAACACGAATGAAAATAATTTTGAAATATTAAAATTAAACTGAGAATATTTTAGCAAATATATTAATTTATTAAAGATTAAAATTCAATTTCCCTCCCCCTCCGAATCCCCCCGATTTGGGGGAAGCAAAAAGTGTGATTCGGAGAGATTTTGCTCCCCTCATCTCCCCTCCTAAAAATTGAACCAAACACATTTCATTTTAAATATTGTCTCCCCTCTTCTTCCCTCCATTTACCTCGAACCAAACACACTCTTGTTTGTCTTTTGCTCCTCTCTTTTTTTCTGTTTCTTTAATTTTGTAAAGAAAAAACATATTTATCGGATTCATCTATCTAAAGATGGTAAAAAAAATTCGTATTTGTGGACACCCGCAGATAAAATCCTTCACGAGCTTGAGTATGATGGCTTAATGGATATTCACGGATAAAATAAATAGATATTTAGTTACCCGTTTACTTACGGTTATGGATTTGATGGTACTCCTATCTGCGGATATCTGTATCCGTTAATAATTAGAAAAATACTTAAAAATGATATTAATTACGATATTATTATTACTATTATTATTATTATTATTTTGTTAAAAGAAGAAATAAAATGAATGTGATTTATTTTTGTTATTATTTATTATATGTTAAATTTGAAAATAATTTTTGTCTTTTAAAAGAGATTATAAAATTAGTTATTGAAATATATATATTTTTAAATATAATTAAACAACAGCATTTATGGATATCCATAAATACTCGCGGGTATCTCAAAAATTGCAGATATTCATCTAACGGATATTCGTATGGGTATGGAACGGATACAAATATCATATTTACTAAACGAACGGGGTGGATAACGAGAGACTAGTACCCGTACTCATGGGTACCCATTATCATCCCTATGTTCATCAAAGTATTATATGCATTTAAATTGAAAAATAAAATAACTTCTTTTGGTATATATTATTGTGGGTGATATATTATAAATAACTATTCAAATATAAATAATTTAATATCAAAAATTACATAATCATGAAAAAAAATCTTGTCATTGTTTTTCTTTTTTGATAGAAGGAAACTAATATTTTTTCATTCATAATCAAATATTCAATATAAGATATAATATAGTTAGAAAAATATTATCACATACATTATACATGTGATGCTTTCTATCAATCTTTCGATAAGATAAAAATAAGTTAATTTTACATAATAAATTATATAGCAAAGTTTCGTTAGATCTTAGTATTAAAATGATAATTGTAGAGATATTTTAATCATACGTATAACTTTTCAAATTTATTTATCTTTAACAAATGAAATTTATTCAATATGTGATTGGATAAAAAAATCCATAGTGATTGAATTGGCACAAAAAAAAATCAAAATCATTCATAGTAAAAAAGATGAACAAAAACCCTATTTGTAGCACCACTAAGAATAGTTACTAAAATAGTTTTAACTATTACCTGAAAAAAATTAATAAAAAGACAAATAGAAACGAACAAAACCGAAGACTTACTAATGAATCGTTGATTTAAGGTAGTAGAACGAGTTCGGAGGTGAACTCGACTCGTTCGATTTAATCGATGTGAAAAAAGAATTTGAGACAAAAAATACATGTAAAAATTGTAACACTCTAAAATTTGATTAAAATACTTAATCGAATATTTATGTTTTTATTATTTGATGTGTGGTATAATTAGTTAAACATTATATAAATGTATTTGATTTATTGTGGGCAGTAATTAATTAAGGCTGGGTTATATGGTACATGATTTTGAGATTTAGGTTTTAGATATAATGAAGACTATTTATGATTAATTAGAATAATTTAATAATAATTGAATGATAGTAGATTATTTCATTTATTTTAATTAAATAGAAAATAATGAGTTTGAGGTGGAAATGTGAATTATGGAGAATTAAAATAAATAATGTAAGTTAGTAATAAGTTGGGTCTTAGTGAAATATTAGAAAAATAGAAATAGGCTTTTGATTTATAATGAGAAAGGTGAGGGGAAAAGTTAGGGGTGAGTGAAATTTTTGTAATTGGAAGAAAATAGTCAGGAGTAGAGAAAAGTCATAAAAACTTTAGGAGAGCTTTAGGAAGGAGAATCCAAAATCAAAAGCTTGAATTTTTTTTCTTGAATTCATGTAAGATTGAGAATTTGATTCAATAATAGGGGTGTGATGAAAGGGTAGAGTAGGATTTCAGTTTCATATTATGGAATGCTTAACCAGGTGCCTAACCAAGATGTAGCGAAATTCAAATTTAATTATCATTCCAAATGTGAAAAAATCTAACTTGCAAATTTGAGTTTTGCAAACGATTTGTTATTATGTGCTAGAGGGGACATAATTTCTATTGACTTAATGATGTAGGCATTCAATTATTTATAGACTCAACAGGACTCAAAATGAATGTAAACAAATGCAAGATTTATTTTGGTAGTATGGATGAAAATAACAAACAGGAAACAATGCAAGTTTTTTTTTTGTAGGTCCCTTACCTTTTCGTTATCTAGGTGTGTCAATCACCACAAAGAAGTTGAATATTCATCACTATATGGGGTTGATTGAGAAAATAGTTGCAATGATCAAACATTGGAGCACATGATTCCTTAGCTATGCAGTAAGAATTCAACTACTTAAGAGTGTTTCATTTGCAATCACCAACTATTGTATTCAATGTTTCATACTCCCTAAGTATGTCATCAAGAAGATAGACGTAATCTGCAGGAGTTTCATGTGGACAAGAGACTGTGAAATTAGAAGGAAATCATCGGTCTCTTGGGACAAAGTTTGCAGTCTTTGTAGCAATAGAGGGTTGAACTTAATTCATGTGCACATTTGGAATAAAGCTATTATGACCAAGCTTCTGTGGAATATCAATTGCAAACCAGACAACATGTGGGTGTGTTGGATCCATGATTATTACTTGAGAAAAAATAGCCTGGTGGATATCCAAGTTAAAGCCAACAACTTATGGATCATGAAAGCTATTTTAAAGCAAATGTATCATGTTAAGAGCTTGCAGGTCTGGACTAATATGCATTAAAGTGGTAAGTTCCATATGAAAGTCATTTATGTAGCTCTAATGGGAAATAATCAAGCTATCTATTGGAGGAAATTGTTTAACAATAATGATGCTAGGCAAAAGAATTATTTATCCTCTGACTTGTATGTCATGATATATTAGTTACTAGGGAAGACTGCATCGTTTTGGTATGGTAGATAACAATGTTTGTAGTTTTTGCCTTAAGGGGGAAACTATGAAACACTTGTTTTTTGATGTGATAAGCTAAAGAGAATCTAGACCAACATCTTGAAATGGATTCATGTGGATCATATTCCTAGAGACTGGTGCACATAGATGAAGTGGATGATACAATATTGCAAGGGAAAGGGACAAATTTCTATTATGAAGATGGCTGTTGTGGAAACAGTCTATGAAATATGGCTGCACCGAACTGAAAAAAGTTTTGACAATAATGTGAATAATACACGAAATAAGGAGAGATTTATCAACACCATAGTTTATAGAGCCTGGAACAACCTTAGGCTAAGAGACTACACAACAAGATTAATGTTATAGAGTTTGTCTTGTGAAATCAATATGTAAAATCAAGCTTGTCTCCTAAAGTGTTTTGATGAAGACAAGTTTACAATGAAGAATTTGATAGCAAAAAGAAATGGCTCAAATCATCTAAATAATCAAGTCTTGAAGAATCATTGTGAATCAAAATAAAATGTCAAAACGTTATGCATTCAATCTCTCTCTATATATGCATACAAGTGTTCACATAATGATTCATGCATGCCATAAAATTGCTAAAAAATATTTTGGATATCAAAATCAAGTTTGAACATATTTGAAAAACAATTTTTGAAAAAAATGCACTGGGACTGGTTACCCCATATGGGAACCTGGTTACCCAATTTCCAATTTTACACACCCCTGGTTTTTATACTGGGAACCCGGGTTCTCCTATGAGGGAACCGGTCCCCCTTCTTTAAATTTCAAATTTTTTTAAACATTGAGTCAGTGGAACCGGGTTCTCCCAGGTGGGAACCGGTTACCACTGAACCAGTGTGAAAAATACTTTTATTTTTAAAACAGTTTTTTGATGGGATAATTAGCATGAATCATGGCATCTTTTCATATGATTATACATGTTTGTAAAGGTGTTTTAGAACATATAAATACTGCAGATTTTTCAGAATTAAATCACCTTCTTCAATTAACAATTCTACATACAAAAACTCCTTATCTTTCAAATACTCTCAAGTGTTTTACATCAGAATTTTTGTGAGACTTTCCATACTTATTTTTCGTTGAAAAATTATTCTAAGTTTCATACTATCATTGTGAACACTTGCACCCATTATTGAGAATTGTTTTGCTTGAAGGAGGAGATCAATCCAAGATTGATATATTGTGCTACAACTTCAAAACTCTTGTAAAAATTCAAACATACTTGTTGTATTCTTGTTGTCTAGGATTATTGGAAACAAGTTGTGCATTGAAGAGGATTGTTCTTCTTGCACTTAGTGTTGTTAGACCTTAAAGGTGTTAAGATCCTTTGGTCTGCCTATAGGTTAGATAGTAGGCATCACCATTGGTGTGAATAGGTTGTACGATAATTCTGACTATAGTGAAATCTCTTGCATGCTGTAACGGGACTGGAGTACTCTCGGACTGTGAGGAGAACCAGGATACATCCTTGTGTTCTTTACTTTTCCTCATTTATTGCTTTCAACACACCATAACCAAAAGGAAAGAAACACTTATAAAAACTTTATATACCAAACCAGAAAAATTAGTACAAGTATTCATAAAAAACCGATAAGATTTTTAAACACCTAATTCACCCCCTCTTAGGCGCATTTCATACTTACAATTGGAATCAGAGCAAGTTATAGGTAACTTGTTCCTAAAGATTCAGAATGGCTTCCACAAATCAAAATATGGTTTTCAAAGATGGTGGTAGTAACAACAAGCCTCCATTGTTTTGTGGTGAATACTTTGACTTTTGGAAAATTCACAAGAAGGCTCATCTTGAAGCGCAAGGAGAAGAAATATGGGATGCTGTTGAGAATGGTCCATTTGCTCCGATATATATTCTCAATGGTGTTGGATCATCAAAGCCTAAAGCATCATGGAATGAAGATGACAAGAAAAAAGTTCTCTTTGACAAGAAGGCAATCAATCTTCTCCAAAGTGCTCTTAGTATGGATTAATTCTTTCGAGTATCGGCATGTACAACGACAAAGGAAATTTGGGACACTCTTGTAGAAACTCATGAAGGAACCACCGAAGTCAAAAGATCTAGATTGAACACTTTGAGTCAAGAATATGAATTATTCTGAATGCTTCCCGGAGAATCCATCCTTGACTTGCAAAAGAGATTCGTTCACTTGAAAAATCATTTGAAGGCACTCGGTAAGACTTTAACTAACGATAAATTAAATCTTAAAGTGCTTAGGTCTTTAACTAGGGAATGGCAACCAAAAGTGACGACAATATCCGAAAAGAAAAGCCTAAAAACTATGACTTCTGCAACATTATTCGGAAAGCTTCAAGAATATGAAACGAAACTTGGAATACTTGAAAAACATGAGAATCATGAGAAGAAACCCAAAGGCATTGCCTTGAAAGTAGATTCAAAAGAAATTCAAGATAAAGATGCATTAGAGGAAGATGAAAACTTCTTGCTTCTTGTAAAAAGGTTAGGAAAATATTTTGGTCATAAAAATAATCTTCATAATGCTAACTTTGTCAAAAGGAAGAAATTTTATAAGCATAAAGATAAAGAAGCCTCCACATCAACACAAGATGTCACATGTTATGAATGTTGAAATCAAGGTTGCATAAAGCCGGATTGTCCAAAACTCTTCAAGAAAAATGGATTCAAAGGCAAAAAGGAGTTCAAAAATAAAAGGGCTTATGTTGCATGGGAAGATAATGAGATAAGTTCTTCATCCGATTTGAATAGTGACGAAAGTGCAAATCTAGCATTGATGGCTTCACACCACTCCGATGATGAAGAAGGTGAGGTTAGTTATGATAACTTTCTTTATAATAATGGTGCACAAGGTGCTATAGATGAACTATTAAATGAATGCAAAATTCTATATAGAACTATTTCATCTCAAAAGAAAATAATTTCATCTTTAGAAGAAAAAGTTGAAACTATTGAAAAAGAATATAAAGATGAAAAAGAAAAGAGGATTAGTAATCAAAAACAGAATTTTGTATGCAATAATTGTGAATCACTTTCTTTCCAAATTATTCAATTAAAAAGAGTCCTAGAAAGGTATGAAAAAGGACAAGTTGGATTGGAAAATGTTCTTAGCACACAAAGGTATCCTAAAGATAAAAGTGGACTTGGTTTTTCAAAATTTTCTCAATCAAGTCCCAACAAAACTATCTTTGTTAAGGATAATAACCAACCAATCCAAGAGAAAGTAAACAAGCCTAAAGTAGTTCATCAATATCCTAAAAAGAAAAGAGTTGTTAAGAATAAATCTTATCCTCCTAGATATAGAAGTAATTTTGGACCTACTTATTTCTATTGTGGTATTAAAGGCCACACACCTAATGCTTGCTATGTAAGAAAATTTAGTGTTCCAAGTGGGCATTATGTGTGGGTAAAGAAAGGTACTAATTATGAAGGACCCAAAGCAATTTGGGTACCTAAAAAAACTTAATTTGTTTTGTAGGTTTGCTTGAAAACCACTTCAAATCTATTGTATCTTGATAGTGGTTGTTCCAAGCATATGACGGGAGACATAAACCATTTTCAAATCTAGTCTTAAAGGCCAAGGGTTATGTCACTTATGGAGATAACAATAAGGGAAGAATTTTTGGCAAAGGCAAAGTTAGCGCACCTCCTTTCACATCCATTGAAGATGTTCTTTATGTTGAAGGACTAAAACACAATCTTCTTAGCATTAGCCAATTTTGTGACAAAGGCTTCAAGATCAAGTTTACTAAAGATGAATGCTTGATTATTGATGAAGTCACCAATGAGGTAAAACTCAAAGGTAAAAGAATGAATAATATTTTTATGATTTCTTTAGATGATTTATCTTTGAAAGTAAAATGTCTTATGGTAAAAAATAATGAATCATGGTTATGGCATAAAAGGGCAGCCCATATTCATATGGATCACTTAAGTAAATTAACCAAACATGATCTTGTTGTTGGCTTACCAAAGATAAAGTTTGTCAAAGATAAATTATGTGATGTTTGTCAAAAGGGAAAACAAACCAAATCAACTTTCAAATTTAAGGATGTAGTGTCCACTACAATTGTTGCACGGTGGGAGAACTAACTTGTTTGTTTTGCATTTGATTGTAAATGTTGCAGATAGCAAGAGTCGCCACTGACTTTTCTTTTATCCAATTAAGAGAAGGCGAAAAGAACAGGAAAAGACCTTCATTAGATTCTGAGTACGGGAGACGGTTATGAAAAGGGAAGGTGTTAGCACCCTTTCCATCCGTAGTTATCTACGGGCTCTTAATTGCTTAGCTCACTTTAATTGCTTTTTTGTGTGTGTGTTTGAAAAGATTTTTGAAAAGGCATTTCGCTTTGACTTCGTAATGATTCACGCTGGAATGTATACGAAGTGTTTAGAAATGTTTTATTTTTGGAAAAGACTTTGTAATGATTCACGCTGGAATGTATACAAAGCGCTTGAAAATGTTTTTGAAAGTGTGAGGTGTGAAAAGTGTTTTGATTGAGCAAGCAAAAGAGACTTATTTTTACTCACTCAGAACGGTCATTTCCGTGTTATTTTGCTTTCCTTTAGAATAAGGATATCCATACCATTGGTTGATAGGTAACCTTATTCGTTTGATGTAAAGGGACATTCGAAGGGATATCGAATAGTCATAGAAAGCAACTTGTGAGGATATCTTAGCATATCCGTAGGGACGATCATCACTTTTCGTAGGCAACAATCGAGGGACTAGATCATGTATTCGTAGGCAACATTGAGGGTCATCGAGGGACTATGATCTTTAATTTGAAGGGACTATGATGATATGTTTGTAGGCAACTGTGCTAAGATATCCCCACGTTCGAGGGACATGACCATTGTTCGTAAGGCAACAAGAGAGGATACCCTAAGGGGGTGCATGTATGAAATATGTGTTGTATTCATATATTTTATCTTGTATTAGTGATCTAGGTTGATTTTTATCTTGCCATACGCGCCTAGTTACTAGCAGTTTAATAGGTGCAGAAAATAAATTGCGGAAATGTAAAGTGCGAAAAAGTAAATCCTACGGTATTACATGGCTTTGGGGCAGATACATAATAGGCGGTGCGGAAAGTAAAAGTAGGAATATAAATCTACGCTATTACAGAATAAAACTTTGTGACATATACATCCTTTCTAGAATTTAAATGCAAAAGAAATAAATAGAAGAAAAATGGTCTAAGTGAATACCTAAATCCTAATTGCAAAAGGAAAATATTTTTGGTATTTTTGAAGGTTGATTTTAATGTGAAAATCCTAGTTCTAATTGATTTTAATAAAAAAACTTAATTTAAATTAATTAATTTAGAAAAAGCTTATTTGTGAAGTTAATCTTAATTAAGTTAATTCTTTAACATAATTACTAGTTAATTAATTAATTGAAATAATTAAAAAAAAGGAAAATAAGAAAATAAAGAGCAAAAAAAATATTTAAAAAAGGGATGAGGGTTTCCGTCAGAGGTTCTGACAGAAATTGGTACAGTACAGAAGTTAGTCCTTCTATGAGTGGCGCGCCTTGGACATCCAGAAGATGGAGCTTCTGGAAGGGATCCTTCTGAGGGTGTCCAGAAGCTGGGGCTTCTGGATGTGAAACTTCTGAAAGGGTCCAAAAGCTGGAGCTTCTGGAGATTCTGCATCTGAAAGGGTCTAAAAGCTGGAGCTTCTGGAGATTCTGCATCTGAAAGGGACGTTCATAAGCTGGAGCTTCTGGAGGATCTGGTGCTGGGGACATCCAGAAGCTGGAGCTTCTGGAGATGATACTTCTGGAAACTCTAAGACCTGTGTTAATTAAAAAAATTGGAAAAGCTGTAAAAGGTGGGGTTCGAACCCACGACCTGAGGCAGAGAGAGACATAGCGCGCGCAAGGTAGACCGCTGGGGCGGTGATACATCCATTCATATTGCTGGAATCATAAGTATGTATGTGTTGCTTGTCCTTGAGTCAGAGGCATCGGAGCAAGGCTCCGGTCGTCTTCTCCGGCCATCTGGAAATTCGATCCTGCAAAATAAACAACATGAATGCAAATAGAGGACCCTACTCCCCTAATTCGAACCTCAGGAATCCAATGGTGGTATTTTTTACAGCCTGAAAGTCCCTGTATCGGTGGGTTCGAAGCTCACAGCTTCTTATGCCCTAACAATGGTATCACAGGATCTAAGCCCTAAAGCTCACATGTAACACGTTGTACCTGTTCTAAATGATATCCTGAGATCATACAAACAAACAAAAACAGTTAGTAATGCATGGATTGAGAGAAATGATTTTGAGACATTTACCAAATCGGAGAGGCTTAGAAAGCTTGATCTGGAGTGCTTTGGCTTTATATAATAATGTGAATCGATCCCTGGGAACTTCAAGAACACGAATGGATGGATGGAATGGCTTGAAACTGCCTGGAAATTAAAACACGATTTTGCTAGTTTGTGAAAAAATTTGAGAGATTTCTAGGGTTTGTAAGAGGCTGGCAATTCGTGTAAGAGGTTGGCAAATCGTCCCCTTGTCTTATGAAGATGTTAAATATATATAGAGGAGTGGAAATAGGTCAAGATTTTAAGAGAAAATATTTTCTTTAAATGGAGAATATTTGATTGGAAATTTGTATGAAATCTTTCTAAACTTGGCTCAATCTTTCCCTTAATCTTCTTGCATGAAATTGACAACACTTCTGGGCTTCCTTGGTCCTCAAGACATGCACAAATCAAGCCCACCTTGTATTAATGATCATTCTTGTATTTTATTTAATTAAATTTGAATTTAAGCCATTTAATTCAAAAATAAATAAATAAAAAAGATAGGAGGCGTGGCATGAGGTATAAAAGTCATGGATAATCTCATAATCAACTTTGGATCATAAAATCTTAGGCCCATTTGAAAAATATTTGCTTTTGCTAGGTATTTTTCTTTATGCACCTCTTAAAAAATGCTCAACTTGCACAACTTGTATCTTACTCAATTTTTAACATTTTCGGGTGTTCTTGAACTTTTTAGAAAGCTCAAGATGTATTCCAAACAGCCCTTTTGGTTTCATCTTCATTGAAGTTTCCATGCTCATGAACACTTCTTTACAAAAATATGACTTTTTGTTGACTTTTTAAAAGGACCTGTAATGTTTTGATCCATAACTTCCAAATGAAGCATTTCTAGCCCAAGCTTGTGAGACATGAAGTTGTAGAGAATTGAATTCTCTTCAAAATGAGCTTTGTTGGAAAAATTTCTGATAAAGTATGTGAAAGTTATGCCTGGTCAAAGTTCTGTTGACTTTTTGTTAAAAAACCCTCATTTAGAAACTTTGACTTTTGATCAGATCTTGGATTTTTCTTGATGAATCATGATCAACCCTTGATCAAATGATGAATATCACTTAAAAATATTGATGTTGACCAAAAATTATGAAGTTTGACTGCATGTTGACCACAATTGACTTTTTGTCCAATACAACTGATTTTCAACCATCTGAGCAACTGGATGAGTAATTTTGACTTGTAAGGCTTGAAATTTGACATGGTGATCCCTTGAAGCATATGATGAGGTATGATGACTACTTGAAGTATTAGTAATCCATCTTGACTTGAGGGGAGCAAAACTCTAGTTTGGATTGATTGCTTAGGAGAGGGTTTGTCTAATCAACCCTTGTGAAATCCTCAAGTATGGAGATGAGAATTATCTTGAGAGGCAGGAGAGCAAATTTTGGAGTATGACAGTTGCCCATGTTCAATCTTCTTGTATCGGAAGGGTTAGATTGGTATGCTTGCCTTTCATGACCTGAAGGTAGAAGATGATTGAACACTCGAGTACACCTGAAAATTTGTACTCGCTGTTGCATGGAATGGGATCGTCAGTTGACAACGCGCTGAAAAATGGGCTTATAGATGCCATTTGGAGAAGTTGTTGTTGGAGCGTGAGTCATAAGCTAGACTCTATATTCGTCTTTTGGATGAAAGAGAAATCAGAGATGGGCTTAAGATGTCATCTGGGGAAGTTGATAATAAGAGAGGATCAGAATAAACCTTCGTCTTGGTTATTTCTGAGATGAATAATTGTCAGAATGTAGATAGTTTTCCCGTCTTGTTTCGGGTGTTAATCCTTGATCTGTTGCCTGGAAATAATTTGCATGGTCGTTCAGATAGTTCTCCCGTCTTGTTTCGGGTATTAATCTTTGACCTTCTGTTTGAAAATAACTTTTACCTGCTGGGGAAATAAATCTTGACAGGATATGGTTAGTCCTATGTAGATTATGATGCATGCGAGTATATGATAGTGTTATGATACATGCACATGTTATGATTTTTATGAGTAATGTATGAATGTAGATGTTGTGGTATTTCAAAATATATCCATCTTGCAGAAGATAGGAACATTCTGTTGGAGTTCTTTGATGTCTGCTTGGGAATGAGGTTGTCAAAAACCCTGGTTTAAGAATAAGAGAAATGTGAATTCCTCCGATGCACTATCTGACCATGTTTCGAGTCTGGATATTGCCGTCGTTGGAGGATGCTTCGCTTGGGATCTTGTGTATAGACCTTGTTGTGGGTGATTACATTGTCCATAGACCCTGTTGGGGGACAATATGATATGCAATAACCTGTTACTGCTTGGATACTGACGTACTATGGTGAAGCTGGTAGGATCACTGCTCGAGGACTAACATGATGAATGTAGAGGATCACCGTTCGGGGACTAACGTGATGAAGTTTGTAGCTGATATAGATGATAGGATCACTGCTCGGGGACTAATGTGATGAATGTTGAAGTGTTGGAACACTGATAGGATCACTGCTCGGGGACTAACGTGATGAATGTTGAAGTGTTGGAACAATGATAGGATCACTGCTCAGGGACTGACGTGATGAATGCTGAAGTGTTGGAACACTGATAGGATCACTGCTCGGGGACTGACGTGATGAGGTTTGTAGCTGATATAGCTGATAGGATCACTGCTCGGGGACTAACGTGATGAGGTTTGAAGTATTGGAATACTGTTGGGAGGAGATGATAATGTAGTACTTCGTTGGATAAGATTTGCCTTTGCAGGGAGAGCGATGGTTCGGTGGGGATTGATGATCCTGCGAATGTATTTCTTGTGGAAGTGACTCTGTGGGGATGTATTGGTGACTTTAGTTGTCATCTCAATTCCTGGAGCCTGTAGTAATTACTATTTCTATTCACTTTTCATATATTTGTGAACAAATGTTAACTGTCAGATGCATATAATCATTCAAAGCAAACATTGGACTTTATGCAATCAAAACAATAAAAATTGAAATTGGAAAAGGAAAAGAGGAATTGCATTAATTTGAAAAGTGGCCTATAGTCAGGAAATTTGTATACAAGAGACGAATATCCTAGTAAGAGGAAATTGTCAGAATAGTAAAAAGCTATGCGGAAACAATCTCGTCGAGTTTCAACTATGCTATTGCTCATATATTTTCGACTATCTCATCTCCTTGCTGTTAGAAGAAAATGATTGAACTGATTTGCGCCATTCGAATCTTGAATGCTGATAGTAGTGTAGTCTGTAAGTAGGTGATATGGACGAGACATAGTCGTACGCTTAAATCCCTAACTTTTGCCTAGACCGCCCTTTCGGGTTTTCAGTCTATCGGGATACCCTTTTTTGCCCAAGCCGCCTTTGCAGGTTTTCGACTTGCCGGGTGTACATTTTTGTATATATATCCTTAAATTTTGCTCGAACCTTTTTGGTTCGCCAGGATGCCCTTATTTTTGCATAGGCCAATCGACCTAGCGGGTCTCGTTTATGCGTAGTATTTTTTGACTATGTCTGCGTTCATAGGGTGCGAGAAGTCTTCTCCATCCATAGTGCTCAGTATCATGGCTCCGCCGAAAAATACTGCTTTGACTACAAATGGTCCCTCATAGGTGGGAGTCCATTTGCCCCTGGGATCACCTTGTGGAAGAATGATGCGCTTGACTACTAGATCACCAACTTGGTAGACTCGGTGCTTGACTTTCTTGTTGAATGCTCGGATCATTCTCTTCTGGTATATTTGTCCATGGCAGATGGCTGCGAGCCGTTTTTCGTCGATCAGGTTGATCTGGTCAAGGCGAGTCTGGACCCATTCGTCTTCGCCTAACTCCACGTCCTGGAGGACCCCGGTTGAGGGTATCTGAACCTCGATTGGTAAGACTACTTCCATACCATATACAAGAGAGAAGGGGGTTGCCCCTGTAGATGTTCGTACTATAGTGCAATAACCGTGGAGAGCAAATGGCAACATCTCGTGCCAATCCTTATACGTCACTGTCATCTTCTGTATGATCTTCTTGAGATTTTTGTTGGCGGCTTCCACTGCGTCGTTCATTTTTAGCCGATATAGAGAAGAGTTGTGATGCTTGATCTTGAACTGCATGTAGAGTTTGGTGATCAATCTGTTATTGAGATTGGTACCATTATCCGTGATGATCCTTTTGGGGACGCCGTACCGACAGATGAGATTATGCTTGATGAATCGAGCCACAACATTCTTGGTAACAGATGCGAAAGAGGCTGCCTCTACCCATTTGGTAAAGTAATCAATTGCAACAAGGATGAAACGATGTCCATTGGAAGTGGTGGGTTTGATCTCTCCAATCATGTCAATGCCCTACATTGTGAAAGGCCACGGAGTAGTCAGAACATTCAAGGGTACTGGAGGTATGTGCACTTTGTCTGCGTATATCTGGCATTTGTGACAAGATCGAACATGGCGGTAACAATCAGTTTCTATAGTGGACCAATAGTAACCTGCTCTTAGAATCTTCTTAGCCATTGTATGTCTAGTAGAGTGGGTACCGAATGCGCCTTCATGTAACTATTCCATGATTCATTCTGCCATTTTCTAATCTACACAGCAGAGTAAGCACAAGTCGTGATTGCGCTTGTATAAGATGTCGTTACTGAGAAATAATTTGGAAGCGAACCTTCTTAAGAACTTCTTATCGTTGACAGATGCCCCTGCGGGATATCCCTGAGTTTTGAGATACCTCTTCACTTCGTAGAACCAAGGTTTCTCTTCTACCCCTTTAGTATCAAGCTCATAGCAGTATGATGGTTCGTCGAACCTTTCAATGATGACTTAGGGAGCTTCGTTGTCCCATCTGACCTTGAACATAGATGACATGGTAGCTAATGCGTCTGCCAACTGATTCTCTTCTCGTGGAATATGATCGAAAGTGATTTCTTCGAAGTAAGGGATCAGGCTCAACACATGCTCTCGATATGGAATGAGATTCGGATGCTTCGTATCCCAATCGCCTTTAATATGACTGATCACCAAAGTTGAATCTCCATACACTTGCAAGAATTTGATTCTTAAGTCAATAGCAGCTTTAATACCCATTATGCACGCTTCGTATTCGGCCATGTTGTTGGTGCAGTCGAAACAAAGTCTGGCGGTGAAAGGCGTGTGTCCGCCTGTAGGAGATGTAATGATGGCGCCAATGACATGGCCAAGTGAGTTTGAGGCTCCATCAAAGACCATGGTCCATTGGGATCCTGGTTCAGGTCCTTTGTCTAGTCCTGGTCCTTCGCAATCAATGACTAACAAAATATCCTCATCTGGAAACTTAAAGTGCATAGACTGATAGTTATCTACGGCTTGATGAGCTAAATGATCAGCTACTATACTTCCTTTGATCGCCTTCTAAGTAGTGTACTGGATGTCGTATTCGGTCAAGATTATTTGCCATCTTGCTATTCTTCCGGAGAGAGCAGGTTTCTCGAATATCTATTTTATTGGATCCATCTTGGAGATCAACAAGGTAGTGTGAGTCAACATATATTGTCTTAGTCGGCGAGCAAGCCAAAGTGCAAGTTTTCTCGTGTGAGTATCTTGTTTCACATCAAAACTTTTGCTAAGGTAGTATATTGCATACTCTTTTCGACCAGACTCGTCATGTTTCCCCAACACACACCCCATTGAGTTCTTTAATACTGTCAAGTACATGATAAGAGGTCTTCCCTTGGCTGGTGGCATCAGGATAGGAGGATTTTGCAAGTACTCCTTGATTTTGTCAAAAGCTGTTTGGCAATCGTCGTTCCATTCCACTACTTGATCTTTCTTTAGTAACTTGAAGATTGGCTCACAAGTAGCAGTTAGATGTGCAATGAATCTGGCAATTTAGTTTAATCGTCCCATGAAATCTCTAACTTCCTTTTTGGTACGGGGAGCTGGCATTTCTTGAATGGCTGTAACCTTGGCAGGGTCAACTTCAATACCTTTACCACTGACAACAAATCCCAGGAGTTTATCGGATCTGACTCCAAAGGTGCACTGGTTAGGATTAAGTCTTAGTCTCTACTTCTTTAGTCTATCAAACAACTTTCGCAAATGATCGAGATTTTCTTCTTCAGTTTGTGATCGAGCTATCATGTCATCGACGTAGACCTCTATCTCGTGATGGATCATGTCATGGAATAAAGCTACCATGACACGTTGATATGTGGCGCTTGCGTTCTTCAGTCCGAACGTCATGACTTTGTAGTAGAATATGCCCCAATATGTAACGAAAGTAGTCTTTTCCATGTCTTCAGGAGCCATCTTGATCTGATTGTAACCGGAGAAACCATCCATGAAAGAGAAAACCTTGTTTTGAGCAGTGTTATTAATCAGAACGTCAATATGGGGAAGTGGGAAATCGTCTTTCGGACTTGCTCTATTCACATCTCTATAGTCCACACACATTCGCACTTTACCATCCTTCTTAGGTACGGGCACCACGTGTTGCACCCCAAATTTTACCCTGCTATTTTTCTACTTGCATTATATTCAAAATTAAAAAAAAACAGTCATTCACACATTGCATTTGCATCATTCGTCGTATTTAAATTGATCAAAAGTTAGTTTAAATTGATGTTTGCATCGTTTTTAGTTGTAAAATACATGTTATGTTACTTCATGCATTTTTACCTCTCTGTCTGTTTATTGCATTGATTTTAAATTATTTATATGTCGATGATATCGATATTTCGATCTTATAAACAGACTGTTAAAAGCAATTCGATACTGTGCGAAAATTAGCGGAGAAAATATTTCAAGCTTTCATCTTTTACGCACTGCTTTATGAATCTACGTGTCGCGTAGATCATGAAAATGTGTTCTCCCTAATTTTTCGGTACATTTCGAAGTCTCATTTTTAACTGTAAATGTTTTAAAGTCGGGTATTCTTTATTATCATTTTATTTCGATTTTAATTATTTTGATAATTTTTCTTCAATCTTTGATACCTGTACTTTATTTTAATGTAATCATTTTATTTTTTCGGATAATTTATTGTCCGAACTTTTACCATTTTTGACAATTTTAAGTGTCTAATTTCTTTCTCAAAAACAATCAAACAAAAATATTTTTGGGCTTATCATTTTTTGGGTGATCCAACTTTGTGGCCCATTTAATTATGAGGGCATTTTTGGCATTTTGAAAAATAACTTAACCTAATTTTATGGGTATAAATATATGTTATATTTTGTTGCTAAAGGGAGGCCAATTTGAAAAGAATGGAAACGGAAAGAGGGAGGCGGACCAAAAAAAAATTATAAAGAAAATAAATTCTTCTTCATTCTGATCGTGCCAACCACCCATTGTTTCCTCTTCTTCGCTAACTCGCCATCTCCTTCCATAACCCTTCCCTTCATCAGCCTGTAACCCCCATTTTCCACAAACTCCCTCTCACCGCGCCATCGCCGGAACATACCCCTCTATTCCTTCGTACAGCCGCCGTCCCATCTCACTGTGTCACCTCCATACGACCCCCTCAATACACTGCTCTCAGCTCCTTCATCTTCAACCTTTCCTACTTCCTCACCGTCACCGTGATCCCCCCATCCTCTCTGTCTCACTGTTCGGAACCCCCTTGTAAACCCAGCCACCCTTCCAAAGCCCAATCTTCATCCTCTCCAAACCGATTCTGCTCGCTGTCAACCACCCTTCAACCGGAGCTCACACCACCGCTACTGCCATCGCCTCATCGGCAACAGCAACGAGTTCTCTATCCGTTTTCCGCTTCTCCACACCCCTGTCAGTTTTCTGTTTCTTCCGTCTTGCTCATCCACGAACAGCAGCTTAGATTCGTTCATTCGGTAAGGTTTATATCACTATCTGTTCGCTCGATATGCTGTGAAACCGTTTTAAACCTATGAAGATAATGGATTCTGACTGTGTTGTTGATTCCCTGTATTCAGATATGCTGAACATACTTATTCTGCCGATTTCAATCTTTGTTTTGAGTCGTGAACAATTATGTGGTCTAATTATTCTCAACTGTGTATGATTATGGTTCAAGTTTGAATGGATATGCTGCTGAATTCATGTTGAATTTTTGGAAGTGAGAAATAGTCATAGTATAATATAATTTCCTTTTGAATTTAGAATAGTTTTGTTCTCTTTAGAAGAAATCCTTGAAAAAAAAAGTTATTACAGTTCAATGCTATTAAGTTTGGTTTGAATTTGGAATCTAATTGGTATAATCTTATGCACACTTTAATTCCAATGGATTTGTGGTAAAGGTTTCCATTACTAGTTTCGATGATGGTTCGACTTCTATATCGCGTTATTTCGTGAAAGACGTAACCGAGAAACCGTGCGGGCAGCTTTATTGTTATTTCCTTTGAGGTAATTTCGAGCAAGAATGTTTGTTGTAACATTGTTTTTACCGCTATTCTCAATTAAAGTGCAAACCGTGTCAATTTTGTATACATGTGTTTAGTTTCGATGAAGGTGATTTAGTTTCCGCGTTTATTCGCGTAGAAACTAACCGAGAAACCATTAGAATATCCTCTTGTTTTCACTTTAATTTCAATTGTAGTTTTTGTTTAAATAATATCCAAGAATAGTTTCAATGATGGTTTAACGATTAGGCCGCGTTACTCGCGTGTAAATCTAACCGAGAAACATGTTGGAATATCGTGTTTTGTAATTTTAATTGAATTCGGATTTAGTTCTGATGAAGGTTTGATGATGATACCGTGTTATTTCGCGTGTACATCTAACCGAGGAGCTTTAAGGGCAATGTATTATTTATTTATTTATTTTTGAGCAAATTCGAGTAAGAAAGCTGTTTTATTTCGAGTATATTTGGTTGATTAGTTGCTGCCCGGATTTATTCGATTTTGCTCATTTGTTTACTAACCATTTTCTGATTTATTGCAATTTCATCTTATTATATCCCACCAATACTACTAACGAATTTGCTATTCGTGAAGATATCCGAGGGTGGTTCAAGCATACATTTTACACTGTTGCATTTGTACATTTTTTTTTATATACTGTTATTTATATTTATGTTACTCTTTAATATTTAGTAATATATATGTATAATACTTAGTATTTTTATCTTTATATTTGATACTGTAAATTTAATTATACATTATACTTTTATTGTTATATTTAGTACTATAAATATAATTATACTTAGTATTATTTTTATTTCGTATATTTAGTATTGTAAATATATACTATATACATATTACATTTATTATTATAGTTTATCTATTAATTCGTAAATAAGTCCGAATTTAATTATATTAATCTTTGTGTTGCAATTTCATATTTTTAATTCAATTTAATTTTAGAATATGCATGAACACAAGTATAGTATTTAATTTCTTAGAATTAATTTTTATAATCTGTTCTAATATAATAAAATACAATAATCTACATTTAAGTTTCTCCGCATTTAACTTTTGTTATTATACTGTTAAGAGACATTTACTTTACAGTTTCTCTTTAAGTTATCTTTATCCCCATTCGAATAATGTATCCCAATCCCCTTGTTGCGTTGTAAATAATTTTACCGCTTTCTATTTTATTTTACCGTTTAATCCCCATTTATATTTGATGTATCCCTCTCCCAAGAACAATTCTTGTAATAATTTAGTGCACATTTATTTTATTTAAATTAACTGTCACTTACACAAACCAAAAAAATCTTTTTTAAACTAATATTTATAAATCATTTTTAAACCCGTAAGTCGACAAAGCTACGAAGCGTCGCGATGACCACACATGCACACATGTACGCTTGATCCTGGGCCTTCTTACAGTGAGCCTATTTCGATCAATTGTCCCAATTGGTCGTCTTAGTAGACTAGCCCACTTTGCTAGTACACATGTAATTTAATTATTTTATACTTAGGTTGGCCACCTTGTATGGGCTTTGTCGATTTTACATGTGATTTACAATTATCTCGATCCTATTCTTTTTCCATTCACCAAGCATTTAAAACACTTTCAATAAAATTCGATCCAACGTCGAGTCTTCTTCTCAAACCTCGATCCAACGTCGAGTTATTTTCAAAAATGAACTTCTACAAAAAAACATAGTGCTATGGTATTTAATTGAACCGTTAGAGGATATCCCGACGATTTAATTAAAATGTAAAGTATTTGGGCCATTAGAGGGTAGCCCAATGACTTAAATACTTTATTCCATACACTTAATAAAAGTGAACTTTGTTTCACCTCACTCTTTTCATAATAAAGATTTTGGATGAGAGATGATCGGTTGACCTCAATCACCAATCTCGAGTATTGAATCGTTAGAGGATATCCCAACATTTTGGTACTTGTCATCCACAATTTAAAATCAATTCCAACACATTCAATATCTTTTGTGCGTCCAGGCACCTTTTACCTTTAAACCATTTTCAAGATTAGACATAATTCATTTATAATTGAGATGCTTCTCCCTCTATTCCCAAGGTTTTCGACTTCTCCACTTGAGTACTAGAGGTGTTCTCAAACCCTCCCTCATGTTGGTGCGTAGTCCTTTATTCTTTATCACACCTTGTGGACGTTAGACGAGTCTTCTCCTTTAAAATGATGACTTGTCTTTTCATTTAAAATCAATCAACAAACAATTATTTTTTAGAAGAACTACGGAGTTTTGACTTTCCCATTGCACGAGGGAGTACGTAGGCACGCGGTTTCAAAACCGTGTCAAACTCAAAATAATAAAAACATTTCTCCTCTCTTTCTTTCTATTTTTAAACTTAGAAGATCGTAAAATTTTCACACTAACACACAACCACACTTTGAACTAAATGGGTACCATCGAGTACGATGGATGTAAGGGGTGCTAATACCTTCCCCTTGCATAACCAACTCCCGAACCTATATCTCTTAATTTTGTAGACCGTCTTATCCTTTTCTTTCATGGGTTTTATCTATATTTTCCCGTTCTTCTTTTAGAACAAATAAAATTAGGTGGCGATTTCACTTTGTTTTTTTGAAAATTCAAATAAAAAAGATTTTTGAAAAAAACGAGTTGCTTCAGTTGGCGACTTCACTGGGGAAATTTTCTCAAGCGAGTTAACCCTAGTTTAGTTCTTTGTGTGGTTGTGTGTTTATCGTTTTATTTTGCTTTCTTCTTTGTACTTTATCTTATGTTTATGTTTCGGTTATTTATTTTTCTATACTTTATTTATTATCTTGTTTATATATCCATTGGGTGGGAATTCTTGATGGGATTATTGATACATAGATAAGCCCACTACCCAGGCTTCTAGGTCACCTTTTTAGGAATAAAGGGGTTGCGTAGCCTAGGTCCACCTGACTCCATTGTCTTGTTGGCCCGAAGCGAAGACTCCGGCTTAGAGTTGGTTGTTTTAAGGAGGTTGTTGGCCTGCGATAGCGCAGGACATCAATCTTTGGACAAATGACCTATAACTCTAAGTTTGTTCATGTTGTCCTAACCGAGACCGAAAGCTCAAATTTTGGATTTTGAGTATCCGTTAAGAGCCTTGGGGTATACTTTTCCAAATACTATTACCACGTAGGCCTCTCGCGTGATGATAGTGTTTGTTAAAAGGGGATCTGAGACTCCAAGAAACACTTAGCAGAAAACCTTAGAACCATCCTATGGGGAATTTGGGTAGAAAACTTAGAGCCATCCTATCGTAGGAGCCCACCTAAATAAGTTGTTTTGATTACCTGTATCATCCCTGTTTCACGTTTTTGTGAACCTGTTACTATCCATTATGTTGCATTCCATTTGTATATGTGACATTTCATTTCATCACATCTTTTTCATTGATGACATTACATTTCATTGCATCCATCTGCATATTTCATGCATACATTCAAGTTGTCAGAAATCTCATTTTGTCTGTCTCCATCTTTCGTTGGTTGTCGTCACAAACTGATTCCTCAATACTTTGGATTTGAAGCATGGTTCAGAAAATTATGGAAGAACTTCAACGAGACCAAGAGCTATTAAGAGACGAAATCAACCAGCTGAATGGGTCAGAATATTTCAAGACACCTCCTAAAGCCAGTGTTTCAGACATGACAACTCATCCTTGTAACTAATTAGTCACTAGGCCATGTTTCTTCCAGTTTGCATTTTCCTTATGTTAAACTGTTGCTTTCAAATCTTGTTTGTAATTTCATGTTAATTTTAATAAAATGAGCATTGCATTGTTTTGATTTAAATCATTTACATTTATCGCTTTCAAATATATATTTTTCCCTGTTTAATTTCTTTACCGAACTCTTGTTTTTGCAAAGATTGGAGGGAGGATGATAAAAACAAGATACCCATAATTGTTGTTGGTATGCTTTTGAATAAAACTCTGCTGATGATATACAGGCATTGTTTCATTTCCCAAACACTGGAGAAATAAGGAAGTTAAACCTTTGTCAACCCCTTCGAGCCTAGAAGTTGGAGTCTCTTTCGATACGAAAAAACCCGCATTTTTTAACCTGGGGCAGGGTAGTTCTTAGTTAATTCAGATGTGCATTTATTCAAGACGCCTTTCAACAAAGGTTGTATTCAATCAAGCTTCCTTCATACACATCAAATAAGTGTTAAAGATGTCATCCAAGTTAAAAAGTGATGACGATGGTTCCCCGTAATCATGAAAGTCAAGCAGTCACTGTCTTTCCAAGAAATATATATCAAAAAGGAAAAGCCGCTAAGTTAAAATTAAAAGGCAACTTAGGCAAAAAAAATTGGGGCATCCCGTTGACCGTAATCTTAAACGGAACGGTTCAGGCAAAAGTTAGGGATGACAAATTCAAAAAAGAGTTGACCAAAGTCTTCAAACAGCAAAATGTTGCAAAAAAGAAGTGACTGTTATCTCAAGAATTCCTCAGCTTCTGAGCCATCATCATTCCTATCAGTGTACAATCCAAAATCTCTTGGAAACTAAATTCACAATCTGAATTAACTGAGCGTAGGACTGAAGAACATCACGAAGATCGGGTTGGGTACAATTAAATTTTGAGCCTTTATCCTTTGTTTTTTAAACCGTGAACCAGACCACGTTACAACCCTCAAAAGACCTAATTGAAGTCAGGTTTCTTTTGAAAGCATACTACAACAAGGTTGCGTAATATGACTCCTAAGGTCTTTTGCAAATCAATTGTATTGGTATATCCATACTGTTGTTTTCTCTCTCACTTTTAAATTTTTAAACCACTGTGTTTTAACCAGCGATCCATTTTCTATACAGCAATTACATCATTTCAAAAAATGATTTTTATTTCAAAACTTTTGCATGAACTTTGCATTAAATTTACCATGTTTGAATAAACAATTTTTGCTTGTAAACAAGTTTTCCTCATCATCAAGGAAGTCCAAACTGTTAGGAAACTTGGTCAGTGATCCTAATCAGGGGCAAGTATCTTTCGGATCCTGTTGTGAATTAGTTCAAGATTTGTTGCTCAGCGCAAGTCATTATCAGAATTGTTTTAATCAGAAGAGCATTTTCAAGACTTACACCGGGGCACTCCTTTCCCCTCAGTCATTTTAAGAGTTAAAGCCATGATCGGTTTATCCTCAACAATCAGCTAGTCAGGGGCAATCCTTAAGCAGCGTTGCAGTCCTCCCTTCAAGGATCATCATTTCAATGCAATTCACAAGTGTGTTAGAAGTGTTTCTCAAGACATTCTTTCCAAGCGGAGTTGGTAGTGTTCTCCGTGTTGAGGAATCAGAGTTCCCATCTTACCTCCACAAAAGAGTCAATCTCCGTTGTCATGAACGTCTGCATTACATACTACATGCATAGATCATTCATATATCATGCATCACAAAATTCATACACCATGTATAGCAAGAGTGTTTTATCCTCATTTGCATTTCCCGAGGTCTTGTTGCAGTCAATGTCTTACCTTGCAGTCAAAATCCAACTTACATGGTACCTACCAAAATAGATGTCTTATTTCCCGTATATTCAATGCATTTTTGAATATACCCGAATCTTTTATCCGAAGTTCATTCAATGATTTTTCTGAATGTCTTTGATGATGTGTTCCAGAGTCCGTTCAATGATTCTTCTGAATATCTCTGATGTCTTATTTCTCGTATATTCAATGTTTTTCTGAATATACCAGAATTTTTTTTTCCAAAGTTCATTCAATGATTTTTTTGAATGTCTTTGATGATGTGTTCCAGAGTCTGTTCAATGATTTTTCTGAATATCTCTGATGTTTTGTTTCCCGTATATTCAATGATTTTTCTGAATATGCTCGAACCTTGTTTCCGAAGTTCATTCAATGTTTTTTCTGAATGTCTTTGATGATGTGTTCCAGAGTTCGCTCAATGTCCTTCTGAATGTCTCTGATGTTTTGGTTCCCGTATATTCAATGCATTTCTGAATATGCTCGAACCTTGTTTCTGAAGTTCATTCAATATTTTTTCTGAATGTCTTTGATGATGTATTCCAGAGTCCGTTCAATGATTTTTCTGAATATCTCTGATGTTTTGTTTCCCGTATATTCAATGATTTTTCTGAATATGCTCGAACCTTATTTCCGAAGTTCATTCAATGTTTTTTCTGAATGTCTTTGATGATGTGTTCCAGAGTTCGCTCAATGTCCTTCTAAATGTCTCTGATGTTTTGGTTCCCGTATATTCAATGCATTTCTGAATATGTCCGAACCTTTTTTTCCAAAGTTCATTCAATGATTCTTCTGAATGTCTTTGAGGTTTTCCCCGCAGAGTTTGTCTCATATCATGCATCATTAAAAAATATGTCAAAAAATATTGCATTCATCGCATTCTCTTCATGTGTCGTTCATCATGCCCATTGCATCTCAGGGTAAAATTTTGGGTTTTTGATATTTAACTATCTCCTACTGCAATTATATGAAGCCTGATCATCTTCATATCATCTGGTTGAAGATACTTAAATAGGGGCAACTGTTGCACCCCAAATTTTACCCTGCTATTTTTCTACTTGCATTATATTCAAAATTAAAAAAAAACAGTCATTCACACATTGCATTTGCATCATTTCGTCGTATTTAAATTGACCAAAAGTTAGTTTAAATTGATGTTTGCATCGTTTTTAGTTGTAAAATACATGTTATGTTACTTCATGCATTTTTACCTCTCTGTCTGTTTATTGCATTGATTTTAAATTATTTATATGTCGATGATATCGATATTTCGATCTTATAAACAGACTGTTAAAAGAAATTCGATACTGTACGAAAATTAGCGGAGAAAATATTTCAAGCTTTCATCTTTTACGCACTGCTTTATGAATCTACGTGTCGCGTAGATCATGAAAATGTGTTCTCCCTAATTTTTCGGTACATTTCGAAGTCTCATTTTTAACTGTAAATGTTTTAAAGTCGGGTATTCTTTATTATCATTTTATTTTGATTTTAATTATTTTGATAATTTTTCTTCAATCTTTGATACCTGTACTTTATTTTAATGTAATCATTTTATTTTTCGGATAATTTATTGTCCAAACTTTTACCATTTTTGACAATTTTAAGTGTCTAATTTCTTTCTCAAAAAAAATCAAACAAAAATATTTTTGGGCTTATCATTTTTTGGGTGATCCAACTTTGTGGCCCATTTAATTATGAGGGCATTTTTGGCATTTTGAAAAATAACTTAACCTAATTTTATGGGTATAAATATATGTTATATTTTGTTGCTAAAGGGAGGCCAATTTGAAAAGAATGGAACGAAAGAGGAGGCGGACCAAAAAAAAATTATAAAGAAAATAAATTCTTCTTCATTCTGATCGTGCCAACCACCCATTGTTTCCTCTTCTTCGCTAACTCGCCATCTCCTTCCATAACCCTTCCCTTCATCAGCCTGTAACCCCCATTTTCCACAAACTCCCTCTCACCGCGCCATCGCCGGAACATACCCCTCTATTCCTTCGTACAGCCGCCGTCCCATCTCACTGTGTCACCTCCATACGACCCCCTCAATACACTGCTCTCAGCTCCTTCATCTTCAACCTTTCCTACTTCCTCACCGTCACCGTGATCCCCCCATCCTCTCTGTCTCACTGTTCGGAACCCCCTTGTAAACCCAGCCACCCTTCCAAAGCCCAATCTTCATCCTCTCCAAACCGATTCTGCTCGCTGTCAACCACCCTTCAACCGGAGCTCACACCACCGCTACTGCCATCGCCTCATCGGCAACAGCAACGAGTTCTCTATCCGTTTTCCGCTTCTCCACACCCCTGTCAGTTTTCTGTTTCTTCCGTCTTGCTCATCCACGAACAGCAGCTTAGATTCGTTCATTCGGTAAGGTTTATATCACTATCTGTTCGCTCGATATGCTGTGAAACCGTTTTAAACCTATGAAGATAATGGATTCTGACTGTGTTGTTGATTCCCTGTATTCAGATATGCTGAACATACTTATTCTGCCGATTTCAATCTTTGTTTTGAGTCGTGAACAATTATGTGGTCTAATTATTCTCAACTGTGTATGATTATGGTTCAAGTTTGAATGGATATGCTGCTGAATTCATGTTGAATTTTTGGAAGTGAGAAATAGTCATAGTATAATATAATTTCCTTTTGAATTTAGAATAGTTTTGTTCTCTTTAGAAGAAATCCTTGAAAAAAAAGTTATTACAGTTCAATGCTATTAAGTTTGGTTTGAATTTGGAATCTAATTGGTATAATCTTAAGCACACTTTAATTCCAATGGATTTGTGGTAAAGGTTTCCATTACTAGTTTCGATGATGGTTCGACTTCTATATCGCGTTATTTCGTGAAAGACGAATCGAGAAACCGTGGGCAGCTTTATTGTTATTTCCTTTGAGGTAATTTCGAGCAAGAATGTTTGTTGTAACATTGTTTTTACCGCTATTCTCAATTAAAGTGCAAACCATGTCAATTTTGTATACATGTGTTTAGTTTCGATGAAGGTGATTTAGTTTCCGCGTTTATTCGCGTAGAAACTAACCGAGAAACCATTAGAATATCCTCTTGTTTTCACTTTAATTTCAATTGTAGTTTTTGTTTAAATAATATCCAAGAATAGTTTCAATGATGGTTTAACGATTAGGCCGCGTTACTCGCGTGTAAATCTAACCGAGAAACATGTTGGAATATCGTGTTTTGTAATTTTAATTGAATTCGGATTTAGTTCTGATGAAGGTTTGATGATGATACCGTGTTATTTCGCGTGTACATCTAACCGAGGAGCTTTAAGGGCAATGTATTATTTATTTATTTTTTTTTGGAGCAAATTCGAGTAAGAAAGCTGTTTTATTTCGAGTATATTTGGTTGATTAGTTGCTGCCCGGATTTATTCGATTTTGCTCATTTGTTTACTAACCATTTTCTGATTTATTGCAATTTCATCTTATTATATCCCACTAATGCTACTAACGAATTTGCTATTCGTGAAGATATCCGAGGGTGGTTCAAGCATACATTTTACACTGTTGCATTTGTACATTTTTTTTTATATACTGTTATTTATATTTATGTTACTCTTTAATATTTAGTAATATATATGTATAATACTTAGTATTTTTATCTTTATATTTGATACTGTAAATTTAATTATACATTATACTTTTATTGTTATATTTAGTACTATAAATATAATTATACTTAGTATTATTTTTATTTCGTATATTTAGTATTGTAAATATATACTATATACATATTACATTTATTATTATAGTTTATCTATTAATTCGTAAATAAGTCCGAATTTAATTATATTAATCTTTGTGTTGCAATTTCATATTTTTAATTCAATTTAATTTTAGAATATGCATGAACACAAGTATAGTATTTAATTTCTTAGAATTAATTTTTATAATCTGTTTTAATATAATAAAATACAATAATCTACATTTAAGTTTCTCCGCATTTAACTTTTGTTATTATACTGTTAAGAGACATTTACTTTACAGTTTCTCTTTAAGTTATCTTTATCCCCATTCGAATAATGTATCCCAATCCCCTTGTTGCGTTGTAAATAATTTTACCGCTTTATTTTATTTTACCGCTTAATCCCCATT
This sequence comes from Vicia sativa, assembly GCA_021764765.1. Taxonomy (NCBI): domain Eukaryota; kingdom Viridiplantae; phylum Streptophyta; class Magnoliopsida; order Fabales; family Fabaceae; genus Vicia; species Vicia sativa. The sequence continues at coordinate 276,507,892 of CM038793.1, forward strand.
TATATTTGATGTATCCCTCTCCCAAGAACAATTCTTGTAATAATTTAGTGCACATTTATTTTATTTAAATTAACTGTCACTTACACAAACCAAAAAAAATCTTTTTTAAACTAATATTTGTAAATCATTTTTAAACCCGTAAGTCGACAAAGCTAAGCGTCATGATGACCACACATGCACACATGTACGCTTGATCCTGGGCCTTCTTACAGTGAGCCTATTTCGATCAATTGTCCCAATTGGTCGTCTTAGTAGACTAGCCCACTTTGCTAGTACACATGTAATTTAATTATTTTATACTTAGGTTGGCCACCTTGTATGGGCTTTGTCGATTTTACATGTGATTTACAATTATCTCGATCCTATTCTTTTTCCATTCACCAAGCATTTAAAACACTTTCAATAAAATTCGACCCAACGTCGAGTCTTCTTCTCAAACCTCGATCCAACGTCGAGTTATTTTCATAAATGAACTTCTACAAAAACACATAGTGCTATGGTATTTAATTGAACCGTTAGAGGATATCCCGACGATTTAATTAAAATGTAAAGTATTTGGGCCATTAGAGGGTAGCCCAATGACTTAAATACTTTATTCCATACACTTAATAAAAGTGAACTTTGTTTCACCTCACTCTTTTCATAATAAAGATTTTGGATGAGAGATGATCGGTTGACCTCAATCACCAATCTCGAGTATTGAATCGTTAGAGGATATCCCAACATTTTGGTACTTGTCATCCACAATTTAAAATCAATTCCAACACATTCAATATCTTTTGTGCGTCCAGGCACCTTTTACCTTTAAACCATTTTCAAGATTAGACATAATTCATTTATAATTGAGATGCTTCTCCCTCTATTCCCAAGGTTTTCGACTTCTCCACTTGAGTACTAGAGGTGTTCTCAAACCCTCCCTCATGTTGGTGCGTAGTCCTTTATTCTTTATCACACCTTGTGGACGTTAGACGAGTCTTCTCCTTTAAAATGATGACTTGTCTTTTCATTTAAAATCAATCAACAAACAATTATTTTTTAGAAGAACTACGGAGTTTTGACTTTCCCATTGCACGAGGGAGTACGTAGGCACGCGGTTTCAAAACCGTGTCAAACTCAAAATAATAAAAACATTTCTCCTCTCTTTCTTTCTATTTTTAAACTTAGAAGATCGTAAAATTTTCACACTAACACACAACCACACTTTGAACTAAATGGGTACCATCGAGTACGATGGATGTAAGGGGTGCTAATACCTTCCCCTTGCATAACCAACTCCCGAACCTATATCTCTTAATTTTGTAGACCGTCTTATCCTTTTCTTTCATGGGTTTTATCTATATTTTCCCGTTCTTCTTTTAGAACAAATAAAATTAGGTGGCGATTTCACTTTGTTTTTTTGAAAATTCAAATAAAAAAGATTTTTGAAAAAAACGAGTTGCTTCACCATGTTCGCAACCCATTGCGAATAAGAAGTAACGGCTAGGAAACCTACATTGAACTGTTTCATAACTTCGGCTTTGATTTTCTCAGACATCTCAGGACGCATACGACGAACCTTCTGATTTACAGGGAGAAAACCTTACTTCGTTGGTAGTCGGTGTACCACAATGTCAATGTCTAGCCCTGGCATGTCTTCGTAGGACCAAGCAAAAATCTCGATGTAGTCTCGCAGCATCTGGACCAATCTCTCTTTGACACTGTTTTCATGACCTGATCCTATCTTGATTTCCTTTCTGCCTTCGTCGGTACCTAGATTCACAACCTCGACTGGCTCCTCGTGTGGCTGTATAACCTGTTCTTCTTGTTGTAGTAGTCTGAGAAGTTCTCCTGGCACTTCACAATCTTCCTCATCTTCGTCCTCAGCTTGGTAGATTGGATTATCGAAGTCATATTTAGTAATAACAGAGCTGTTATCGACGAGATTTAGAGTGAATTTGCAGTCATCATGTGGGTGTGTGTAAGAACACATAGCTTTTTGAAGGGTGATAAAGTAAAAGAAAGAAGAGAACACAATATTTAAATTTAAAAGTCCAATGATTTTATTGAATGAAAATATGCAAAAGATAAATAATAACCCTCACAAACGAGCCGTGGTGCCCCGGGTAAGGAACTAGGCTTAAAGTTTATTGTTCGAAACGTAAAAAGCGAAAAGCATAACAGAAAAAGAAATTACTCATGTCTAAAGGAGATTGGTGTGACATCTTCAGTCTTCCCATTGCTGAGCCCGTCGTCCGGATTTAGAAAGATCCATTTATTAATGTCGAAGTCGCCGTCGTCGTGTTCTATAGCATGGACTCCATTTTTGCTGATGTGGAAAGGAAATTTGCCGGCACGTTCGCGGCGTATCATCTTTTGACCTTTGACAGCGAAGCCTAAACCGGTCTTGTCAGATTTGAATGGAAGATCGGCGAGCTGACCCCAAATAGTACAACCTCCTTCTTCAATCGTAGCTTTAACGTCTTTCAATAAGGCCATCGTCGGTGGAACTCTAGTAACTTCAGGAGTGACAGGAGAGTCAACAGGCATGACTTGTGGAATTGCTTCGAAAGCTTGACAGGGAGTTTCGACAAATTCACCTTCCATTTCGATGTATCGGAATAACTGCAGATGGCTTACCATATATTCTTCTTCACCGCATACCGTAACAATCTTCCCCTTCATTGGGTACTTCACCGTGGTAAGGTATTCGCCCCATGTATCCAAGGGCGTCCGAGTAGGCAAGAGTAAGCTGGACGAATGTCCATGACAAAGAAAATAGAGTCAAAAGTCTGGGCACCGACTTTAACTGGCAGGATGAGCTCTCCAAGTACTGTTCTTTTCGAACCATCAAAAGCTCTTACGATTATGTCGTTGGGCTTCATGACCACTCCCTCAGTATTAAGTCGGTCGAGAGCGCTCTTTGGCAGAACATTCAGAGCAGAACCAGTATCTACCAATACGTGAGACAATGTAGTGCTCTTGCATTCAATGGAGATGTGCGAGGCCTTATTGTGATTCCTTCCGGCAGGAGTTAAATCCGCATCAGAGAAACCTAAACCATTATTGACGGTCAGGCTAGCAATACAACCTTCAAATTGATCAGCAGTAGTGTCTTGTGGTATGTGAGCATTCTTCAGAAACTTTACCAAGGCTTTAGCATGAGGCTCAGAGTACAACAACAGAGCTAGCATGGATATCTTGGATGGAGTTTATCCCAACTGTTCCACAACATTGTAGTCGCTCTTCTTGATGATGTTCAGAATTTCCTCTATCTCTTGCTTGGAGGTATCCTCAGCAACTTCCTTTGGTACTTCTGTCTGATAGCAAGAATGCAAATTAGTGTAGTAATATCTCTAGAGAAAATACTCTTCCGGTTCTGGTTACTTTACTTGATGCGGCGATGTTGCCGATGTCAAAATTGGTAGCTTCAATTGCAATATCTTCAATGGTCAAAGGTTCTTGCTTGATGTCATGATAGTAAACTTCGGATCCATAATTCCAAGGTATAGCTTTGTTAGAGGAATATGGAATTGATCTGGGAGAGGTAATAATGAGAGGTACCACTCTAGGCACGGGATCTGCAGAGGTGATCCTTATTGTGTTCACATCAGCATACTCTTCTGGGAAATCGTCTCCCCATCCGGTTGCCTTGACGTATTCGATAGGAATCTTGTAACTTTCGGGAGCGATATATTTCACCATGAAATCAAACTTTCCACTTGGATGCCCCAAGGTATCCCAGACTTCTGGTATGGCTTCATCTACATCTTCGATCTTTAGATTCTTAGAAATATCTTCGCACAGATTCTCCACAGACGGAGGTTTCAGAAATATCACTTCTCGGTTGTCCATCATGCATTAAATACGCCTCTTCAACCAAGCACATCCATCAGATTCAAATGCATACCAATGATAGTTATCAGGGCATCCTGCAAATACACCGGCTTGCAACAAATCTTTCTTGACAGTCATCAGAGGAATAATCAGCTCGTTCACATCATAAACATAGGAGTCGTCGTTAATAGCAGTGGAACTTTTACCATGGTCAGGCATTGGTGTGTTGATCACATTCGGAGTTTCGACAGGAGGGTCGAATTCAATTTCTCTGGCTTCAATCATGTCTTGGATTTTGTTCTTCAGAGCCCAACAGTTGTTGGTGTCGTTCCCTGGGCTGTTGGAGTGGTATGCACACCTTACATTAGGATTGTACTTTGGAGAGGAAGTATTGACATGTTGAGGAGGATCCCTCAAAGTAATCAGCTCTGATTTCAACATGTGTTGCAATGCTTGGGACAACGGATGTTGATCTTCGTAAACCGTCTTCGTGGCGCGTTCTGGCTACGCACGTTGTCTCGTTGAGGTTGTGCTGGTGTAGGATTAGAGATCACAACTGCCCCCACAGATTGAGTGTGGTCAGATTTGTCACGGCTCTTCTGACCATATACAACATTGACTTCTTTCTTACCACGAAAAGATCTCTTCGCAGCATTTGAAGATGACTCTACTTGTATTTTTTCGCTCTTGATTCTAGCTTCGATACGTTCGCCTGTCAATATCAGCTCGATGAATCCGGCTGAAGAGTTTCCAATCAAATGATTGAAGAATGGGCCTGTCAGTGTTCCCATAAACATGTCAACCAACTCCCTATTGGACAAGGGTGGTTGAACTCTGCCTGCTAAATCTCTCCATTTCTGAGCATATTCTTTGAACTTCTCGTCACGACCCATAGACATGCTTTGTATTTGCATGCGGGTGGGCGCCAATTCAGCATTGTACTGGTACTGCTTGTAAAAAGCATCTACTAAGTCATTCCAGGTATGAATGTGGGTACTCTCTAGCTGATAATACCACTCCAACTGAGTTCCGGATAAACTCTCTTGAAAGAAATGGATCCACAATTTCCTGTCTTAAGTATGAGGATGGATCTTCTGAACATAGGACTTCAGATGCAGCTTCAGACAAGAGATGCCATCACACTTGGCAAAGGTAGGAACTTTGAACTTACGGGAAATTACCACACCAGGAACAAGACTCAAATCATCAAAGTTCAGCCCAGACATCATTAGATTTTCCACAATATTCAGACGGTCTTCAAGTTGTTTGTACTTGTCATTGTCAGGAGGATACTACTCGCTCACATAGTCTTCATCTTCATTTTTAGACTCATGATGGCTTCCTTCATTGTTCTTGACACTTCCCTTAGTTTCACCGCTCTTGTCTGAGAGTTCAAATTGTTTGACCACCCTGACTGGACCCTTGTGATTTCTTCCCATGTTGAGGATACCAATGATCTTCTTCTTTCTGGTGATGAGCTTTTTCAGGTCTTTCTGGCCTTGGACCAAGTTGGTGAACATTTCCTGGAATTGAGCATTCTGAGCCTGGAGATCTTTGACAGTCTGTTTAAGAGCCACTTCTGCTGAAATAAATAGCGAGAGAATAAGAAAACCAGTCTTCGATGTACCTGTTATGAAATGTTATGCCATGATATTCGATGTTATGCAATTCAATGTTTTCAAGGACCTTAGGAATTTAAATTTCTTAAACAAGCACGAACAAACTTTTTATTAGTTTATCTTTAGAGAGTACAAAAGAAATTTTAAACAAATAAAAAGAAATTCCTAGAGCTTAGGTCTCCCATGGGTGCTTCCTCTTTGTGTTGAAGTAGGTATTGATGCTTTGCTCCTCGTGAAGTAGCTTTGTCAACTCTAATACCTTCTTCTCTCTTGCATAGCATTAAGCTTCAAATATATCCCTTTCTTCTTTAAGTTGAATCTAGGATCTCTTCAGGTCTTCGAAACTAATAGGCATGTCTGGATGAAGAATGGTGTAGGGTTCGTCACCTACAGCAATAGGTTCCATAACCACTGGTAGGACAGCTGTAAACGGCATCATGAGGTTTTGAGCTCGAGCTTGTAACCATTTGAGGTAAGGTTCCCAAGGAATGGAATTTTTGTGCCCCAAGATCTTGGTATCAGTCTTCTTCACCATGCCCTAAGCATGCACAAATCTTCGACGGTAGTTCTGGAGATCGTTGTTGTAGTCAAATACAATGTCTTGGTGAAGCATATCATGAGGACCATCTCTTCGAGCATAACCAAACTGACGTAGAGCTAGAGAAGGGTTGTAAGTGATACCTCCCCTTATACCAAGAGTGGTACATTAGGGAATTCCCCACAACGCTTAATGAAAGTGAAGTCCTTTTGAGAAAAAAGACACCAACGTATATCTGAATGAGAGAGTGACATCAGCCTTTGAGACCATTTCAATTTTTGCTCGTTCTTCATTACTGATTGAGGAAGGTGCGAAATAAACCACCTGGAAAGTAATGGTATGCAACACATGAGAGTTCCTTGTCTTTTGATAGTACGAGTGTGGAGAGAATGTAGGATGTCCCCGAGTAAAGTAGGCACAGGATTACGAGCAAGGAATATCTTGATGGAGTTCACGTCTATGAACTGATCTGGATTAGGAAATAACACCAACCCATAGATTAGCAAGGCCACAATGTCTTCGAATGCATGGAAACTTATAGCCTTTAGGAATTCTCGAGCTTTCTTTATCAGAAACTTAGCAAGCAAACCCTTAACTCCGCTTCTTGTTTCCCAATTAGCTTCAATATCTGATCGCTTTAGAAGTAACACTGATGCGATGTATTCGTATTTCAGAGCCTTTTTTGAACCTGTGAATGGCATATGATCAAGGATAGGTATCCCAAGTAGCTTAGAGAACTCTTCCAATGTAGGCACCAACTGATAATTTGGGAATGTAAAGTAGTGATGTTTCGGATCGAAGAACTGGAATACGACGTGCATCATATCTTCTTGAAAAGGTGGTGAAATTCCTGGCAGCAGATACGTGATGTCACAGAGAATGTTATGACACACTATCTGACACTCTGTTAACAATTTACAGAATAAATTTAAATAGCAGTAAAGAACACAATAAGTTGTTTACCCAGTTCAGTGTCTAACTACACCTACATCTGGGGGCTACCAAGCCAGGGAGGAAATTCACTATTAGTAGAATTAATTCAGGAATAAACCAACCAGTTTATCTCCTTCACTTAAGACCTACCCAATGCAACTTCAATCTAAGACCTACTTAGACCTGAGTTCCTACTCACTCCCCCTCAATCACAGCAGTGATATCAACCTATTGAATAATTGAATTGTGAAGACACACTTCAATAAACTATCTTGATCTTGCTTCAAAGCTTCAATCAAGAGACAAACACTCGTGCTTCAAAGCTTTGAGTGATAAACTACCCTTACGCACAAATCCTAGTCCAAGGCACTTATCAATTGATAGTTGCTTGGCTCACAAGAGAAACTAGAATTACACAAAATACAACTGTTAACTCTCCTAACAGTACAAAAAGAGCAGCAGTATAAGGGTTGAATTCCTTTTATAGAAGCAGTCCTGAAACTTCATTTTGGGCTTCCATAAAGATAGCTAGGGTTCACTTAATTTAATCCTAAAAACATGGTCTTTTCAACAACCAATTTAGGTTTAACTAAGATTAACCTAGCAGCCACGTGAGCATGCATTCTAGTAACAGAAAAACATAATATAGCAGCTCAACAAACTTCCTGAAAAATCTCAGGAAAAACAGATTCTGCAGAACAAAATGTCACACTGAATGTCATAACATCATTATGACATCGGATGTTTTCAATTTCCGCCTTTTAGCTTCAGCTCGAAATGTCCTTTAACATCCTTAGCAAGTAGGATTTATCTTCAATCTCTGAATGTCATGACATTTATCATGACATTGCTATAGCCTAGTTTTACCAAAATTAATGCCAACTTAAAACACTAACAGGTGGCTTGGGCAAAAAAGGGTATCCTAGTAGACTGAAAACCCGAAAGGGTGGTCTAGGCAAAAGTTAGGGATTTAAGCGTACGACTATGTCTCGTCCAAATCACATTGTTTTCAGCTTCAAGTTCAAATGGTAAACATCAATCCAACCACTTCCTTTTAACATTAGAAATAGCAGTTACTACAGGCTCTAGGAATTGAGATGACCACTCAAGTCACTAATACATCCCCACAGAGTCACTCTCACAAGAAATACCTCCACAGGATCATCTCTACAATCCCTACAGATCCATTTCTCTCCCTACAAAGACAAATCTTCTCCAACAAAGTATTACATTATCATCTCCTCCCCACAGAGTTCCAACAGATCAGATTCATCACCTCAAGTGATCCTATCAATTTCATCAGCTTTAATGATCCTATCAGATTCACCACCTTAAGTGATCCCATCAATTTCATAGCCTCATCAGCTTTAATGATCCCATCAGCCTCATCGACTTTAATGATCCTATCAGATTCATCACCTCAAGTGATCCTATCAGTTTCATAAGCTTTAATGATCCTATCAGATTCATCACCTTAAGTGATCCCATCAATTTCATAGCCTCATCAGCTTTAATGATCCTATTAACCTCATCAGCTTTAATGATCCTATCAGATTTATCACCTCAAGTGATCCTATCAATTTCATAGCCTCATCAGCTTTAATGATCCTATCAGCTTCATCGATCTTGTCAACCTCATCACGTTAAGTGATCCTATCAGTTTCATCAGCTTTAATGATCCTATCAGATTCACCACCTTAAGTGATCCCATCAATTTCATAGCCTCATCATCTTTAATGATCCTATCAACCTCATCAACTTTAATGATCCTATCAGATTCATCACCTCAAGTGATCATATCAGTTTCATCAGCTTTAATGATCCTATCAGATTCATCACCTTAAGTGATCCCATCAATTTCATAGCCTCATCATCTTTAATGATCCTATCAGCCTCATCAGCTTTAATGATCCTATCAGATTCATCACCTTAAGTGATCCTATCAGTTTCATCAGCTTTAATGATCCTATCAAATTCATCACCTTAAGTGATCCCATCAATTTCATAGCTTCATCAGCTTTAATGATCCTATCAACCTCATCAGCTTTAATGATCCTATCAAATTTATCACCTCAAGTGATCCTATCAATTTCATAGCCTCATCAACTTTAATGATCCTATCAGCTTCATCGATCCTGTCAACCTCATCACTTTAAGTGATCCTATCAGTTTCATCAGCTTTAATGATCCTATCAGCCTCATCAGCTTTAACGATCCTACCAGCCTCATTAGCCTTAATAATCATATCAACCTCATCAGCCTTAATGATCCTATCAGCTTCATCAAGCTTCAAACTTCATCACGTCGATCCTATCAGCTACATCAGCTACAAGCCTCATCAGCTTTAACGATCCTATCAGCCTCATCATCCTTAATAATCCTATCAGCCTCATCATCTTCAATGATCCTATCAGCTTTGTCAGCTTTAATGATTCTATCATATTTATCTACATTCTCAAGCAGTAATACTTCACCACATTACATCAGTCTCCAAGCAGTAACAGGTTATGCCATATCACATTGTCCCCCAGTAGGGTCTATGGACAATGTAACCACCCACAACAAGATCTACACACAAGATCCCCAGCTGAGTATCTCAATCATTATCATTCTTCTAACAGCATTAATATCCAGATGCGAAACTTGCTCAGATAGTGCATCGGAGGAATCTGAATCATCTTTTATTCCCTAGTCAGGGTTTTCAACAACATTATCCCCAAGCAAAAAGAAAAAAAAAGTCTCCAGTAGAACGTGTCTATCTTCTTCAAGATGGATATGTTTTAAAATACCGCAACATCTACATTCATACATCTACATAAAAATCATAACATGTGCATGTACTCATACATCATAATCTGCATAGGACTAACCATACCTTGTCAAGATTTATTTCCCTAGCAGGTAAAGCTATTGTCCGAACGAAAGGTCAAAGATTAATACCCGAAACAAGACGGGAGAACTATTTGAATTACCATGCAAGTTATTTCCAGGCAACGGATCATGGATCAACACCCGAAACAAAACGGGAAAACTATCCGTATTTTGACAAATATTCACTTCAGAAATAGCCAAGACGAAGGTTTATTCTGACTCACTCTTATTATCAATCTCTCCGGATGGCATCTTTAAGCCCATCTCCGATATTTCTCTCATCCAAAAGACGAACGCAAAGTCTAGCGTATGAATCACTCGCCAGCATCAGGTTTTCCTAATGGCATCTATAAGCCCATTCCATGTAACAGTGAGTGAAAATTTTCAGGTGTACTCGAGTGTTCAATCATCTTCTACCTTCAGGTCACGAAAGGCAAGCATACCAATCTAACCCTTCCAGTACAAGAAGATTGAACAGGGGAAACTGTTATACCCCAAAATTTGCCCTCCTATTTCTCAAGACAATCCACCACTCCATACTCAAAGATTCCACAAGGGTTGATCAGACAAACCCTCTTCTAAGCAATCAAAACTAGGGTTTTGCTCTTCTCAAGTCAAGATGGATTTCCAATGCTTCAAGTGGTCACCATACCTCATCATATGCTTCAAGGGATCACCATGTCAAGTTTCAAGCCTTACAAGTCAAGATTACTCATCTAATTGCTCAGATGGTTGAAAATCAGTTGTATTGGACAAAACGTCAACTGTGATAAACATATATTCAAACTTCATAATTTTTGGTCAACATCAATATTTTGAAGTAATATTCATCATTTGATCAAGGGTTGACCATGATTCATCAAGAAAAGGCAAGATTTGATCAAAAGTCAAAGTGTCTAAACTAGGGTTCTTCAGACAAAAGTCAACAGAACTTTGACCAAGCATAACTTTCACATACTTTATCAGAAATTTTTCCACCAAAGCTCATTTTAATGGGAATTCAATTCTCTACAACTTCATGTCTCACAAGCTTTGGCTAGAAATGCTCAATTTGGAAGTTATAGAATAAAATATTACAGGTCCTCTTAAAAAGTCAACAAAAAGTCATCTTTTTGCAAAGAAGTGTTCGTGAGCATGGAAACTTCAAAGAATGTGAAACCAAAAGGTCTGTTTAGAAGACATCTTGAGCTTTCCAAAAAGTCCAAGAACACCCAAACATGTTGAAAATTGAGCAAGATACAAATTGTGCAAGTTGAGCATTTTTGAGGAGGTGCATGAAGAAAAATACCTAGCAAAAGCAAATATTTTTCAAATGGGCCTAAGATTTTATGATCCAAACTTGATTATAAGATTATCCATGGTCTCTATGCTCCTTGCCACGACTCCCTTTCAATTTATTTATGGAGTACATGAATCGTATTTTCCATCCTTACTTGGATCATTTCGTGGTTGTTTTCATTGATGATATTCTGGTTTATTCTAAATCGGAAAAAGATCACGCAGAACATTTGTACATTGTGTTAGAAGTCCTGAAAGAGAAGAAGATTTATGCTAAGTTATCAAAGTGCGAGTTCTGGTTAAGTGAAGTGAGGTTTTTGGGGCATGTCATTTCTGGTGATGGCATTGCGGTTGATCCTTCTAAGGTTGATGCTGTGTTAAGATGGGAAACTCCTAAGTCTGTTACTGAGATTAGAAGTTTCTTAGGTTTGGCTGGTTATTATAGAAGGTTCATTGAGGGTTTTTCTAAGTTAGCTTTTCCTTTGACAAAGTTGACTTGTAAAGGAGCTGCTTTTGTGTGGGATGTCAAGTGTGAAGAAAGTTTTGTTGAATTGAAGAAAAGGTTAACAATGGCTCCGATCTTGATTCTACCTAATCCTGAAGAACTGTTTGTTGTTTATTGTGATGCTTCTAAGATGGGTTTAGGTGGTGTGCTTATGCAAAATGGCAAGGTGGTTGCTTATGCTTCTAGGCAATTAAAGATTCACGAGAATAACTATCCTACTCACGATTTGGAACTTGCAGCGGTTGTTTTTGTGCTTAAGATTTGGAGGCATTATCTTTATGGTTCTATATTTGAAGTATTTAGTGACCATAAAAGCTTGAAGTACTTGTTCGATCAGAAAGAGCTTAATATGAGGCAGAGGCGGTGGCTTGAATTGTTGAAAGATTATGATTTTGGATTGAATTACCATCCTGGTAAAGCTAATGTGGTGGCCGATGCTTTAAGTCGAAAGACTTTGCATGTGTCACTTTTGATGATGAAAGAGTTGGAAATGATTGAGCAATTTAGAGATACGAGTCTTGTGATAGAAGTGACGCCGAAGAGTATTATCTTGGGAATGTTGAAGATCAATAATGATTTCCTTGATAGCATTAGAGAAGCTCAGAAGCTTGATGTGAAACTTGTTGATTTGTTGGTTGGTATTGGACAAACTGAAAATGAAGATTTCAAGTTGGATGCTCAGGGTGTTTTGAGGTTCCGAGATAGGATTTGTATCCCCGATGATGTGGATTTAAAGAGAATGATCTTGGAAGAAAGTCATAGAAGCAATTTGAGTATTTATCCCGGAGCGACCAAAATGTATCAAGATTTAAGGAAACTATTTTGGTGGTCGGGCATGAAAAGAGAGGTGGCCCAGTTTGTTTATGCTTGTTTGACTTGTCAAAAGTCTAAAGTGGAGCATCAGAAACCTGCAGGGTTGATGCAACCATTAGAGATCCTGAAATGGAAATGGGATAGCATTTCTATGGATTTCGTAACGGGGTTACCGAATACACCAAGAGGACACGATGCGATTTGGGTGATTGTTGATAGGCTTACGAAGTCGACTCACTTTATTCCTATTAACATCACTTATCCCGTATTGAAGTTGGCGGAAATTTATACCCATGTGATTGTTAGATTACATGGTATTCCTTTGTGTATTGTTTCAGATAGAGATCCGAGGTTCACTTCTGAATTTTGGAAAAGCTTGCAAGAGGCTTTGGGTTCAAAGTTGAGGTTGAGTTCGGCTTATCATCCTCAAACTGATGGTCGGACGGAAAGGACGATTCAATCGTTGGAAGACTTGTTGCGAGCATGTATTCTTGAACATGGTGGTTCATGGGATACATATCTTCCTTTGATTGAGTTTACTTATAACAATAGTTTTCATGCTAGTATTGGAATGACGCCGTTTGAGGCTTTGTATGGTAGGAGGTGTAGAACTCCTTTGTGTTGGTACGAGTCGGGTGAAAGTGTGGTGCTTGGACCCGAATTGTTTAGGGAGACTACTGAGGCGGTGAAGATGATTAGAGAAAAGATGAGAATTTCGCAAAGTCGACAAAAGAGTTATCATGATAAAAGGAGAAAGGACTTGGAATTTCAAGACGGTGATCATGTATTTTTGCGAGTTACTCCTACAACCGGCGTTGGGCGAGCGTTAAAGTCGAAGAAGCTAACTCCTCGCTTTATTGGTCCTTACCAAATTACTAGTAAAGTGGGGAAAATGGCATATAGAGTGGCGTTACCGCCAAATCTTTCGAATTTACACGATGTGTTCCATGTGTCGCAACTTCGGAAGTATGTTCCGGATCCTTCACATGTGATTGAGATGGATGATATTCAAGTTCGAGACAATCTTACGGTGGAAATGATGCCTTTAAGGATTGAAGATCGTGAGATAAAGTCTCTTTGTGGCAAAGAGATTTCCTTGGTCAAAGTTGTTTGGATAGGATCAGCTGGTGAAAGCGTGACGTGGGAGTTGGAAAGCAAGATGCGGGATTCCTATCCCGAGCTTTTCGAGTCAGGTAATTTCGAGGATGAAACTTTTAAGTGGGGGAGAGTTGTAACGCCCCATTTTATTTAATATTATATTATATTAATATTTTTGAGTTACCGTTAGACGATTATTTTGCGACGAGAATATTTATATTAATCGATATATCTGTTAATATATTTGGCGATGTTTCGTTCGGTCCGGTTTTTATTTCGTTCGGTTCGATAAAATATTATTCGGACCGATATTTAATTTCCCTGAGTTATTTTAATTAATTGGGTTAATAATATTATTAGATATTATTAATGTTATAATTAGTAAGACAAGTTGGGGGGTGTGGGTGCTAATTGGTGAGAATTGAGTGTACACCCTTGGCTAGTAGTAAGAACCATCATAAAACCATTATTTCCTCATTTCCTTCCATTACAACACCAAAACACATTTAGGGAGAAAACTAGAGAGTTTTAGAAGAAGAAGAAGAGGAAGAGCAAGCTAGGGGTTTGAAGTTGGTTGAAGCATCTTGCATCATCCAAGTATTTAAGGTTAGGGGTTTGATTTTCCACTTCCTATAGTTAGGGTTTGATAGATATGTTGTGGATTTGGGATAAAAATTGATGTTGTGGCTTATGAGTTGTGTGTGTGATTGTTGGAATAAATTAGGAAAGTTGAATTATAAGTATTGATGTTGGTGATTTATTAAGGCTAGTAGGAACTTGAAGTATAAGAATGGAAAATGAAGAAACTGTAAAAAAAACCAGAAGAAAACACTGTCTGTAAGCAAGAAACCGTGGAAGAAGAAGAAGGCGGAGGGCATAGGACAAGGGAGGCACCCACCTCACTTGAGGGGAGACCGTCCCACCCTCTAGGGCGCCCGCCTCCTTCCATTTAGGGCCCTGGGACGTTCGTCCCTGTTATGCTGGGGGGAGGAAAACGTTTTCCCATTTTTTCTTTCTGTTTTCTGCTTGTTTAAGTTTCTGTAACCTGTAACCTGCATAATTCTGTAACCTGCATAATTTTGTAGTAGCTTCTGTTTCTTTCCTTTTTCCAAATTCCACATAGTAATAGTTTATATTAATAAAATATAATTAGGACATAAGTTAGCCGATTAAATTTGGAACCCGATTATGTTCTGATTTCCCGATTTCGGTAATTTCGGCGACGGAGCAAGTTGCTCCGAATTCAACAAAAATTTGCGTACTAGCTAAGTTCGACGTGTAGAACGTAGTGGTGAGGTTAGTTTTTCGAAATTTTCGATTTTTTATGAAACGACCCTAAATAGGCCAAATTACGGTTTAATTGAATTGAATTGCATTTTAGTCGATTTAAGTCACGTATGGACAATCCGATTGCGATGTTGACGATTATGATTAATGCCGATTATTAGGAATGACTTTCGCGACAATTATTTTTGTTTGACTATTTTTCCGTGTTTGGAATTTAGTAAATTAATTGATGATGATGTGGTGTGATTAAACATGATGTTTGCGACAGTTTATTTATAATGAATACTTGATGATATGCGATGCGATGATATGTTTATCTTGATGTGGATAAATACGGCGATGTGGACTTTATGTCAATTTTGATGAGCGATGATGATGCTTTTGTTGTGTCGTGTTTGTGATGTTGTATTGTCGAGTCACATACATTGCATAGGCGACGAGGGCTTTTATACCAAGCGACGATGGGCTTTATGCCAAATGTCCCTAATTATGGACAAAGCGACGGGTACCATATGCATAACATAGTCGTGTATCATGGAGTCGGTTATATTTATGTTTGAGTTGTTTGGCGTTGAGTTTTAATTGATGGCTTATGTTGAATTGCGATGATTATATGATGCTTTGTTTTGATACGTGTATAATGATTATGTGACGAAATTAAAGTGTTGATTTTATACACTAAAAGATAATTTAAAGTATGTGAGATTTTTTTATATGTTGACATACTCTTATTAACTTATATCATTTATAATTCCAATACTATTTATATATTTTATCATGCCTTTAATTATATATTTTGGAGTATCTCACCCTTTACTTGTTTCGCCGTTGCCTTTATATTGGTAACGTGCAGGTGATCCACGAGGATGATGAGGATTAGCTGGAGTCTCTTTATTTTGAGTCGCTCTGCTCTGATCGTAGTAACACTCGGGTTTTGGGCGAAGTTATTATTTTGATAGGATAGTTTATGTATACTATCTTATGATGTTATAACTTTATGTATCGATGATAACATGATGATATGTATATTTTGTGAACACATCCATTGTGCTGTGAATAGTCATATGTTTATATGATGATTTATGATATGAATCGGTATATCCGACTTTTAATTTTTGTGTTGTGCATTATAATGCAAAGTGATGAAAACACGAATATGTGATACCGCAATTTATGTTGGATGAAATTTTGAAACTCTGATTTTATTATTAATTACGAGGGGTAGAGTTGGGGTGTTACAGTAAATAATTTTCATCTATTTGAGAGTTTAACCTGAAAGGGTAAAGTTAGTTTTATGCACATTATGATGCATGCGAGTATGTGATGATACTCTCAAAATAAGCGAGAATTTTGTATGCACGTTATGACTTTTATAAATGATATATTAATGTAGATGTTATGGTATTTCAAAACATATCCGTCTTGAAAAATACGGTAAATTTCTGCTAGGGATCTTCGACTTCTGCTTGGGAATGTAGAAATATGGTTGTCGGAGACCCTAACTGGGGACAAGGGAGATGTGGATTCCTCCGACGCACTATATAACCAAGTTTCAGGTCTGGATATTAATGTTGTTAGAGAATGATAATCCTTGTGTGATACTCAGCTGGGGATGAATATCTTGAGTATTGTTTTGAAGAAATAACCTTTGCTGGGGAATGATGTGGTTTTGAATAACCTATTACTTCTCATAGACTGACATAATAAGTTAATTGATGATTTGTTACTACTCGGGGACCAATGCAACAAAGTTGACATTTGCTGCGCGGGGACTGACGTGAAAATGTAGATGATCACTGCTCGGGGACTAACGTGATGATGTCGTAGATGATCACTGCGTGGGACTGACGTGATGATGTTATATATGATCACTGCTCGGGGACTAACTTGATAAGTTGTAAAATATAGATAATCATTACACGAGGACTGACGTGACAATGTAGATGATCACTGCTTAGGGACTAACGTGATGAGTTGAGATGATCACTACTCGGGGACTAACATGATGAGTTATATAATATAGATAATCACTGCACGGAGACTGACGTGACTGTCATACCCCAATTTTTGACCTAATATACCACCTTACATTTGCATCATTGCATCACTAACAGTTCAGAACATAATTTATCGGGTGTAGCTTCTACAGGTCAAAATTAGGGTTTCATCAATTTTTCATCTGATTCAAGAGGTAATCAATTAGGGTTTGAGTTTCACTCACCTCAATTGATCCATATTGATCAAATCATCAACCTTTGATCTTCAGATATCCAATTTTTTCTCATGATCTATCGAGGATCGACCAATTAGGGTTTTCATCGAGGATAAGCAATCACTGATTTTCTGATCAATGAATGACTTTTTTGCTTGGAGATTGATCTTCATATCTCCAATACAACATGTTGACCTAATTTCTGGATTCAAAACATCACAGAAGTTCACAAAATTCATCAGTCAATTTTTGGATCATTTGATGAAATTTCATCCGCACTGAAAAGTCAAACTTTGACTTTTGGTCAACTTTTTCAAGATAAAACTTTTTCCATCATCAAAATACTTCAAATGATCCATCATGATCATAAAAAAGCAAGAAATTTGGAAAAGTCAACAAAAAGTCAAAATTTTCAACACTTAGAAAATTTTTCAAGTGTTAAAATTTCACATTTTTCCAAACTTCATGGCATTGTTTCACATAGTTCCATTTGGAATTAGAAAAAACTCAAAACATGAAAGTTGTAGCCCTTGAAACAAGCTTTCCAAAATATCCAAGAACTTGCAAATCCATGGTGTCTAGCTATACTTTTGATTTTGAAACATAGAGCTCAAAAACCATGGATTTTCAAGTACAACTTTCAAAATTACAAGTCATTTTTTATTTTCTTTCTTTCTAGAAGCCATGCCACCTAGCAAAGAGGGATAGAGCTGATAAAAATCAGATGGAGAGTAATTATGATGGGATAAGATCAAGTTGAATTATTAACCATGGTTAAAAGGAAGCTTCCTTTTGTATTTATGGCAAAAATGACTTTCTTGCCCTCTAAGGCAAGTTGTCCAAATCCAAGCCTATCTTTTTTGCTTGCTAATCAGAATTCTTGACCTATAAATAGAGGTCATGTTTGCCATTTGAAACTACACCAAAGCTATGCCAAAACAAGCTTTCTCATTTCTTTCTTAAAATTCAAGTAACATAGTTCAATTTGAGAATTCTTGCATTTTTCAAAACTTGTGAAAAAACATGAGAGATTTGGTTTCTAACATGTCGTAAACATCATATGTAATTGGTTTGTAACTTAAAATCAACATTAGAAAATCTAAAAAATAGATTTGCATTTCAAACTTCCAAACTTGCCAAAACTGCCTTAACTTTCGAAATTGATATTTGGCTCGAGCAAGTTGTGTTTTTTCCATTCAAACATCATCAAGATACTCCATAGGGATGATGCAGACCATTAACTTTGACCTGTAACACCTCTAACATCGAATTCGAGTATCACTTTGAAGCATATGCAGGTGGACTTGGTTGGAATGATTCAGGCAAATTCAAAGTGAGCAGACCATTCTCACACGATCCTTGAAGTCCACTGGTGCTATAACAATCATTAAAACAGTTCTGGAAACATTCCATTGAAGATTTCGATCTCAGCTTCAAGAGGTATGTAACTCAACTTCGAATTCCTTGATTTCTTGCTTACAGTTCAAAAAACTCTTGGCCATTTTGTTTCTGCACCATCACTGAAGCTTAACCCTCAATCAATTTCTCAATTCCATAACCATACACGATTTCAATTTGATTTTAAGGAATTAGGGTTCTTCATGTTTTCTGGAAATTTAATCATTTTAAGCTAAAAATAAATGAAATTAAACCACACCATCATGTTCCTGGTTCAATTTCGATCAAGTTTGATGTTTACATCGAGCCATTTCATTGAGAAACAAAGAAACCATGGCTGATTGAAGGATCGGGGAAGAAGAAGGTGATTGCGCGCGTTTTTTTTCAAATTCAAATATCCAGTTTATAATATTATAACATGATTTGGCATCAATACACGGATGTATTGCCGCCCCAGCGGTTTCCAGCTCACTCTTAAGTCATTCCCTTGCCACGCCTTGCCCAATGGTCCCGGGTTCGAGTAGCCTTGGGACCATTTTTGCCACAATTTTTCATTTTCTCTTCATATTTTTTTCAAACTTTGACTCTTTCAAAACCCAATCAAAACTCCTCATTTTGAGGTGATTTTTTGTACACTTGTCAATTAACATGTCTATTTTAAGATAGTGTCAGAAAAATTCAAAAATATTTTCATCTGATTATATTTTTATCGAGCCGAAAACGATACATTTGAGTACTTTTCAAAGCACTTTCAAAGGTGATTTTTTCAAACTTTCGAAGCCCGATTCTTTTTCAAACTTCTTGCAAGTATATTTCACTTTTCAAAAACACTTTCAAGATCTTTTTTTTCAAAACTTTTCATCAAACTTACATCTTTTTCCATGATCGATCCGATTTGTCGATAAAACCGAACTCGTTTTTCCTCGAATTTCTTAACCGATCATGGGCCTCCCTCACGGTGTAAGTCCCAAAATTCTTTTATGTACATAATTATTTCCTTGTACATATCCAATTCTTTTATGTACACATCTATTTTAGTCGTACATAAAATGAACATCTTTGTAAATACTCAAGTATAGACAAACTTCGTCTGTTTGTTTTCATTTTTCTTGTATATACACTGAATACCATTGGTATTAAAAGGAGCATTATTCCCGGTGAAATTGCTTTTAAACCAATGGGCCTCCCTTACGGTGTAAGTCCCAACCCTCCTATGTACATCCACACCTCCTTGTACATATATACTCATTCGTGTACATATTTACTTCCTTGTACACAATTCAAACTTGTAAATAATCAAGTTGCGCTCGTTTTAAACGTTCGTTTTACACACACTTGTTTATATTTCCTTCATAAACTCTTGTAAAATAAACTTTACACGCATTGTTTATATTTCCTTCATAAACTCTTGTGAATAAACTTCATACGCTTGTTTATATAATTGTACAGTTATAACATAACAATTAGTCTAACCAATAGGTTCCCCACAATTGTTAGCCTCCTCTTGGGCCTTGTACAAGGTAACTCATTCATCTGAGTTCAGCCTCCTCTTAGGCTTCATATAAGAAAACTCATTTACTGAGTTTAGCCTCCGCTTAGGCTTTATATAAGACAACACTCCCCTGTTGAGTCAGCCTCCTCTTGGGCTTCGTTCAAAAGAACTCCTCATTGAGTTTAGCCTTCTCTTGGGCATCAAACAAGAAAGAGACCAGGAAGTCTCTTAACAGCCTCCTATTGGGCTTCCAATACAAAGAATCACCCGCGCTAGGATAGAACCCAAAGAGTATAATTTCCCGGTGAAATTGCTCTTAATCCTAAGAGGATGGTTTCCCGGTGAAATCCCTCTTAAAGCCAAAGCCAGCCATACCCTATAGCTTCCTCTTGAGCTTCATACAAGGACCCTCGATGACCCTCAGAATGCCTCCTCTTGGGCTTACAATACAAGGACCCATGGGCTTCTTAAAAGCATCCCCTTAATCCAATCAATTTCTCCTCGAGATTTAGACGTTTATCATCTCTATGGAAGAAGTATCTCATCTATCACATCACATACAATCAAAAACTTTTCAAACTCTTTTCAAACAAAAACATCTCTTAATCGTAAGTGGTAACGCTTGTACACTCAAGCAAAACACCCAATGCTTACAATTAAAAGATTCAATCATCTTTCAAAACATCTTTCTAAAACTCGTAAGTGGTAACGCTTGTACACTCAAGCAAGACACCTATAACTTACGACGAAAGATTTCAAACTTTTCAAAATGTATGTGATGAAATAGATTAGATACATTTTTTAATTAAGATGACATTCGTCTCTGTCTCTTAATAATATCCCGTTGCTTCCACTAGCATAAGTGGGAACTACGATTGCTCTGACTTTCTCAACATCCCTTTGAGAATACGTAGGCACAAGGTCTTATCCTTGGCGAGCAAATTTCTTTCTCCCTCAAACCAAACAAACCATAGATCCCTTTAGATCCGAGCTACAAATGCTCTGATTCCCATTAAGGGATATGTATGCAGAAGATCCAATGATCTTTGCGAGCACAATAATAACAAAACCTAGGATCCCACATAATCTATCCTTCTTAAAATCCAAAGGAGAAACTTTCCCAATCATAGAAATAGCAATTTAAAACACACAAACATATCAAACATATTCATATATAAAGCTATAGATAACTATATATATTTAGGGTGCTCCATCTATTCCCTTTATATAACAAACCCCCCTTACTCGGAATCTCCCCAATGCGTTGCGTCTAGTTTGCGCTAGTCGTAATGCATATCATATCAATTGAGGGTATTAACAGCTTTCCCCTTTTTCATAATCATTTTTCTTGTGTTGGAAATAATAAAGCTTGATGCTCGTGGCATCTTTATAAACAAATCAAAAGAGTAAATCGTTTCGAGCCAGAGAATCTGAATTCAGATACAATTCCCTCGCGCGTCACTTTTTAACGCAAACAGTGACAATGTAGATGATCACTGGTATAGGGCTAACGTGATGAGTTAAGATGATCACTACTCGGGGACTAACGTGGTGAGTTGTAGATGATCACTTCTCAGGGGCTGACGTGATGAGTTGAGATGATCATTGCTCGGGGAATTATGTGATGAATTGAAAGTTGATGACCTGTTACTGCTCGGGGACTGATGTAGCAATGGTATGTATAAATATAGTCAGTGAACCATCCTACTGCAGATGAGATTGAGGTGTAGTATTCTTGAAAATGTGATAACTCTGTGAGATTTATGGGGGTATTTTTGTGATGCTGACTCTGTGGGGGTGTGTTGGTGACTTGGGTTGTCATCCTAATTCCTAGAGCCTGTAGTAATTGTTGTTCTTGATCGCTTTTCATGTATTTATGAGCAGATATTTATTGTCAGATGCATATAATTATTCAAAGCAAACATTGGACTTATGCAAACAAAATAGATAAAAGTAAAAACTCGGATTTATAAGAGAATTTGTATTGATTTTTTGAAAAATGGGCCTATAGACAGACAATTTGTGTACAAAGAGACATATGTCCTAGTAAGAGGAAATTGTCAAAATCATTTAAAAAATGATAAAATCTACGTGGAAATAATCCCATCAAGTTTCAACTCTGCTATTGCTCATATATTTTCAAATATCTCATCTCCTCGCTTCCGAAAGAAGGTGATTGGATTGATCTACGCCATTTGAACTTGATAATAATGTAGTCTGTAATTAGATGATCTATCGAGACATGGTCATACGCTTTAATCCCTAACTTTTTCCTAGATCGCCCTTTTGGGTTTTTAGTCTACCAGGATACCCTTTTTTGCCCAAGTCGCCTTTGCAGGCTTTCGACTTGCCGGTGTACACATTTTTTTCATATATGTCCCTAATTTTTGCCCGAACCCTTTTGGTTCACCGGTACACCCTTTATTTTTCCTAGGCTAGTCGACCTAGCGAGTCTCGTTTATGCGTAGTATTTTTTAACTATGTCTGCGTTCACAGGGTGCAAGAAGTCTTCTCCGTCCATAGTGCTCAATATCATGGCTCCGTCGAAAAATATTGTCTTGACTACAAATGGTCCCTCATAGGTGGGAGTCCATTTTCCCCTGGGATCACATTATGGTAGGATGATGCGCTTGACTACTAGATCGCCAACTTAGTACTCTCGGTGCTTCACTTTCTTATTGAAGGCTTTGATCATTCGTTTTTGATATATCTGTCCATGGCAAATGGCTGCGAGGCATTTATCATCAATCAAGTTTATTTGGTCAAGCTGAGTCTGGACCCATTCATCTTCATCCAACTCCCCATCTCTCAAAACTCTAAGCGAAGGAACCTAGACCTCGATGGGTAGAACCACTTCCATACTATATACGAGAGAGAATGAGGTTGCCCCTGTAGATGTTCATACTGAAGTGCGATAATCGTGGAGAGGAAATGGCAACATCTGATGCCAATCCTTATATGTCATTTTCATCTTCTGTATAATCTTATTGAGCTTTTTGTTGGAGGCTTCCACAACGCCATTCATCTTTGGCAGATATGGAGAGGAGTTGTGATGCTTTATCTTGAATTGCGTACAAAGTTCGGTGATCACTTTGTTATTGAGATTGGTGCCATTGTCTGTGATAATCCTTTCGGGAACGCCATATCGACATATGAGATTATGTTTGATGAATCGAGCCACAAGATTCTTGGTAACAAATGTGAACGAGGCTGCTTCTACCCATTTGGTAAAGTAGTTGATAGCGACGAGGATGAAATGGTGCCCATTATAAGCAATCAGTTTAATTTATCTAATCATATCAATTCCCCACATCGCAAAAGACCACAAAGCAGTAAGGAAATTCAATGGAACTGGAGGCACATGTACTTTATCTGCATATATCTGACATTTGTGGCATGATCGAGAGTATCGATGGAAATAAGCTTCCATGGTGGACCAATAGTAACCTGCTCTCAGAATCTTCTTAGTCATCGTATGTCCACTAGAATGAGTACCAAAAGCGCCTTCATGCAACTTTTCCATGATTATTTTGTCTGTCTTCTTGTCTACACACCGAAGTAAAGCTAGATCGTGGTTGCATTTGTATAGAATGTCGTTACTTAGAAAGAACTTGGCAGTGAATCTGTCATACCCCAATTTTTGACCTAATATACCACCTTACATTTGCATCATTGCATCACTAACAGTTCAGACAACATTAATCGGGTGTAGCATTCACAGGTCAAAATTAGGGTTTCATCAGATTTTCATCTGATTCAAGAGGCAACCAATTAGGGTTTGAGTTTTTCTCACCTCATTTGATCTATCTTGATCAAATCATCAACCTCTGATCATCAGATATCCAAGTTTTCTCATAGATCAATCGAGGATCGACCAATTAGGGTTTTGATCGAGCATGAGCATTCTCTGACTTTTTGAGCAAGAAATGACTTTTTGGATAGAGATTGGTCATTATATCTTAGATACAACATATTGACCTAATTTCTAGATTCAAAACATCACAGAAGTTCACAGACTTCATCAGTCAATTTCAGAAACATCTGATGAAAATTCATCTGCACAGAAAAGTCAAACTTTGACTTTTGGTCAAAATTTTCAAAACAAAACTTTTTCAATCATCAAAATACTTCAAATGATCCATCATGATCATAGAAAATCAAAGAATTTGAAAAAGTCAACAAAAAGTCAAAAGTTTCAAGACTTAGAAAATTTTCTAAGTGTTGAAATTTCTTATTTTTTCCAAACTTCATGCCATTTTTTCACCTAGTTCCATTTTGAATTGGAAAAAACTCAAAACATGAAAGTTGTAGCTTGTGAAACAAGCTTTCCAAAATTTCCAAGAACTCACAAATCCATGGAGTCTAGATATACTTTTGAAATTGAAACATAAGGCTCCATGAACTTGATTTTCAAAATCCAAAACATCACATTATAGGTCATTTTGAGATTTCTTCATCTAGAAGCAATACAACCTTGCCAACTTGATCATTGAGCTGATATATATCAGCTAGATATAATTGAGATGAGATAGGATCAAATTGAAGATTTTTCACACATGGTAAAAAGAGGAAACTTCCTTTTTCTTTTGAAAAGTCTTTCTTACCCTTTAAGGCATCCTTGATTTACCAAAAGCCATGTACTCTTGCCTAACATTTTCAGAACCATTGGCCTATAAATAGATCATGATTTCAAGTTCAAAACTACACCAAAGTAATGCCAAGACATACTTTCCTTCCACTTTCTCAAATTTCTCAAATCATAGTTCAAAATGAAGAGATCATGCAATTTTGAAAAATTGTGAATGAACATGAGATCTTTGGTGTCAAACATGCTCTAATATCACTATCAAACTTGTTTACAACTTAAAATCAAACTGAAAACAAGTAAAAATCAGAAATCACTTTTCATTTTTTCAAACTTCCAAAACTGCCATAAGCATTCGAATTCATGGTTTTGTTGGAACAAGTTGTGTTCTAATCATCCTAACACCTTCCATATACCTCATGTACATGATCCAAATCATTAGCAAGCAACTGTAACAGGTTTAACATCAAAATCGAGCTTCCATTTTTGAACTGTGCAGGTGAACTTGTGTAGCACGATCCAAGCAAGCTCGAGGCAAGCAGACCATCCACATAGCTTCCATATGAGCCGATGATGCTGTAGCAATCAAGAAACAAGTTTTGGAAACACGTTTACACTGAATTCGATCCCCACTTGAACAGGTATGAACATGAACTTGGATATCAAGATTCTTTGAATTTAAATGCAAAAACTCTTGGCCAATCTCTTTCTGCACTCATCACGATCATAAGCCCTCAATCAAACTGAAAAATCATCCATCATACATCATTTAATTTAGAAAAGTCAGTTCTAGGGTTCTTCGTGGTTCCCAGAAATTCAAGCATGCTAGGTCAAAAATAAATACAATTAACATCCACCTTCGTGTTCGTGATGAAAAACCGAGCAACTTTCATTTTTATTTCATTGAATTTCATTGAGAAATGAAGATTTTAGCATGGATTGTTGAAACTGAAAATCAAAACGAAGAACATAGCTTGCGCGCGTGTTCTTGAGCTTTTCTTAAATTCAAATATTCCAATATCTTGTTTACACGTGTTCTGGATTCATAAACACCAAGGCGCGTTTGTCCCAGTGGTTGCTAGCTCGCCCTTAAGGTTTTCTGCCACGTAGCCACCCAATGGTCATGAGTTCAATCCTCTTCAAGACCATTCTTTTTCAAAACTTCCATATTTTCATGTTTTTTTTACAAAACTTTCACATTTTTTTAACCAATCAAAACTCCTCATTTTGAGGTGATTTTTTGTACACTTGTCAATAAATACATCTATTTTATGATAGTGCAAAAATTTTCAGAAAAAATTTTCATCTGATTATATTTTAATCGAGCCGAAAACGACGTTCTGAGCACTTTTCAAAACACCTTTTAAAGGTGAAATTTTCAAGTTTTCGACTTCCGATTCTTTTCAAAACTTCTCATAAATAAACCTCACATTTCAAAACATTTTCAAAATCATTTTTCAAAACTTTTCATCAAAACTTACATCTTTTACCATGATCGATCCGATTTAAATGATAAAACCGAATTCGTTTTCTCTCGAATTTCTCAATCGATCATGGGCCTCCCTTACGGTGTAAGTCCCAATCCTTTTATGTACATATTCAATTTTCCTTGTACATACTCAAATCATCATTGTTAATATTCAAACATAAACAAATTTCTTTCGTTTGTTTTCATTCGTTTGTTTATACGCCGAATCCATTGGTTCTAGGAGAAGAATTATTCCTGATGAAACTTCTTTTAAACCAATGGGCCTCCCTCACGGTGTAAGTCCCATAACATTCTTTTATGTACATAATATTTCTTTGTACATATCAAACTTTCTTCAAATACATACAAATTTTTATACATACATAACACGATACCTTTTATACTCAAGTAGACAAACTTGATCGTTTGTTTTCACTTCACTTGTGTATACACAAACCAACATTCTTTTATGTATGTACATATCTTTTCCTTGTACATATCAAATTCTTTTCATACAAACTTTTATACATAATACAGATACCTTTTCATAAACTTGATCGTTCATTTCTGTTTCGTCTGTACATATACACTGAATACCATTGGTATTGAAAGGAGCATTATTCCCTGTGAAACTGCTTTCAAACCAATGGGCCACCCTTACGGTGTAAGTCCCAACCCTCCTATGTACATCCATCTTTGTCTGTACATAAATAGCTCGTTCGTGTACATATTCATTTCCTTGTACACAGTTCTAACTTGTAACTAATCAAGTTACACTCGTTTTAAACGTTCGTTCACAGACACTTGTTTATACTTCATAAACTCTTGTAAATAAACATCATGCATTGTTTATATTTCCTTCATAAACTCCTGTGAATACATATCACACACACACACTTGTTTATACAACTGTCTAATTATAACGTAACAATTAGTCTAACCAATAGGTTCCTCACAGTTGTAGCCTCCGCTTGGGCTTTATACAAGATAATTCATCACCAGCATGAGTTTAGCCTCCGCTTGGGCTTCATACAAGATAACTCTCCCCCACAGAGTTAGCCTCCTCTTAGGCTTCATATAAGAAAACTCATTCATCTGAGTTTAGCCTCTGCTTAGGCTTCATATAAGACAACACTCCCCTGTTGAGTCAGCCTCCTCTTGGGCTTCGTTCAAAAGAACTCCTCATTGAGTTTAGCCTTCTCTTGGGCATCATACAATGAAAGATATAGGAAATCTCTTAACAGCCTCCTATTGGGCTTCCAATACAAAGAATCACCCGCGCTAAGATAGAACCCTGAAAGGATGGTTTCCCGGTGAAATCACTTTCAAAATCCCCAGAGAGTAAAATTTCCCGGTGAAATTGCTCTTAATTCCAAAAGGATGGTTTCTCGGTGAAATCCCTTTTAACACAAAGCCAGCCATACCCTATAGCTTCCTCTTGAGCTTCATACAAGGACCCTCGATGACCCTCGGAATGCCTCCTCTTAGGCTAACAATACAAGGACCCACAGGCTTCTTAAAAGCAATCCTTTAATCCAATCAATTTCTCCTCGAGATTTAGACATCTATCATCTCTATGGAAGAAGTATCTCATCTATTACATCATATACAATCAAAAACTTTTCAAACTCTTTTCAAACAAAAACATCTCTTAATTGTAAGTGGTAACGCTTGTACACTCAAGCAAAACACCCAATACTTACAGTTAAAAGATTCAATCATCTTTTTTTCAAACATCTTTCTTAAACATGTAAGTGGTAACGCTTGTACACTCAAGCAAAACACCTGTAACTTACGACGAAAGATTTTAATCAATCAAACTTTTCAAAAATGTATGTGATGAAATAGATTAGATACATTTTTCATTAAGATGACATTAGTCTGTCTCTTACTAACATTCCGTTGCTTTCCACTAGCATAAGTGGGAACTACGATTGCTCTGACTTTCTCAACATCCTTTTGAGAATATGTAGGCACAAGGTCTCATCCTTGCCGAGCAAATTTCTTTCTCCCTCAGACCAAACAAACCATATATCCCTGTAGATCCGAGCTACAAATGCTCTGATTCCCACTAGGGGATATGTATGCAGAAGATCCACAGATCTTTGCGAGCACAATAATAACAAAACCTAGAATCCTTCATAATCTACACTTCTTAAAATCCCAAAGGAGAAACTTTCCCAATCATAGAAATAGCAATTAAAACACACAAACATATCAAATATATTCATATATAAAGCTATAGATAACTATATATATTTAGGGTGCTCCATCTATTCCCTTTATATAACAATCCCCCTTACTCAGAATCTCCCCAATGCGTTGCGTCTAGTTTACGCTAGTCGTTACGCATATCAATATCAATTGAGGGTATTCTGATTCCCCTTTTCATAATCATTAAATCATCTTTCTTGTGTTGAAAATAATAAAGCTTGATGCTCGCACATCTTTATAAACAAATCAAAAGAGTAAATCGTTTCGAGCCGAGAATCGAATTCACGTTCAATCCTCCTCGCGTCACCTTTAACGCGACAGGAAAATGGCGACTCTGGGAGTGTTGAAACTTTGATTTTCAAAAAAAATGTGACTCTGCTCAAGAGCACCAAGCTTTTTTTGTTTTCAAAAAGAAAAGAAAAGGGATAAGCTTTCTTATTATGCATATGTCTGTTTTTCTTTATTGTGTGTTTTCGCAATTTCATCTGATGGAAAGAAATCCTAACCCGGATTTAAGAAACATTTTTAAGATCTAGGTGGAGGTATTAATACGTGAGAAGTCTCAATACTTACAAAGTTAATGTCTCCCTCTCAGTGGAGGTTATCTTGGTGGTATTGTGTTTAGCAAGTATTTGCGAAGACATTTTGCTTTCAAGGGAACTCGAGAAGCTGAGTGGGCTGTAGAACACATAACCCATCCTGGCCATTTAGGATGTAGTGCAGAGATTATTCGGGTGTAAGCCTAGAGTAATTGTCATGCGAGACTACAATCAGGCGAGTTCCTCTTGAAAAATATTATTGGACCATCGAGTATTCAACAAATTCTAATATTTCAAAGAGGAGTGTTGAGCCTGTATTATCAGTAGAACCCGTTTCACAGATGAATAAGCCCTTAGAACTTAACCACATTGATTCTTATCGTTGGCTTCATGCTCGTGACTTCGAACGCTTGCCCGTGTGTATAACTACTAACCATGTTTGCCGCATTCATGCATTCATTCATTCAAAAAAAAAAACTTCATTTCTCTTCCCATTTCCAAAGAATTTAGAGATTTTTTCATTGTAAAATATTTTAGGTTAGAGTGATGGACGTCAGAGGAAGATTCACCAAGAGATACAGTTTTAGAATTCCTGATGTAGGAAAGTTGAAAGAGTTAGCATCCTTGGTAGAAGATCCCTCGATTTGAAACGCTATGGAACTCTTTTAACTCTTACGAGCGCTAACGTTGATGAAGGACTTCTCAAGACTTTTGTTCAGTTCTACGATCCAGTCTATCGCTGTTTCACTTTCCCTGATTATCAGTTGATGCCTACTTTGGAAGAGTACGCGCACATCTTAGGTATCTCAGTATCAGACAAAGTGCCTTTCAATGGTTTGGAAGCCATTCCCAAGTCACCAGTCATTGCAACGATGACTCACATAAAGAAATCTGAGATAGACAAAAACCTAACTACGGAGGAAAACTCTTAGGGCTGACTTCAAAGTTCCTAATGGAGAAGGCTCTCAAATTCTCTGAAGCCGGTAGTATGGTAGCCTTTGAAGCTATTTTAGCTTTACTCCTCTATGGATTGGTGTTGTTTCCCAACGTCCCAAATTTTGTTGATATCAACGCCATAAGGATCTTTCTGATTGGAAATCCCATTCCCACTCTACTTGGTGACACGTACGTCTCTATTCATCATAGGAATCGTCAAGGAGACGGAACTATCGTGTGTTGTGTACCTCTGGTTTTCAAATGGATTACCTCACATTTGCCTAAATCTCCTATCTTCCGCGAGAACAAAGACGAGTGGCATTGGTCTCGAAGACTCATGTCTCTTACAAACGACGATATCCATTGGTATACCTTGGCAGACAATGAGATGGAAATCATTGAGAGCTGTGGAGAATTTGCCAACATACCTCTCATCGGTACAAAAGGAGGAATCAACTACAAACCTTTCCTGGCAAGACGTCAACTCGGATACGCAAACTCTAGCAAACCTCTTGGATTTACAGTGGAAAGCTACTTCTACCACGAAGGAGAGGATTCCCAGGGATTAAAGGCCAAAATGATCAAAGCTTGGCATCACATCCGAAGGAAAGAAAAAGGGAAAGCAAAGAATTGTGTAGCCGTGGAAACCTACACTTCTTTGGTAAAGAAAAGAGCGAAGGAATTTCGAATGCCTTACGCTTATGAGGATCCCATGTTCTCGATCGCTTCCAAATCAACAAATTTTCTCGTCGAAGCTGTGGGAGAATACCAAGAAGCCTTGACCAAGATAAGGTTTGAGAAAGAGGCTTTGGAAAATAAGTTCCTTAAGACTAATCTTGAGAATGAGAAGCTCAAGAAGCAGGTCAAAGATCATGAAAAAACGCTTAACTTCCAGGATGAATGGCTCATGGAAAAAGATGAGAAGATTCGCCAGAAGGATAACGCAATTCAGAGATACATCAAGGAAAGGAAAAGAAAGCTTGAAGAAATGACAACCAGCGATCCTGCTCCCAACGAGTGGAAGAGAGTCATCAGCAAGCTAAAAGCCGAGAAAGCTGAACTAAAAGCTCACTATGGAAAGGAAATCCTGAAGTTGAAGCTGCATCAAGCCTTTGGATCTTCATCCGACGAAGACGTTTAATTAGTTCAATTTAGTTTGTAATTTTATCATTTATTTTATCATTCGTGTGAGCAATGCTCCAACAAAAAACAATTGTTGTAATCTTCTTTCAATAATCAATAAAATTCGTGTTTTCCATCCAAATATTTGCCAAAAATATCTCTTTTAGCGTAAATTCTTTGGAAATCTTTCTTTACAATCATATTCATGCATCATACTTTGCATTTAAGTCTATTGTCTAGAGTCTGATACTTGAACAGTTTCATGCTTGAACAGCTTGCAGCTTGAACAGTTTGAACAGATAGGAAAAGATCGTCAAGCTGTCGCGTCTTAGAGTTTCTCGACCGCGCCCACAGCCAACTCGAATGTACGATACAAGATCAAAAAGAAGAAAAGTAATGGAAGGATTTGAACAAGAGAATGCTGAACTTCGTAGTACAGTAACTACACTACAAGAGGAAGTGGAGAGACTCACATCTCTGGTCAACTCATTGGCCACAACGCAAAGTCAACAAGCAGCATCGAGCAGTCAAAATCAACCAGCAATTTCAGAGAATACTACTACTCCAGTTTCAACTGCCGCAGCTAGTAGCTCGCTCTTCAGTATGCCAGAAGGCTATCCATGGGGCATGCCTTTCAACTTTGGCATCGGAATTCGCCAACCGACTTCTCAAACAACCTCGCTTGAAATACCTACTTTGCAGCAAAACTCTACATTTACTCCGCAACGTGGAGTAACTCTTCCACAAGTAACAATGCCGGTTTCTCAACCGATCATGACGAACTCAGCTTCCGTAGTACACGCTGCTATAGACGAAGAAGTTCACCATACTCCAGGAAGGAAGTAACTCAAATCCACGTGGCTCGCTGGAGAATCTCCAGGAACAACTCCTCAAAATGCAGCTTGAGATAAAAACGATTCGAGGGAAAGAATTGTTTGGGAAAAACGCCCAGGATCTGTGCTTAGTTCCTCGCGTAAGGATACCTGCAAAATTCAAAGTCCCTGACTTTGAAAAGTACAAAGGGAACTCCTGTCCACAAAGTCATCTCACGATGTATGCCAGGAAAATGTCCACATACAATGACGATCACCAGTTGTTAATCCACTACTTCCAAGACAGTCTCACCGGTGCCGCACTGAAGTGGTACATGGGTTTAGACAGCACGAATATCCAAACATTCAACGACTTAGGTGAAGCCTTTGTCCAGCAATACAAGTTCAACTTGGATATGGCTCCTGATAGGGACCAACTCCGCTCCATGTCTCAGAAGGAAAGAGAGACATTCAAAGAATATGCTTAACGATGGAGGGAAATTGCTGCCCAAGTCACCCACCATTGGAAGAAAAGGAGATGACTAAGGTATTCTTGAATACTCTAGGCTCATTTTACTATGAGCGAATGATCGCTAGCGCTCCCGGAGATTTCACCGAGATGGTAAGCATGGGAATGCGATTAGAAGAAGGGGTTCGAACCGGACGCCTAACCAAGGAAGCAGGATCTTCTAGTGGGATAAAGAAGGTTGGAACCAGTTTTCCAAGGAAAAAGGAACATGACATAGGAATGGTATCCCGAGGGAAACCACGCAAGAATGTCATTCAACAACGACGGTGTGCCATAGCCCGCCGTCAACACAACTCCAAACACAGGAATTGCTCCGCAATTTCAACAAAATCAACAAACTCAACAGCCTCGTCAACAGGCTTAGCAGTTTAACAATCAAAACCGTACGCCTCAGGTTATGCAATTCGACCCAATTCCAATGACGTACACAGAACTTTACCCTGCACTAATAGAAAGAAATCTGATACAAACAAGGTCACCACCTCCGATCCCAGAAAAATTACCGTGGTGGTACAAAGCGGACGTATCTTGCCCTTTTCACCAAGGGGCACCAGGTCATGACCTTGAGCATTGCATAGCATTAAAGGCAGAAGTACAGAGATTAGTGAAATCTAATCTTCTTTCCTTCAGAAATACAAGTTCGAACGTACAAGCCAATCCGCTTCCCAGTCACAGTGGACACTCAGTAAGTTTGATATTGAGAAATACAGACAGGTATCTCGTTACAGACGTAAACTTAATCAGAGGAAACTTGGTGCATCTCCATGAAGCATACAGTACAATGAGCACCTTCACTAAGCACGATTACGCAGCTTGCCATATCTGCTCCAAGGATATTCAAGGATGTCCCACCATAAAAAAGCAGACATTCAGCGGTTGTTAGATATCGGTGACTTACAGATCTACAGAAACAGAGATGACCATGACATAAATACGGTA
This sequence comes from Vicia sativa, assembly GCA_021764765.1. Classification (NCBI taxonomy): domain Eukaryota; kingdom Viridiplantae; phylum Streptophyta; class Magnoliopsida; order Fabales; family Fabaceae; genus Vicia; species Vicia sativa. Next base: position 276,540,893 of record CM038793.1, read on the forward strand.
GGGCATTTTCTGCATGAGCTTTTAGTCTCAAATATCAACTCGGAAAACCCCGAAGTAAACGTCATCATCCCTTGTTTCAACATACCCAAGCATGTGGAGATTGAATACAATGATTCCAGCATTCCAACATCTCCTTTGGTAATTTGCCCACCCGGTCCTGTTCCATACAGTTCTACCAAGGCAATTCCTTACCAATATCATGCAACCCTGATAGAGGATGGAAAGGAGAAACCCATGCCTACACTTCCAGCTAATGTCAATATAACAAAAATCGGACGAGTAACACGAAGTGGACGAGTGCACACTCCATTACCACCAAGACCAGCTGCCGTTCCTGTTGTTAGACAGAACCCAGTTAACATATCTTCCGAGAATCCCTCAACGATTCCCGTTGATAACCCAAGCACAAATGCTGGTCCTCCTGATAGAACCAACATCAACACAGATTTTGACGAGATACTAAAATTAATCAAGAAAAGCGAATACCGAGTCGTGGATCAGCTGATGCAGACTCCTTCCAAGATTTCGATACTGTCTTTACTCCTCAACTCCGAAGCTCACCGAGAAGCTTTAATGAGGGTACTAGACCAAGCGTACGTAGACCATGATGTGACTACGGACCAGTTTGGAGGTATTGTCGCCAACATAACAGCTTGCAATAATCTAAGCTTCAGCGACGAGGAACTTCCGGAAGAAGGGAAAGATCACAACTTGGCCCTCCACATCTCAATGATTTGTCAATCAGATTCCCTGTCCAATGTATTGGTAGATACAGGTTCATCTTTGAACGTAATGCCGAAGACGACACTCGCTCGTTTGGCTTACAAGGGGACGCCAATGAAGTTCAATGATATAATAGTAAGAGCTTTCGATGGATCAAGGAAGTCAGTTATTGGGGAAGTTGATCTCCCGATGACAATTGGTCCACACACTTTCCAAATTACTTTCCAAGTCATGGATGTACCAGCTGCTTACAGTTGTCTACTAGGAAGACCTTGGATCCACGAGGCAGGAGCAGTAACTTCTACTCTCCATCAGAAATTAAAATTCACAGTAAATGGAAAGTTGGTGACCATCAGCGGTGAACAAGCTTTGCTTGTAAGCCATCTATCCAGTTTCTCTTTCATCACGGCTAATGACGTTGAAGGGACACATCTCCCCGAGCATCCGTTAGAAGATGAATCTACCAACAAAAACAGATCATCTATCTCTTCATATAAAGAAGCGGCACAGATTGTGAAAGATGGCAACGCTGAAGGTTGGGGACATATAATCAAACCTGTCAAGAACGAAACAAAAGCCGGACTCGGGTTCACACCCGTATTCTCCAAGGACAAGCAAAAGGATGAAGCACTTCGTCCAATCAAAGAAGTATTCAACAGTGGGGGTTTCTTAAACCCTGTCCTCCAAGAAGTTAGCGTTGTAACCATTGAAGAGGATAAAGACGATCCCTCCGAATCTGAAGAGTGGAGCACTTATTTAAACAGCCCTGAATATATGTCGCAAGAAGGATTGTACGTACCAACTGATCAATTCAAAGACATGTCCCTGCAGCGGCATGAAAATCCGCCCGTCCCTACTGAAGTGTGGGATACCTTGGGAGAACCAAGTGGCAAATTTGACTATATGGTGAGATACACTGCGCCAAAAAGCTCAAAAATCAGGATTGAAGATATCCAACCCACAGGATGGGGTGATTCTTTTGAGTACCCTAGTCAATCGGAAGAGGAATATACGACTTCTCAGCCTAATCAGCAAATCGAGATCCCAAACGAGGATCTTTGCTTCAACACACCTGTGGAATTCATCAAACCAGATACTGGTTATCACTACATCAACATGATCACTGAAGATCAAGAGTGCGACTCGGGATACGATCTAGAAAGTGTCGCTGACAACGAGTCTCTTCACTCGGAAGACTGGAAGGTACACCCCCAGTATTCAACACAAAGATCAACAAGAACTACAAATGCTATATCTCATACTTCCCGATCTGTTAATCAAGAAGATCGCTTTAGCAGCACAAAAGGCAAGGGCCATCATCCAGAATTTTCAAAGCTTGCTCAACCAGCGACCAAAGTCTACTCAAGGGTTAAACCAAACGGAAAATTACCTGAGTACCTCGACTTCCAAGGAGTTCGTCACTACTGGAAACCTGTTGAAGTTCGGACTAACGTTCATAGCTCTAAGTAGTTTATCTTTGCTTTTTGTTTTGAACTCTCACTTCGCCCAAAGTGTAGAGATGTTTTATAGGGCTTAGCTTTTAAATAATTTCTCTTTGTCTTGCCCAAGACGAATGAGTTTGTATTTTAAGGCCCTGTTCATAGTGTGAATTATAAATAAAACACGTTGTTTTATTTCTACACTGTGTGTTTATTTTCATTTTACCCTTTCTTGGAAATGATAATCCTAAAAAACACAATAAAAAAAAAATCTTCAAAAATATAAAATTAATCTGCATACACTTTCATATTAACTTTCTTAAAGAAAATGATAAGGAGTTAATCAAACATAAATCAAAAATGCAGATTAACAGATGGACAAATCCATTGAAAGCAATAACTCTATGCTCTCTCCCAACTTTGAAATCCCCTGTGAAGTCGCCAAGGAGGAAGTTGAAGAAGAAATCCCAGATGAAATTTCTAGACTGCTAAAGCACGAGGAAATGATCATTCAGCCTCATAAAGAACCTCTGGAAGCAATCAATTTGGGTTCTGAGGAAGATAAAAAAGAAGTAAATATCGGAGCTTCACTCAACAGTAGTGTCAAGGGCAAACTGATAAATCTTCTCAAGGAGTATGTTGATGTGTTCGCTTGGTCTTACCAAGACATGCCAGGTTTAGATACCAGCATCGTGGAGCATCACCTGCCGTTAAAACCAGAGTGTCCACCAGTTAAGCAAAAACTGAGAAGAGTTCACCCTGATATGGCTGATAAAATCAAAAAGGAAGTGCAAAAACAGCTCGACGCAGGTTTCCTCATCACTTCTGAATATCCACAATGGCTAGCCAACATAGTACCTGTCTCCAAGAAAGACGGAAAAGTCAGAATGTGTGTTGACTATCGGGATCTGAACAAAGCAAGTCCAAAAGACGATTTCCCACTACCGCACATCGACATGCTAGTGGATAGCACTGCAAAATTCAACGTCTTTTCCTTCATGGACGGTTTCTCTGGTTATAATCAGATCAGAATGGCTCCTGAAGACATGGAGAAGACATCCTTCATCACGCCATGGGGCACCTTTTGCTACAAAGTAATGCCGTTTGGATTAAAGAATGCAGGCGCAACTTACCAAAGGGCAATGACTACTCTCTTTCATGACATGATGCACAAAGAGATCGCAGTCTATGTGGACGACATGATAGCAAAGTCTGACACTGAAGAGGAGCATATAGACTATCTCTTGAAGTTGTTTCAACGACTGAGGAAATTTCAGCTTCGCCTGAATCCTAATAAATGCACCTTTGGGGTAAGATCTGGAAAACTCCTAGGTTTCATCGTCAGTCAAAGAGGTATTGAAGTTGACCCTGACAAAGTCAAGGCTATTCAGGAAATGCCTATGCCACATACGGAAAAGCAAGTAAGAGGATTTCTTGGACGATTGAATTACATCTCTAGATTCATCCCTCAGATGACTGCTACCTGTGGGCCGATATTCAAACTTCTACGCAAAGATCAGAAGGTTGTATGGACAACTAATTGCCAAAAAGCTTTCGACAGTATCAAGGAATACCTGTCAGAACCTCCAATACTGATCCCTCCAGTTGAAGGAAAACCGCTAATCATGTACCTTACCGTATTAGAAGAGTCCATGGGCTGCGTACTTGGACAGCAAGATGAAGTCGGTAAGAAGGAGCATGCCATTTACTACCTGAGTAAAAAATTCACAGACTGTGAAACTCGTTACTCCATGCTCGAGAAAACTTGTTGTGCTTTGGTATGGGCTTCGAAACGTCTTCGCCAGTACATGATCAAGCACACGACTTGGTTAATCTCCAAAATGGATCCAATCAAGTACGTCTTTGAAAAGCCTTCCTTAACAGGAAGAATCGCTCGATGGCAAATGTTGTTATCTGAATATGACATCCAGTACCGTGCTCAAAAAGTGGTCAAAGGAAGCATTCTCGCTGCTGATCACTTGGCTTATCAGCCGCTCAACGAATACCAATCTCTCAAGTTTGACTTCCCAGACGAGGATGTTATGTATTTGAAAATGAAAGATTGCGACGAACCGCTACACGGAGAAGGACCAGATCCAGAATCCAGATGGGGTTTAGTCTTTGATGGGGCAGTTAACATTTTTGGCAATGGAATTGGGGCAGTCATCATCACTCCCGAGGGATCTCATATCCCCGTTTTCCGCCAGATTGCTATTTGATTGCACCAACAACATCGCAGAATACGAAGCATGCATCATGGGTATCGAAGAAGCCATCGACTTAAGGATCAAGATTCTTGACATATATGGAGACTCGGCCCTTGTAATCAATCAAATCAAAGACAAGTATGAAACTCATCATCTTGGTCTGATTCCTTACAGAGATTATGCGAGGCGATTGTTGACTTTCTTCAACAAAGTGGAATTGCATCATATCCCTCGAGATCAGAATCGAATGGCAGACGCCTTAGCTACTCTATCTTCCATGTTCAAAGTCAACGATTGGAACGATATGCCCAGAATCCGTATCAGACGCCTTGAAAGACCTGCATATGTCTTCACAACTGAAGTAGTCTTCGATGATAAGCCGTGGTTCCACGACATCAAGCGTTTCCTTCAAACACGAGAGTACCCACTCGGGGCATCGTACAAAGATAAGAAAACTCTGAGGAGGCTTTCTAGAAATTTCTTCCTGAACGAGGATGTGCTATACAAAAGAAACTTCGATATGGTTCTGCTCAGATGCGTCGACAGACAAGAAGCAGACACAATCATCCATGAAGTACATGAAGGATCCTTTGGAACTCATTCAAATGGGCATGCAATGTCCAGAAAGATCTTGAGAGCAGGATACTATTGGATAACGATGGAATCCGATTGCTGTAAACACGTCAAAAGATGTCATAAGTGCCAGATCTACGCAGATAAGATCCGTGTGCCTCCGACTCTACTCAATGTTCTCTCCTCTCCGTGGCCTTTCTCCATGTGGGGCATTGACATGATTGGAATGATTGAATCAAAAGCGTCCAACGGACATCGCTTCATTCTGGTGGCTATTGATTACTTCACCAAATGGGTCGAAGCAGCGTCTTATGCCAACGTTACAAGACAAGTGGTTGTGAGGTTCATCAAGAACAACCTCATTTGCCGATATGGAATTCCAAGTAAGATCATTACTGACAATGGATCGAACTTAAACAACAAAATGATGAAGGAACTGTGTGAGGAATTCAAGATCGAGCATCATAACTCATCTCCTTACCGGCCAAAGATGAACGGCGCCGTTGAAGCAGCCAACAAGAACATCAAAAAGATCGTCCAGAAAATGGTCGTCACCTACAAAGACTGGCACGAAATGCTGCCATTTGCTCTGCATGGGTATCGTACTTCAGTACGCAATTCAACAGGGGCAACTCCTTTTTCTCTAGTATACGGCATGGAAGCAGTGCTCCCCGTAGAAGTTGAGATCCCATCAATGAGGGTTCTCATGGAAATCAAATTATCTGAGGCTGAATGGTGTCAAAGTAGATACGACCAGCTAAACTTGATCGAAGAAAAGCGCCTGACCGCTTTGTGTCATGGACAACTGTATCAAAGAAGAATGAAGAAAGCTTTCGACAAAAAGGTCCGACCTTGTGAATTCCGAGAAGGCGACCTCGTGCTTAAAAAGATTCTGTCTTTTCAACCAGATTCTAGGGGCAAATGGACTCCTAATTACGAAGGCCCATACATCGTCAAAAGAAGCTTTTCTGGCGGTGCTATGACTCTCACAACCATGGACGGTGATGAACTCCCGCATCCTGTAAATGCTGATGCAGTCAAAAAATACTTTGTCTAAAAAAAAACAAAAGAACAGCTCGGTTAGTCGAAAACCCGAAAAGGGCGGCTTAGGCAAAAATGAGCGTCTCGGTGGATTGAAAACCTGAAAAGGCGATCCAGGCAAAAATTAGAGACAATAAACAGAAAATATCCTGATAGATTGAAAACCTGAAGAGGCAATCTAGGCAAAAACAAGGATACACAAAAAATGACAAAGTAACTGCAGTCAGTCCGTACTTCGTCACTCTGAAGAATTTTCCATCAATGGATCTTCAATCAACTTTTCTGAAGCGACAAGCACAGTTGGGATTCAAAGTTGTTATGGATAATAACGGTTATTTGTTTTCAATGTAGACTTTTCCCAATAAATTATCATTTCCAACTTTTGTAAATAGTCCATGGAATCACGCATTTGGCTGATTACCATTCTATCAATAAATTTGAGCCTTGTGCTTTTTGTTTGCAATTCCTACTTTATTCTGTTTTGCAAAATAACGCTTTTATTGTGAAAATCACTTTTTGAAACTAAAATGTTTTAAACGAATTTTTACTTCAAATTTTGAAACAAAAAGCAAAATTTTCCTTTGAACTATGGACACAAGAAAGAACTTCAACAGTTTTCTCCGTAAGTGTTTCAATCTCCGAAGGATAAAAACGACTGCTACAGAAGTCTTATCCTCAGCAGAAATCATCAAAGGACGGAATTCTTATCCCAAAAAGAATCCCCAACCAAGTTGCCAATGCAGTGCCTTTCTCTGAAAGTTTAAAGCATGCAACTCAAATTCTTCATCAGTGAAGGTCTGCACAGTTGCTGCGATTTTCACTGAATATTTGTTCGAACTGTGACGTGGTCCTTTTCCCAAATATCTCTTTAGTGTCTTTGTCAAGTATTGTTAGCATGCATATAACATTCATGACATTCATACATAATAGCATAATTCGTGCATTTTTGCATTCCTTGAAATGTTTGCTTCCATATCACTGGTGTAAATCACGCTTACTCATGTAAGTACAAGTCTATCCCCAGTAGAGTATCTCCAAACGGAAAAGATACATTTTCCTTTTTCCCCGGTGGAGTACCCCCGAGCAGAGAAATACATTTTCTTCTCTCTACCATATTCCCCAGCTGAGATCATTCCTCATTGGGAATAATGTCTTGATTGACTTTTTCTTTCCAGTTCATTCCTGGATAGAACACTGTCTATGATCAACAAAACAATAAGCAATAGCCTCATCGTCTGAGCCGCTTATTTTTTTTCATTCATAAAATTATCATAAAAGTTTGTCTTCTCAACAAGGTCAAAATCATGACTATACGAGAAATTTCCCAACAGTTGTCTTTCTGTCTAAAAGAAAACCTGTGTCTTCCGATCAAAATGCCCACATTTTCTCAAAAGAGAGATCCTCGGCAAGATTGTATCCAAGAAAGCAAAACTCATTTGAGTTCTGTTTCTTTCACTGTCTGTTATTCACAAGGCTGAATACTCAACAAAATTTTCAAAGACTTGCCTTGTTATAGTTATCACTTTGCTGATAATTGGTAATATCTTTAAAGCCCATTTGAAACCTGTTTCTTTCATTTGTCTGTTGTTCACAAAGTTGAATACACAGCAAATTTTTTCTCAAGATTTACCTTGTTATAGTTATCACTTCGCTGATAATTGGTAACATCTTCAGAATTCATTACCATGAACTATCACAAGGCTGATAATTGGTAATATCATTTTTTTCACTTACCTTAAACATTGTCACGAGGCTAACAGAAGGTAATCTCTTTGTTTCCCAAAGTGAAACAGATATTCACATATTTTGTGAGTCATTCTTTCCCCAGCAGGGACGTATCCACAAAATGTTTCCCCGTCATGTCATTTCTTTGATATTTCTCTGGGTAAAAATTCTTTTCAATCATATCATCCGCATTTTTTGGTATCTTAGGTCCAAAATTTGCGTATTCTGATATTTAAGTCTCTTTACACCTATCAAAATGAAGATATTCATCTTCATCTCTCAGGTTAAAGAAACTTAAATAGGGGCATCTGTCATACCCCAATTTTGACCTAATATACCACCTTACATTTGCATCATTGCATCACTAACAGTTCAGACAGCATTAATCGGGTGTAGCATTCACAGGTCAAAATTAGGGTTTCATCAGATTTTCATCTGATTCAAGAGGCAACCAATTAGGGTTTGAGTTTTTCTCACCTCATTTGATCTATCTTGATCAAATCATCAACCTCTGATCATCAGATATCCAAGTTTTCTCATAGATCAATCGAGGATCGACCAATTAGGGTTTTGATCGAGCATGAGCATTCTCTGAGTTTTTGAGCAAGAAATGACTTTTTTGGATAGAGATTGGTCATTATATCTTAGATACAACATATTGAATGGCTGAATGGTGTTTTTCTCGCGCTCAAGTAACCGTGAAACCTCTTCAGGGATCTCATCAAATTCCTCTTCTTTGGACACATGAATAGGATGTTCAAAGTTGGAAGAGGATGCAGGGTCATTGTTTTCAACGATTTTGTCAATTAATCTGCACGTATGATTATGATTGATTTTAGAAACTGACACATGTGACAAGTGATTATGCATATTCATTTCAGTTATTATTATTTGTGAAAGGTTTTTATTTCTGATTACCATTTTTCAAGAAAAAACAGAAAGTAAAAGACACAATTTGGAATGAAAAACAAACTTTTATTAATGATCTTAAATTTCAAAACAACAAATTTTGCCCATACAACATCACTTTCACCTTGGCGGAGTGAAAGGATTATTATTTGAAAATTTAAACAAACAAAAAAGAATTACTTTAAAATGTGAATGCAAGTAGGAATATCAATAGCAGTCCAATTACGAACTATGACTCCATGCATCACAAAGTTGGGCATTTCCTGTTCTAGTTCATCTTCAACAATGGCATTGACTCCTGAAACGGTCGGATCGAGATAGCCAGCACTTCGGAAAACATCTTGATACTTGACAAAAGCAGACTTTGGCTTGAGCACCTCCCTCCTATTCTTCATGGAAAAGCCTAGGCCGATGCCATTCTCCAACCATGCTTGTAAAGTAAGTAGGTTAATTGTTCCTTTGTAGACAATAACTTCATCTTTTGCGTCAGAAACTTCTTCTAAGGCTGGCAAGGAAACCTGCAACATCCCAACTTTTTCTTTTCTATTGGCGAGGACAACTATTTCTCCATCTTTAAATAATCCCAATTTCTTCAAAGTCAGGAGATCATCTGTTAAAGTAGCATAACCCCAAGGTTTCCCTTCATAATTAGGGCAATAATAATGACTAAAGTCAATCAATCCTTTATGCACCCACTTCTCATGTATCTCCATAGGAGTTACTGTGTTGAGCTTTTCAATAGAAGGTTGTTTGATGTACCTATAATATGCTTTGGCAGGTATCATAACACCATCATCAACAGTCACAAATTCATCAACAGATACAACTTCTTTGTTAGGTGGAACCTCATTTAAAGAAGGGGAAATAACAACAGCTGCATCTTCAACATTGTATTCAAACTTCTCAACAGGGAGATACTCATCAACAGAAGTATATTCATCATCAGATTCTTCAAACAATTCTTCAATCATATTTACACCATTGTTGAAACCAACTCTACTTACTACAATTTGAATTGTGCCTTCATCAATCAGTCGCTGGATTCCTCTTCTAACAAGTTCACAACCACGATGATCTCCACTATATATGGGACAATCACTGTAATTATGTGCTTCTTGACCTTCCAAAAAGAAAAATGCAGCGTGCAAATTGACCAAATCAGCATTAGTTTCATTCACATCACGATTTTGAATTTCTCTAGGAGGGCCATAAACGACATTCACTTCATTCTCAGGCTCATCTTTCAACCTGAATAAGGTTCATGTCCATCATATCTTGAAGATCATGCTTTACCTTATCACAACCACGAGTATCCTTTCTGCACATATTACAAGCATCATGATCATGAATGCAATAGCCAACTTTACAGAGAGCAGCATGCATCTTCACAAGATCTCCAATGATCAAATTCACATCATAAACCTTGATTTCTCCGTCAATCATATTCACATCATTTCCATGTTAGGGCAACAGATTCTCTTGCACATTAGGACCCATGTCTTTGAAAGACAAGAGACCAGATCTGACCATCTTTTGCACTTCTAACTTCAATTGATAGTAATTCTCAATATTATGTCCAGGAGCTCCTTGATGATAAGCACAAGTCTGACCAGCCTTGTAATACTAAGGCAAAGGATTTGGAACAGCTGGAGGAGCCCTTGGTTGCACCAAGTGCCTCTGAATCAATATTGGGTATAAATCCGCATAAGTCATCGAAATTGGATCAAACAGTCCTTTTTTTGGGCCTTTCCCTTGCTGAGAGGCTTTGTGATAAGGGATGGTAGTTGGAGCAACAACCAGAGTGACAGTAGCAACTTGTTGATTATGAGGATGTCTTCTAGGAAGTCTAGTTCTCCTTTCTTGAATAACAACGTTAACATCTTCCTTCTTTTTGGAGAAACCAAAGGATGTCTTCTTGGCTCCACTCGATCCTTCTTCTTTCATCAATCGTCCCTCTCGGGTAGCTTTCTCTAGAAGGACTCCCATGCTCACCATTTCAGAAAAATCATTAGGTGCACTGGCTACCATCTTTCTGTAATAGAATGGACCCAAAGTTTTCAAGAAAACCTTGGTCATTTCCTATTCACTTAATGAAGGAATAACCTGTTCAACAAGCTCACGGCATCGTTGAGCATACTCTTTGAATGATTATTTATCCTTCTGAACCATCACCCTTAATTAATCATGATCGGGTGCCATATACATGTTGTAGTTGTAATGCTTTACAAAAGCTTCACCTAAATTATTAAATGTATGGATGTCACTGTTGTCTAGATTCATATACCATCTCAAAGCTGCACCATTCAAGCTATCTTGAAAGAAATGAATAAGCAGACACTGATCTTCAGTATGAGTGGACATCCTTCTCAAGTCCATCATTAAATGATCACAGTGACAAGAATTTCCCTTGTACTTCTCGAACTCCAGAACTTTGAATTTAGATGGCACTTTTACATTGGGCATTAAACACAAATCATTGACGTTGTCACCAAAAATCTCTTTCCCTTTAAGGGCTTTCAACTCTTTTTACATCTTGTCAAACTGTTCTTGGAATCCATCCATCCTGTCATAGAAGTCCAGACTTTCACTCGGAGGAGGTGGAAAAGGATTGTCCATCCCATTGTTGAAAATAAGAGCAAGATGCACCACAGGGGGTGTAGAAACAACAACAAGTTGGGCCAAAGAGGTCACTTAAGGAGTAGGGTTGTAACCTTCAGGGGTGAAATTCTCTAGCATTCCCCAAGGATAACCGGGAGGCATATGGTTCTGGAAGGTAGAAACCACTGGTGCAACAGAAACACGAACATCTTGTACTTCAGAAATGACAGTTATTTGTTGAGGTTGAATGATACGAGGAGAAGGCGAAGGAGGAGGTGGTGGGTGATTCTGAGAAGCCACCAATTGTTCCACCATAGCATTCAAGTTGGCCATACCGGTCCTCAAGGAAGTAACCTCTTTGTGCAGCTCACGATTCTCTTGCTCTAGATTTTCCATATTCTTCTTGGATTTGGCTCGAGTGTCATGCCAATGCAACAAGTTGAAGACTGAATGAAGTAGAGAAATGGATAAGACACCTGGGAGAGTACCAAAATGCAAGAATGTGTGTGTCATGATGCATAACATGCAACACATATGATTTGTTTATTGTTTTTTTTGTTATTCAAGGAACTTAATAAAGATAATTTAATTTGCAAATATCAAAGTATAACACATTTGAAATACTGAATCAACTCATATCATTGATAAAAATATTTTGAGGATTACAACTCTTCAATACAAACTTTGAGTCCTAAGGAATCAAATTTGCAGAAGATCCTTCTTCATACGATCGCCTCCTCTTGAGCTTCCTAATCTCTTCCTAGAGCTTCTCATCTCCAACACGTACTTGTCAACAAAACCTTTCCAAGCACCGGAATCGAGAGGAGTTTGAGAATAAACATGAGTACTAAGAACTGGGGGAACACTAGAGAAAAGTATATCCTCTTGTTTCTCCATCATCTCTACAGCATGACTCTCAAGAATCTCGACCAAATCATCCTTTTCCTTCAGCTCTGCTGCATGAGACATCTTCAAGGTATGATACTTGTTCTTCCAAGCTTCCTTTTCTTGTTCCATTATGACCAAAGCAAATTGAAGATCCTCTATATCACATGAATCATGAGTAGTAGTTAAGAAAATATCCGTGAAAGGCTCTTCGCTAGAATACGACATCTTCAACTCAATATCTCTTGCTTGTACCCATAGAAGATAAGGCTCCAATGAAACAACTCCTCTCTTCCCTAAATTATCTCTTCCTTTCCTATGAATATGACACCAATTTTTCTCTATATCTCTCCTAGATGCTTTGTGGTCTTCACCCTCTTTAAGAAAGAAGCCACTCACATGAATATCCTTTAGTTTATCCTTCATCGGATAACCAAGCTGACGACGTGCAAGAACAAGATTGTAGATAATGCATCCCTTTGTACCAAGAAGAGGCACATTGGGAAAGCTACCACAACTGTCGATAATCTCCACATCATAGTAAACCTGATGATACCATACAATATCGAAATGAGTAAGAGCCATAATCTTCGATGCCCAACGCGGTTCCCTCATAGGATCCCAAAAAGCATTATATCGAGGCAAGTGAGAAACAAACCAACGATATAGCAATGGTGTACAACAGATGATCTCCCATTCTCGATGGAAGTTTCGGAGATGAATAGAATAATAAGTCTCAACAAGAAGTGTGGGAAATGAATTTCCAATCATGAAGATCGTTATAGCATTAACATCAACAAAGTTGTCAACGTTGGGAATACGAACAAACCATAGGCAAGCAAGAAAAAGATGGCTTAAAAAGCCTCCATACTTTTCATATCAGTAGAGTAGCGATCTTTCTTCAACAGAAACGCATATGGAAATCCTCTGATACACCCCTTGGTAGTCATATTTTCTTCAATCTCAGACCTCCTCAGATGGGTAATAGCAGCCAACTCATGGGACTTAGGCTCCTCCTCCAAACCGGTGAAAGGAACAATACTAGTAATAGGTCAACCAAACAGATAAGAATACTCCTCCAAGGTAGGAACTAACTGGTAGTCAAGGAAGGTGAAGCAATGGTACAACGGATCATAGAACTCAACCAATGTATAAAGAAGACCATCCTTCATCTTAAGCTTCATCAAAGATATAATAGCTCCATACTTCTTCCAGAAATCCTCTGGACTCTTCATCTCATTAATAAAGATCATCAATCCATCAATATTAGGACCCTTGAAAGTGTATTTCTGAGTCATCCTCTGCCCAAAATCTATGGTCAAAGTATACCTGAGATATTTGCAAAGGCCGATCTTAAGTTCCTTGAACATTTATTTAGAAGAATGTGTATGGATGTATGAATGCATGGTGATGCAATCATACAAAGATCACAAACATGGGGTCCATAAGGTATACTAAGCTTTGTCACTTGTAGATCAAGGTTATAAAAGGAATCCCCAGAGTTTTTATTCCTCCATCAAATATTACTAACTTCCCGATGTACTCGGTAATTAGCAATACCGTCAGGTGAAACTCATCCGAGTCTAGTATCGTGTAGCAACTACTTCTAGATAACTCCATAATAGTCCCCGCACTACCCCTAAAAAGGACATGATAGGTTAAGGGTTCTACGACTTCTTAGCTTCGGTGACTCTTAGGTCGAAAGCAATCATGTCTTCCCGATCCCTCGGTAAACAAAATACCACAATCAAGGAGGTCTCCAATGAGTGGGGGATCTCATGTATCCTTCTTCAGGATTACTCCCTAAAAGTAAACATGACTATACCACCTGTCTTATCTTAAGTTTGCCTAAGTCCTGTTATAGGACTCAAAAAGAGATCACCATGCACCACTGAAAACCAGAAAATTCCAGACAAACAAGTACACAATATATACAAAAAATATAGCACATATATACAAATCAACAAAAAATAGGGTCCACCCACTCAGAGATGGTCCAGCAAGAGGTCAAACATCCCTAGTGAAGTCGCCATTTTTCTATAGCGGCAAAAATTGCAAGTGTAAGCCATTGAATTGACTCAACTCAAAAAATAACAATGAAGTCGCCACCGCTCTTTTATTTTATCCAAAGGACTAGGAAAAAGAGCGAATAAAATCCTAAAAAAAAATTAGAGATCTGGATCCGGGGGTTATTTATGCTAAGGAAAGGTGTTAGGCACCCAAAGCATCTACGATACTCCGTAGTATCCTTTTTTTGAAAATTTGTATATGTGTGCTAAAAAGAGTATATGTACCAAAATGGATGGTGGGGGTGAGAAAAGAAGTATTTTTTACAATTTTTGATTTGATGGATCTTCCAATGAGTTCTAGGCCTACATAACAACAATGTGCAATTTTGAAATCAAAATCCATGTAGTTTAGGTAAAAAGACTAAAATTGTGTGTTGGTTGTTTTTAAGAAAATGGTTTTCAAGAAAAGCCACAAAGGGCTCAAAACGTTTGAATGAGGTTATGTATTTTTTAGTTTTATGAAAAATGGTCAAAGTATTATTAAATGGATTGAAAGTTTATTAAGGAAAGAAGCTTGAAAATGCATGGACCTAAGTCCAAGTTTTTTTTTATGAAAGCGGTTCGAGTTTTGGAAACAAGAATCCTTTGAAAAAAGATGGAAGGTTTTGAAAATTAAAGAATATGGGAGGAGATGAAGAGGCTAACCTATGTGCATAAAGTAAAAGGTAAGGGTAAAGAAAGATCTAACCGGGTGATAAAATCAATACTTGACATCAATAAGCCAGTACCACATTCCCATCCTTTGGATTACCACACAAGCAACAGATAACCAGACAAACAAACCAAGCTTCAGATAAATCAATGCCTCAGATGAATTCATGTCTCAAGAAAAACGGGCAGAGTAACAGTTGTATTTGAAGGAAATCCACTCATGATCGAGTATAAACGGAATAACCTGCATACAAGATAATAAACCAAGCAAGACAGAATAACACCAAGATCACAAAAATCTCCGAGTTGAGGCAGAGGTCCTAATCCTAAGTCCAAAGGTCAAACTCCGAGCATAGGGATAGTAACCAAGTCCAATCAAAAGTCTTTTATGTTTAGGTTGAATTATTAGGTATCTTTCAAAAGGAAAAAATAAAGCTCAAGTGAGCAAATTCAAAATAATAGGAAAATAAAATGCTCAAGTGAGCAAAAAGAAAAAATGACATGAAATGTAAATGCTCAAAGTAAAGTGCATAAAGTAAAGAGCACAAAAAATAAAAGCGGGAAATAAAGGAATAAAATAAAAGCACAAAGTAAAGTTAATTGTTAGTAATTAGTTTTTAGCTAGGTGATCATCTTGAAGCTCGTGCATGAAGACTTGCCAGAAGCTTGATAGAATCACAATGACCACACGACAAGTTTTAATTGTATTTTGTCAAGTATATCACCTTATTTGGAACTTTTGTGGACCTCAACACTTGATCAAAAATGATTGAGAATTTTAATTGGACAAAGTTAGTGAAAACTTGCTAGAAATTTGATTAAAAAAATCATAGTGACCACACGACAAGTATCACGAGTGTTGACCAAAAATTAAAGCTCAAGTCATCTTTTGGGGCTTTTACTAAATTTTGAAGCTTATGCCACCAATTGATCACTTTCCGATTCAGGACAAAGGAAAAAAAGAAAAAGAATGGGATAAGATGAAGAGGGAGGGGATATATCACAAAAATCATTCATGAGTCAGATGAATTCATTCGTTCTAACTTCGTCAAAATCAATCAACTATCTTGGTGAATTTGGTCTTAAGACCTATCAACACCCAAGTTCCATTGATGTTGAGAAAATTTATGACTCCAAATAAATCCAAAATTAGAAATGAATTTTTTAATAATAAAAACAAATTAAAAAATGTTTGAAACTGAATTATTTAATTGGATTTTAATTGATGAAATACATAATGGCATTCATGCACCGAAATAAAATCCCAAGAAAATTATCCAAGGTCAAACAAAGGTCAACAAGTGCTTACAAAAATTTCAGAATTTTTTAAAGTCAAAAACTATTTTTTTAAAAATAAAAGAAAGTGGTAAAACAAACCAAAAATTGTCAAAAATAGCAAAATCAGAAATAAAAATAAAATGGGGTGACTAACATTTGTCAAATGACCAATGGATCCTTCCATAAATATTTTAGAATTTTTTAATGTAAAAAAATATTTTTAAACATTTAAATATATAAAATAAAAGAGAAAAATCATAAAAAAATATCAAATCCGAAAATAAAATTATGAAAAAATAAAAATCAGAAAGAGAATATTTGAAAATATTTTTGTAAATTTTTTCATAATTTTTAAACTAAAACAATTAGGATTTTATAAAATCAGAAAATAAAATAAAAGTAAAAAAAATGTAGGTCATTGGATCACAATCAAAACATGTTAGTAATCACATTCAATGGACATGGTGCGCTGTGCTTGATATGGACCTCCTTGGTTTTCACACCAGATTAGGATTTAAAAATTAAAATAAAACGAAATAATATGGATCATCAGATAATGTCAAAACACATTAGTAAGCCAATCCAATGGACCAGCCGCGTTGTGCATATTATGGACCTCAGGAAATATCAAACGTGATCATTTATTTCCCAGATTTGAAAAAAATGTGTGGCATTTTGTCATTGGTTGAAGACAGACACGTAAGTCATCTTCAACCTCCAGCCACTCCAAAATCGAGCTTCCAAAACTGTGAAATAAATTCTTCAGACCGGTACCATTCGATTCGTTTCTTCAAGACGATTCTAATGGTACCCTCGTGAAAACTTTATTTCACATGTACAAATAACAATTTAAGAAAAAGCAGAAAAATAACAAGCACTTGTTTTTGAAATTACATAGTGAATTCTCAATGAAAATGTAAATGGTGAAGACCACGATGATCAGGGAGATGGGGAGAACAAATTAGTGCTTGATTTGAAATGTTTTGGTGAGGATTCCTGCCTGAACGAAGTTCACTTTCAGAGCTCTGAATCTTGACTTGGATAGCACAATTCAGGGGATTTCAAGGCACGATTCTTGTTCTGTTAACTTTAGTGAAGTTCAAGGAAGAAGAATGGATGATCAATTTCAAACAAGAATGACTTTAAGAGTGAAAAATTATTTGCAGAAAATATGGTTATGAAGTGAGTTTGGCAGCAATTTTCTGCTCTCAAAGCTTGATGAAATGAGTGAGGAATGGTCCTCTATTTATAAGGAAGTGAATGGTGATGAGAATTGAGAGAATTAGTGAGATTTGGAGCGAAATTGTGCAAGGTGCGTGCACGAGGGAAGTGTGACCTCAAGTGCATCAAAACTCAGCCAAAACTTGCAATTCAAGGTGCTAATTAATTCTGGGCAACTTCTAGACATGATTAGTCACGAAAACAAGGCTTAATTTGGCATAAAAATGAATGGTAGCGCAAATGCACAAACTGGTGGTGAACTTGAAACAAATTTTGGCACAAACTTTTCACTGAGACAAAATCAAATTCCCTCGTGCATTTTCCAATCTTTCTTGAGTCAAATGAAGTCCTCAAAGAGTAGAACACAATGCAAAAAGAATCATCCCCAATGGATACTTGAGCTGAGAGATATTGCCTTTAGGATTTGAGGAAAAACACTGAAAAATAAGCCAGGCCTTGGTCAAGCATGCCATACTTTCTAAAAATGACCTATAATGTTTTCTTTTCAAACATGGTCTTCCACTCAATATTTTCTATTGACCTTCAAAGATGATATGAAGTAGACCTCTCAAAGAGTATTTTTCAAAAAGGAACCACCCAAAAACTCCAAAAATTGAGAGAGTTATGGTCTTGTGAAGTTGGTAGAAAATCATGAAATGACCTATAATATTTTGACTTCATCAAGCAATTTCCAAACATCTTCAAGCTTTGAAACAAAAATTGGGATAAAATTCACCTCTCCAAGATTTTTGTGCAAAAAGAATTACCCCAAGGTGATAAATGATGATCATGATATGATCTCTTGAAGTTGATTGATAAAAAATTGAGAAATCCACCAATGACTTGTAATCTTTCGACTTCTTAGGGAAATTTCCAAGCATTTTCTTTTCCTACCAATTGAACTAAGTTGTATTAGACATTATTAGGTTCATTGTGAAGAAGGAATGAGCTCAAGGAGACAAGTAATGACCAAGTTATGATCCTTTGAAGTTATACAAGATAAATGAAGTATCAATCCAGAGAGCTTGCAATCATAGATCTTCAAAATAATCTTCTCATCAATTAAAATCCTTGGACCAAAGAGTATACATGTTGGAAATACTTTTAAGAGTCCAATGGCTTTGTAATCATTCACAAAATTCACACAAACACCAAGATATGGTCCTCAAAATCTCAAAACCCTAATTCCAAGATGGATGGCCATGGCATGAAGAATTCTTCAACTTTGATGATCTTCTTCGCATATGGAGCACACACTCAAGATGATAGACCATAATAGGTGACAAGAGAAGCCCATAATGAGAACAACAATTTCAAAACATTGAGATTTGGGGAGAGAAGGCATGGAAATAAACTCATGAACCTATAGACTTCTTGAATAAGAAACCTTTGCATCATCCACCTACATCACAACATCTAGAGAGCAAATGATATACACATCATGATTAGTCATGTATCAATCATTATACACAAAATGATACACAATCAAGGTGCTTGGTGATCTCCCAAGGGCAAACCCAAAGATAAGAGAGAGAGACCTAATTTGTGATCTTTTTGCAATGTAATGACATGAGATATTAGAGAATCTTAGGGGCGAAAATTGGGGTACAACAGTCCCTACTTATCACAATTTGCTTGTTCACTGGGTCGAACAACTTGTAACCTCCTTTTAAATGATATCCAACTATTATCATTTGACTCGACTAGTCATCAAGTTTTCTTCTCAACTGATCTGGCATATGTCTATGTGTAATAGATCCAAACACCTTCAGATGACTCAAGCCAAGATTCACTCTAGGCCAACATTCTTTTGGAGTAATTCCTTCTAGATTATTCGTCTGACATCTATTCAAAATATATGATGCAGTAGACACAACTTTACCCCAAAACTCTTTAGGTAAATTCTTGCTTTCCAACATACTTCTCACCATATTCACGATGGTTCGATTCTTCCTTTATGTAGTTCCATTCTATTGTGGAGTGTAGGGTGGAACCACCTCATGCACAATCCCTTATTTTTCACATAACTTGTCAAAATCTTCTGAAACATACTCTCCACCACCATCAGTTCTCAAAACTTTGAGCTTTTGACCACTTTGCCTTTCGACCATAGATTTAAACGTTGAAAATACCTCGATCACTTCAATTTCTTTCTTGATCCGGTAAGTCCACAGGTTTCGACTAAAATCATCTATGAATGTGACAAAGTATCTATTACCTCCATATGAATCCACATGGATTGGTCCATATACATCAAAGTATATGACTTTAAGAATAGCCTTCAACTTGCTTCCCGATCCTTGCTAAAGCTATTCTTGTGTTGCTTCACTTGCACACATTCCTCACATACTTCATTTAGAATGTCTATTTTTTGCAATCCTTAAACGATATTCTTCCTCTTCAAATTTCTGATGTCTCAGAAGTTGAGATGGCCTAGTCGATAGTGCCATATCCATTCGTCTCTTCTAGCTGCTGTTGAAAGGCACTTCTGCTCCATCACATTAAGTTTGATCTTGAAAGTTCTATTTTGAGATATAGGATCCTTCAAGATTAATCTTCTCATAATCTTGTCTTCAACCATCACTTTGTAATTCTTTTCGAACAACTCCCTTGTGCTAAGCAAGTTGCTCTTCATGCCTGGAATGTATAAAACGTTGAAAATTACGGACCTTTTGCCATTTTTCCTCAGAATCAGAACATCTCCAATACCTTTAGATTCTAGAGTATTGTCATTTGCAAATTTTACCATGTTCTTCATTGATTATTTTAGGTTGAAAAACCAATTTTTCCTTCCAGACATGTGTTATGAGCATCCTGAATCCAAGTACCATTGATCCTTGAATTTCTTCATCTCTTGTTGTAACCATCAACAACATCTCTTCTTCTTCTTCATAATTTGTAAACCTTGCATCACTTTCTTGATTCTTTCTATTCTCTGGACAATAACTTAAATAGTGACCATACTTTTGACAATTGTAACACTGAATGTGACTTTTGTCAGGCTTTCGACCACCACCTCTACCTCTATTTGCAACACCACCTCTTTGGTTGCCTTGGTATGGTCTTCTCTGATTCGACATGTTTTCTTCGTGCTAGTTTCATTTACCAGTCGAATTGTTGTATCCACCTCTACCTTTATTGTATAACCACTTTCCGTTGACTTTCTTATCTTCTGTTGATTGATCCTGCAGCCACATCACTCTTCAATTTTCCTGTAGCTCTTTCAACCATTTATTGTTCATGAGATTCAAGTGTCCCTTGAAGTTCCTCCTTCGACAAATATAACATATCCCTCGAATCTTTTATGGAAACTACCACATGGTCGAACTTCGGAGCCAAAGATCTCAGGATCTTTGAAACAACAGCTCTCATTGTTAATGTATCTCAACAAACCTTAATTTGATTCACTAGTTTTGTATCCCTACTGAAGAAGTCAGATATACTTTCATTATCTTCCATTTGAAGCAATTTGTATGTTCTTTTATGAGTTTGCAACCTCACCTCTTTCACCTTCTCAGCGCCTCCAAACAATTTCTTGAGAATCTCCCAAGCTTCTTTTGCAGATTCTACATCACTAACCTATTCGAAATTGTCTGAGCTGACACATTGATGAATTATAAAGAGAGCTTTATAATTCTTCTTCTTCTTCTTATTTTTCTTTTCTAATTCTTTGTATTCTGCTTCTTCCGCTTCTGAAAATCTTTCATCAAGTGGTTCTACTCCATATTTCACAAGTTCCCAAAGATCTTGAAAAATGAATATAACCTTCATTTGTTTACACCAATTTTCTTAGTTATCACCTTTAAGAATTGCAAGATTTGGTGGAAAATTTTCATTCGCATAATTCACCACCATTGATTTTTCTTCTTCTTCTTCTTCCTTTGATCGCTTAACCAGAGCTCTTGATACCATATGTTGAAAATCCACCAAAACGTATGATGAATTTCTATCAATTTTGATGAACAATATTGTTATCACCCTACAATAACAATGACAATGAAAATAAAATTTAAAGAAGAAAATAAAGACAATGATTTTCTGTAGAGTTTCTCTCTGTCCACAAACTGGGGAAAACATTTTATTTACTTGCAACTGCAAATTCTATGAATACAATGACTTGATTACAAAAATAGGGGTTACTCCCTCTATTTATAGATTTAGGTTAGCTTGCGCCCAAGCCAAAACCCAAAACTAAAAAAAGCCCAAAATACCTATTTTGGAACTAAATCAAATCCCTCTAATTTAGACTTAAATAAAATCTATTCTATTTTAGATCTAAATCATATCTTATGTGTAACTAAATAAAATATAACTTGACAGACACATTTTTCGACACTATGAATCACGATTTAACAGTTTTATGGTGAAGGAAAAGTTGAAGGCTATGAAAGGGCTTTTATAGAGTGGCATCATAATCATGCTCATAAATTTTCAAGTAGGATTGATTCGATTAAGGCGCGTATTTCTGAGCTTGATAGAAAAGGGGAATATTCTATGTTATCTGAGGTAAAGCAGATGGATCTAAGGGGGCTTTCTTATGAATTATATTCCTTGTCAAGAATGCATTCTAGTATTGCGAGGCAACAATCTCGACTTTCTTGGATCCGCGGGGATGACGCCAATTCTAAATATTTTCATACTATCATGTCATGTCAGAGATGAGGTAATTTTATCTCTTCTATTCTTGTTAATGATGTAATAGTAAGGGGGGAGGTGATCCACTCTCTCTTTTAATTTTCCTTTTGGCGGAAAAGGTTTGAATGTTTTAATGGTTGTGATGGTAAATTCAAATCTTTTTACGGGATACACTATGGGTAGGGATGTTACAAAATTCATTTCTCATCTTCAGTTTGCTGATGAAACTTTGCTTATGGTGACCAATAATTGGGCTAATGTTAGAGCTTTGAGAGCCATTCTTGTGTTGTTTGAGGCTATGTCAGGCTTGAAAGTTAATTTCCACAAAATTATGTTGGTAGGTATCAACATTCTTGAGTGATGGATGTATGAGGTAGCCTCGATGTTACATTGTTGAGTTAGGAGGGTGCCCTTTCTATATTGGGATCTTCTGATTTGAGGATATTCGAGAAGGTTAGCTTTTTGAGATCTAATGTTGGACTGTATTAGAAGTAGGATTTTTGGGTGAAAGAGTTGTACTTTATCATTCAATGGCCGCTTAATCCTCTTGAAGTCAGTACTTGTGTTTATGCATATCCATGCACTTTCTTTCTTCAGAGCTCTCGCGTGTATCATCACTACTTTATATGATATTTTTATGAATTTCTTCTAGGTTGGGAGTTATAATTATAAGAAAATTTCTCTGGTTGATTGGGCGTCAATTTGTAAAAATAAGGAGCATGTGGGGGGTTAGGGGTTCGGAGGTTGAAGGAGTTTAATATAGCATTGTTAGGGAATTGGTGTTGGAGGATGTTAGTTGAGAGGGATGGGTTATAGGTTTAGGTGTTGGAAGCTCGATATGGGGTAGAAGTGGGACGAGTTAAGGAAGGAAGAAGTAGTAATTCTAATTGGTGGCAAGATGTGTGTCAGATTAGGGACGGGGGCATAGGGATTAGATGGGGGAAGATGGTTTAATAAGAATGTCCATAAGAAGGTGGAGAACTATGCTTATTCTCTTTTTTGGACGGATACTTACGTAGGAAAGGTGCCGTTATGTGAGAGATTCATCAATCTATACTAGTTGTCTGAGCTTCAAGGGAAATCAATAGCGAATATGTTTCTATTAGGGTGAGGGTAGGTGGAGGGGCGTGGAGTTCCTTAGACTAGGAGAGGGAATTGCAAGAACAATGTAGGTTGCTATTACTTGATGTGTCTTTATAGGATAATATTCGTGATGAATGAAGGTGGGTGTTCTATGAAGGTTTGACCTATACTGTCAGTGATGCATATCATATACTCTCTAATCGGACAGGTCCATATGGTGTCGGTTTATGATGATGTTTGGCATAAACAGGTTCCTACAAAGGTTTTTATCTATGTGGTGGCTGCTGTGTGACAGGTTGCCTACAATGATTAACCTGGTCAAACGTGGAATTATTTCTCCAGAAGACCAATTTTGTGTTGCTGAGTGTGGCTTTGGTCATCTCATCATTTGTTCATTCACTTCCAATTCTTCAACTCTCTTTGGCAGCAGGTTCGATCTTGGATTAGTATTGATGGGGTAGATCCTTTTTATCTAAAGGATTATTTTATTCAGTTTATTCAGGCTTCAGGTGGAAATTCTGCAAGCCGTGAGTTTGTACTGTTATTATTGTTCTCTATTGTTCTTGCTAAAAAACTATATCTATGATGTTTAGGGATTCAGAGGCTCAAGTTATCTGTCTTGAGCTCCAAGTTATGTGTCTTTCTTATCCCTCAATCGGGAGCCCTATTTATAGAGATGCATGGACCTCATCAATCATTGCATGTAACCGTCGTGACCCTTCATTTTGTGTAACTGAGTTGTCATAAAGCCTTGTAACGTCCGCCACTGTCAAGGATGACCAATAATGTAACGCGCGTCGTCAAGTATAGTCAGACAATTACGACTTTGAAGAGCCGGTCCCGCCATAACGTGTTCATAATGGTTGAGCTTTAGGTAACCCCTGGGTTTGGGATATGAGCTCGGAAATTGTCCCCTCGTCTTCTGTTTGGCATGATTCATCGGAAGTTCCAACCTTGAAGCTCGACGATACTTAGCCCTATGATCCGAGATACATGCCTGACCGAAATACCCTTGCTTTTACATATTTGGGCACTCTGATTTCTTATTTAACCTTAATAGCTCGAACAATATATTTTATACACGAACATCTACTATTTCAGTTATGTGGACTGAAAGGAATAACATGTTTAATTCCAAAGTTACAACTATTGCTCGCATGTTAGATAGAATAAAACTGTTTTCTTTTTTTTTGGGGGGTAAATGCTAAGTTTGCTTGTAGGTTTATTTTTGGATCTCAATGGTGATGGCATGATCCATTTGCACGTTTGGGTTTACAGTCACGTAGGTGTTTTTGGTTTGGTGTTGAGGTGTATGCTCATTGTTTGAGCCTTTGCTTTAAGCTCTATGCAAGTGTTTTGTTGTAAACTCTAGAAAATTCTGTTGTACATCTTGTGCTACAGGGTCATCTTGTTATTGAGCCATTTTGGCTTCTTCAAAACAAATATTACTTGATTCCAAATCAATAGAGGAATCAACATCTACCGAACTTTAATGATTCAATTTAATTAACATACATAATAAAAGGCACAATAATTAGTCAATATGATTAACAATAAAAAAATTTAAAAATAAAAAGGACCGAAAATTAGACTCATAGATATAATAAAAAAATAATTATACACATAATCATTATTACAAAAATATATCACACAATATTCTCATCATTTGAATAATAATGAGGTGTTCATAAATGGAATTAAAGAAAATGTACGGGTAAATTAATTTTACATCATCATTTATAACATTCAGTCATAAGTATTTAAAATTAAAAGTCTAATTTGATTAAATAAATTTTTGTGATTGGTTAACAATATAAAAATATTTTACATTGTTAGTGCATATTTATTTTCTGACTAAATATCATTCACTATTTATATTAATAAATGTGTTATTTAATATTATCGTTAACGTCAAAAGAACCTACATGATCACATGCATAGAGTAGTGATAATATGAATATTAAATTTAATTTAATTATATGATAATAGTATTTAAATTATTTAATATATTAACACATATATAATTTATCCGATTAAATATAATTTAATTAAATAAATAAGAATTGATAATTAATTAAATTAAATATGATTTAACTCAATTAATATTTTACTAAAAGAATTAAATTAAATATAAATAATATTTAATTTAACTAAAATAATTTAATTAAGTAAGATTAGACTTATTTTAAAAAAGTTTAAAATAAGAGTATTAAAATTTTAATAACTCTCTAGAAAAATTCTTTCCCTTGTAATATTAATTTTCAATTAATATAAAAATAATTATGTTTAAATAATATTATTTTTAATAAGACATACATAAAAAAATTGATGAAAAAATATACCTATGTTAGCACAATAAAAAAATAGTCAGACACAAGAGTACATGTCTAAACGCCAATCGATGATAAATAAATTATTAAAATATTCAATCTTGTCATTGATGAAGATAATCA
Organism: Vicia sativa; assembly: GCA_021764765.1. NCBI lineage: Eukaryota > Viridiplantae > Streptophyta > Magnoliopsida > Fabales > Fabaceae > Vicia > Vicia sativa. Next base: position 276,566,383 of record CM038793.1, read on the forward strand.
ATTAAAGTTTTGCTTATTTGATAAAAAAACGTTTAAATTAAAAAAATGATTAATACAAAACAAAACTTATATTACACCAAAATATAATGAATAAAACTAAATATAAACAATTCAATATTTGTGATTGTGTGTAAAATTTTGCTTTCTATCAATTTACAAACTTTCCACATATTTAAAAATATAGTCAAGAAACGGTTTTTACAAAGAAAAAAAATTAAGTATATTATTAAGTATTTATGAGTACAAAAGAGAATTTTACACTTTTTGAGTTGCTAACATATCTCTCATAAATATGAGTTTTAAAAATGGCCATTTGGATCTTCTTAACTTTTTTTTTTCTTCCCGATAAGTAAGAAATTATATTGATCAACAAGGGTACAATGGGTACCTTAAATCAAAACACCAAACAGAAAAGAGGAGAAATTACAAGGGAACTACAAACTTAAGAGAGGCAACTTAAAGGAGCTGCATAATATTCATAAAACATATATCCAAATGTCAATAGCAATGTAATTTGTGCTGACGTATAACATCCAAACATTAAGCACATCAGTTTAAAAATGACCTCATTTCTAGTTGGAGAAATGCTATTTATACACTTCAATTTTAAGTTACATCAATTTTACACCAATATTTATATCAAACACTATTTATTATATTTATATGATACATAATATTTTTTAAATAAAATAATATATTTATAAATAGTAAATATTATTATAATAACATTTTTAAATTTAATTATATTTTATTTTTTAGTAATAAAATAAAATTAATTAATAAAATATAAAAAATTGATTAATAAAATGATGAAGTTGGTTAATAAACGTCTAAATATTAAAAATAATTTTAAATAGTAAAATAAAATTGATTAATGAAGTGTAGAAAATTAGTTTAAAAATTATGAAGTTGATTAATAAACGTCCAAATATTAAAGATAATTTTTAATTATACAATAAAGTTGGTTAATAAAATATAAAATATTAATTAATAAAATTATGAAGTTGATTAATAAACATTCAGATTTTAAAATTAATAATATTAAAATAAAATTGGTTAATGAAATAAAAAATCTTAATTAATAAAATTATGAAGTTGGTTAATGACATAATTTTATATCAATATTTTTTAATCTAAACAAATAAAAAAATATTTAGAAAATATTATTATAATAATATTTCATTATTTATAAATATATTATTTTATTTAAAAAAATATTATTTACTGTATAAATACGATAAATAATATTTGATGTAAATATTAATGGAAGAATTAGGTGTAAAAATAAGTTCTTATGTCATCTAAGATATTGATAAACATAGTTAAAGTGTACTAAAATTGCGAGAATGTGTGTTGTTGAAATTAATGTTCAACAAAGAGTCAAACTAGACATAAGGCTCCTAACGCAATGGTCAGTGTTTGAAGAAGATGTTCTTCATTCGTTTTGACGAAGATAAAAAGACTTATCTTAAAAGAAAGATCAATAGAAAAAAAAGATTGAAATCAAACTTTCAAGATTGGTTAAGCTTTGATCATCGATGGATTTAAGATGAAGTAAAGGTACAATGTTTCAATTAATTATTTATAAGCTCACAACATTCATATCATATCTTCTAAGGTTTGGAAAATAAGTTACATAATTCAATTTAAAAAATGGATTTTTAACTTGCTCAATTTTTGTGTTTTTGATAAGGGAAATCAATTTTCCTTTTATTGGAAGTATGTTTCCTTCCTCTCGCCAAACCATTTTTGAAGAAACACAAAAGGGAAACTTGTTTGTCTCTCTAGTAAACTTATTTACCTAATGTATTTTTCAAAAGAGAAACATATTTTCTTTTTTGGTAAACTTGTTTATCTAGTTCATTTTTCAAATTTTCTTTGTAAGCAGCGAAATTTGTTTCCCTCAAAAGGTAAACATGCTTTCCTATGTAAATTGGGGAAAATTTTTGAATTATTTACATGGATTCCTTAACCCACCCCATGCCCTTCTTAGTCACCCCTGCGAAATTCTCAAAATGTTCTTGCAAATCGAAAATATATTTTCGGGGCGCACCATCATCTGATAAATTTTTCCACAAACCAGAAGTTAACTTCCGGACGATAACCATAACTATATTTCTGGTTTCGTTCATAACAAAAATATAAAATTTTTCATTTCATTGTCTAACATAGAGATACATAAACGTAGCAAATACAATCCGAAAGTTAAACATAAATCGAACATTACAAATCAATAGCCTGGGGGACGTTGCAGCATCCTCATAATGTCATTAACGGTTCTTGATAAAGTCGCATCTAGCTCGATTGGAACTTTCTCCTGAAAACTTTGATAAGTCGACCACATAGCCTGTAAATCGTCGTTGTTCTTCAATCCATGGTTCATGAACTGCAGATTCCCTTCATTGTCGAGTGGTGGCGAGCGGTACTCGATCTTTTCTACCTTTTGACCGTCGTTGTAAGGGACAAGTTCCTGCAAAGTTTCATGTACCTCTTCAATTGGGGTGTACACCGTGATCTTGAATTTACGAGACGGTTCGTCGCCGGGAAAATGGACAATTCCAACAACCCATCGATGTTCAATTTCATGTCCATTTCTGATTTTTTATGTTGTTGTATGGAAAAATATAAGAGGAAAGGTGTTTTTATAGTAGAAGGATGTAATATGGACCATAGAAATCCTATCTTTGTGTCAGTGAAAAAACCGGAAGTTAAATTCCGATTTCCTATTTAAGACCAAAACCGGAAGTAAACTTCCGGTAAATGCCCTGGGACTAAAAAACCAGAACATAACAGAAACAACAACATGTAACTTGAAAATCTCATATATTCAAATTTTTGGCAAATGGTCAAATTACAAAAATGAATATATTTCCACGTCATAATACATTATCAAAATGAAGTTAAGATTACAATGCTACCTATACTACTTGAAAGAGCCGAAAAAAGTATCGCCGGATAAATCCACCGGTGCCACCCCTTTCGACTTTTCCCAATTATTTCTATACCTATTTCTCTTAACTTGTTGTATTCTTGCATCCTTTCCATGAAATTGTCCGGCCATGTCTCCGATGCTTCTGTGAAATGAAGCGTCTACCCTGGTGATGTCGGTGGTATCGGGCATCCGAGTTTCTGTAACACCCCAATTCTACCCCTCGTAATTAATAATAAAATCAGAGTTTCAAAATTTCATCTAACAAAATTAAGGCATCACATATTCACACTTTCATTAATTCGCATTATAATGCACATCATAAACATCAAAAGTCGGATATACCGATTCATACATAATTCATCATATACACATATGACTATTCACAGCACAGCGGATGTGTTCACAAAATATACATAACATCATGTTATCATCATTACATAAAACTACAACATCATAAAATAGTATACATAAACTATCCTATCAAAATAATAACGTCGCCCAAATCTCGAGTGTTACTACGACTAGAGCAGAGCGACACAAAATAAAGAGACTCGAGGTAATCCTCCTCATCCTCGAGGATCACCTGCACGTTACCAATATATAGGCAACGGCGAAACAAGTAAAGGGTGAGATACTCCAAAATATATAATTAAAAGCATGATAGGATATATACATAGTTTTGGAATTATAAATGATATAAGTTAAATAAAGTATGTCAACATGTATTAAAAGCTTACATACTTTAAATTAGCATTTAGTGTATAAATTAACACTTTAACTTCATCACATAATTATTATACTCGCATCAACACAAAACATCATATACCATCGCAATTCAAATCATCATTCATCAATTAAAATCCAATGCTAAACAACTTGAACATAAACATAACCGACTCCATGAGACACGACTATGTTATGCATGTGGTACCCGTCGCTTTGTCCATAATTAGGGACACTTGGCATAAAGCCCATCGTCGCTTGACATAAAAGCCCTCGTGGCTTGGCATAAAAGCCCTGCCAATGCAATGTATGTGACTCAATAAAAAAGACCACACAACAACACATCATCATCGCTCATCAAAATTGACATAAAGTCCACATCGCCATATTTATTCACATCAAACAAACATATCATCGCATCGTATAATCAACAAGTATTCATTAATAAATACACCGTTGCAAACATTATGTTTATTCACACAACATCATTATCAAATAATCCATCAATTTCCAAAAACGGAAAAATAGTCAAAACACCAATAATCTTCGCGAAAGCCATTCTTAATAACCGACATTAATTATAAACATCAACATCGAAGTCGGATAGTTCATACGTGTCTTAAATCGACTAAAACGCTATCCGATTCAATTTAACCGTAATTTGGCCTATTTCGGGTCGTTTCGTAAAAACTCGCAATTTCTGAAAACTAACCTCACCACTACGTTCTACACGTCGAACTTAGCTAGCACGCCAATTTTCGTTGAATTCAGAGCAACTTGCTCTGTCATCGAATTTACCGAAATCGGAAAATCGGAACATAATCGGGTACTAAATTTAATCGGCTAACTTATGTCCTAATTATATTTTATTGATATAAAGTGTTACTAGGTGGAATTGGAATTATTTAAAGAAACAGAAGCTATCCAAGGAAATTATGCAGGAAACCATGTTTACAGAAACACAGAAAATGTTGCAACAGAAAACACAGTTACAGAAAAAAAATGTCGTGCCTTCCCCTAGCCACAAGGGACGTCCGTCCCTGTTTAATGAAGGAGAGGAGGCGGGGGCCTCATATGGGGGGACGGTCGCCCCACACCCTGAGGTGGGCGCCTCCCCCTTCACCCACCAGCCAATCCTTCTTCTTCCCTGTGTTTCATTTCTTACAGTTTCTTTTTTTTTTCTTCTAGTTTTTCCTATTTTACTGCTATAGTTTTCTTTTCCATTTTCATTCTATAACTTCATATACTAAAATACTAATAACAACACACCCATAATTCCTACTCTTATTCCAACTTTTCTAAACTATTTTAATAATCAACCAACCAAACCCTCTAAACCAACTATCAATTTTTCCCCAATCCAAACTATAACTATCAAACCCTAACTATATGAGATGAAAATCAAACCCCTTACCTTGAAAGCTTTGATGGTTCTTGATGATCCCACAAACCAAGCCTCAAGCTCTCTTCTTGCTCTTCTTCTTCTTCTTCCAAAACCCTAACTTTTCTCCTAAGCTTCTATACTTTGTGTTTTTAGTGTTATGTTGGAAAAATAAAGAAAGTGTTTTTATAGGATGGTTGTCTTACTAGCCAAGGGTGAGAAACCCAATTCTAACAAATTGCTCCCCACACCCCTATCTATTCTTAACAAACTAACAACCTCTAATTATATCATTAACTCAATTTATTCAAATAATTCCGGAGAATTAAATATCGGTCCGAATAATATTTTACCGAACGGAACGTCGCCAAATATATTTAATAGATATATCAATTAATATAATTATTTTCAAACGGTAAAAAATATTAATATAATATAATATTAAATAAAGCGGACGTTACAACTCTCCCCACTTAAAAGTTTCGTCCTCGACTTAAAAGCTCGGGATAAGAATCTAATCTTACTTTCTAACGTCGCGATTTCACCAATGCTCCTATCCAAACAACTTTGACCAATGAAATCTCTTTGCCACGAAGAGACTTTATCTCACGATCCTCAATACTCAAAGGCATCGTTTCCACCGTAAGATTTTCCGAACGAATATCATCCATCTCAATCACATGCGAAGGATCCGGAACATACTTGAAGTTGTGACACATGGAATACATCGTGCAAATTCGAAAGATTTGGCGGTAACGCTATTTCCCACTTTACTAGTAATTTGATAAGGACCAATAAAGCGAGGAGTTAGCTTCTTCGACTTCAATGCTGCGCCGGTTGTAGGAGTAACTCTCAAAACACATGATCACCCTCTTGAAATTCCAAGTCTTTCCTCCTTTTATCATGATAACTCTTTTGTCGACTTTGAGAAATTCTCATCTTTTCTCTAATCATCTTCACCGCCTCAGTAGTTTCTCTAACCAATTCGGGTCCAAGCACCACACTTTCACCCGACTCGTGCCAACACAAAGGAGTTATACACCTCCGACCATACAACGCCTCAAACGGTGCCATTCCAATACTAGCATGAAAACTGTTATTGTAAGTAAACTCAATAAAAGGAAGATATGTATCCCATGAACCACCATGCTCAAGAATACATGCTCGTAACAAATCTTCCAACGATTGAATCGTCCTCTCCATCTAACCATCAGTTTGAGGATGATAAGCCGAACTCAACCTCAACTTAGAACCCAAAGCCTCTTGCAAGCTTTTCCAAAATTCAGAAGTGAACCTCGGATCTCTATCCGAAACAATACACAAAGGAATACCATGTAATCTAACAATCACATGTGTATAAATCTCTGCCAACTTCGATACGGGATAAGTGATGTTAATAGGAATAAAGTGAGTCGACTTTGTAAGCCTATCAGCAATCACCAAAATCGCATCGTGTCCTCTTGGTGTATTCGGTAACCCCGTTACAAAATCCATAGAAATGCTATCCCATTTCCATTCCAGAATCTCTAACGGTTGCATCAACCCTGCAGGTTTCTGATGCTCCACTTTAGACTTCTGACAAGTCAAACAAGCATAAACAAACTGGGTCACCTCTCTTTTCATTCCCGACCACCAAAATAGTTTCCTTAAATATTGATACATTTTGGTCGCTTCGGGATGAATACTCAAATTACTTCTATGACTTTCTTCCAAGATCATTCTCTTTAAATCAACATCCTCGGGAATACAAATCTTATCTCGGAACCTCAAAACACCCTGAGCATCCAACTTGAAATCTTCACTTTCAGTTTGTCCAATACCAACCAACAAATCAACAAGTTTCACATCAAGCTTCTGAGCTTCCCTAATGCTATCAAGGAAATCATTATTAATCTTCAACATTCCCAAGATAACACTCTTCGGCGTCACTTCTATCACAAGACTCATATCTCTAAATTGTTCAATCATTTCCAACTCTTTCACCATCAAAAGTGACATATGCAAAGTCTTTCGACTTAAAGCATCGGCCACCACATTCGCTTTACTAGGATGGTAATTCAATCCGAAATCATAATCTTTCAACAATTCGAGCCACCGCCTTTGCCTCATATTAAGCTCTTTTTGATCAAACAAATATTTCAAGCTTTTATGGTCACTAAATACTTCAAATCTAGAACCATAAAGATAATGCCTCCAAATCTTAAGTACAAAAACAACCGCCGCAAGTTCCAAATCATGAGTAGGATAGTTCTTCTCATGAATCTTCAATTGCCTAGAAGCATAAGCAACCACCTTGCTATTTTGCATAAGCACACCACCTAAACCCATCTTAGAAGCATCGCAATAAACAACAAACGGTTCTTTAGGATTAGGTAGAATCAAAATCGGCGCCGTTGTTAACCTTTTCTTCAATTCAACAAAACTTTCTTCACACTTGACATCCCACACAAAAGCATCTCCCTTACAAGTTAACTTTGTCAAAGGAAGTGCCAACTTAGAAAACCTTCAATAAACCTCCTGTAGTAACCAGCCAAACCTAAGAAACTTCTAATCTCAGTAACAGATTTAGGAGTTTCCCATCTTAAGATCAACTTTAGAAGATGCCATCACGAAATGACATGCCCCAAAAGCTCACTTCACCTAACGAACTCGCACTTTGACAACTTAGCATAAAGCTTCTTTTTTAACTTCTAACACAATGCGCAAATGTTATGCGTGCTCTTCTTCCGATTTAGAATAAACCAGAATATCATCAATGAAAACAACCACGAAACGATCCAAGTAAGGATGGAAAATACGGTTCATGTACTCCATGAATACTCCCGGTGCATTAATGACACTGAAAGGCATCACCGAATACTCGTAATGTCCATACCTCGTCCTAAAAGCAGTTTTTTGAACATCTTCTTCTTTCACCCTTATTTGATGGTAACCCAATCTCAAATCAATCTTGCTAAACATGCGAGCACCAACCAACCGGTCCATCAAATCATCAATTCTATGAAGTGGATACCTATTCTTGATAGTTACCTTATTCAACTAACGATAATCAATACAAAGTCTCATGCTACCGTCTTTCTTCTTCACCAATAACACAGGAGCTCCCCATGGTGACACACTTGGTCTAACAAACTTCTTCTCAAGCAAATCTTCTAATTGGCTTTTCAATTCTGCTAACTTAGATGCGGACATCCTGTATGGCGCCATAGAGATAGGTCTGGTACCAGGGACAAGATCCACAGAAAATTCAACTTCTCTTTCTCTGGAGGTGCACTAGGAATCTCATCAGGAAATACTTTGGGAAAGTCGCACACCACCGGAAAGTTTGCAATAACAGATTTACTCTCCACAGAAAGAGTCGCCATCAACAAGAAAAGCAATGCTTCATCTTTCATGAACTCATTCAATTGTTTCGTCGACATCAACATAGTTTGATCTTCTTCCACTAAGGAAGAAAACCTAACAGTGTTGTCATAGCAATTGATATGGACATAGTTAGATTTCAACCAATCCATACCCAGAACCACGTCTAAACCAACAAGCGGTAAACAAATGAGATCCACCACAAAGTCTCTATCAAAGATTGATAAAGGGAAATTTGCACACACAAAAGAAGTAGTAACCGTTCCCTTAGCCGGAACTTCCACCACCATATCTCTATCTAGAGATGACAAAGTGAGACCCAATCTCTTTACACAATCACGACAATAAAGCGTTGAGTAGCACCGGTATCAATAATAGTAATAAGAGGAATGCTATTAATGAAACTAGTACCTCGAACAAGACCATCTTCGTTTGCCGTCGGAGCACCCGACAAAGCAAACACCTTCCCCGCTCCTTGAGTCCTCTTAGGATTCTTACATTGAGGACTAATGTGACCTCCCTCGCCACAATTAAAACAGACCACATCCTAATGCTTGCAATCACGAGTCACATGACCCACTTCACCACATCGGAAACATCTCACCTCATTCTCCTTAGCCTTCACATCACTTCGACAAACATTACTTTTGTGGCCAGGTTTTCCACACTTGTAACAAACAATACTAGCAGGAGCATCTCCCCCACTAGTCCTCCGCCCTTGAACGCTTTGTCCCTTACCATGGAATATCATAAGGTTTCCCACGGCTGCTGACCCTTGTTCCTCTTATCGGACATAATCTTATAGTGTGCATTACTATCTTCCTCGAAGATTCTACATCAATCAAAGAAAGACATATTTTCTGATAACCAATCGCTTTCTTAATCTCAAGACGCAAGCCATTCTCAAATTTAATGCACTAAGAAAACTCGGCACCCTCTCCATCATAGTGAGGATAGAACTTAGCCAGCTCGGTAAACTTCGCAGCATAATCAGTGATAGACATATTCCCTTGTTTCAGCTCAAGGAACACTATCTCCTTCTTTCCCCGAACATCCTCCGGGTAATACTTCCTCAAGAATTCCCTACGGAAAACTTCCCACGTCACTTCCTCACCAGCAACTTCAAGCCTCTGACGGGTGTCAACCCACCAGTCATCAGCCTCTTCACTTAACTTATGAGTACCATAACGGATTTTCTGCACAAGAGTGCAATCCATCACACGGAAGATTCTTTCAATCTCCTTCAACTAGGTTAGAGCACCTTCAGGATCATACTTTCCTTGGAAAGTAGGGGGATTCTCTCTTTAGAAGGTCGCCAAACTACGAGACCCAACGTTCTCGTCAGCATTCGGCGGGTGTTGGAAAGCCTGAGCTATTGCCTGCATAGCAGCAGCAAGAGCCTCATCATTCCTACCAGCATTCCTTCCAGCCATAACAACTTCTGCTCACAACAAAACAAGGATTAGAATCAACAAATAACAATACTTGATTGTTAGACAACAACAAACTCAACAACTTGGCCGGGCAGACCGACCTGCTCTGATACCACTAATGTAACACCCCAATTCTACCCCTCGTAATTAATAATAAAATCAGAGTTTCAAAATTTCATCTAACAAAATTAAGGCATCACATATTCGCACTTTCATTAATTCGCATTATAATTCACATCATAAACATCAAAAGCCGGATATACCGATTCATACATAATTCATCATAAACATCAACAGATGTGTTCACAAAATATACATAACATCATGTTATCATCATTACATAAAACTACAACATCATAAGATAGTATACATAAACTATCCTATCAAAATAATAACGTCGCCCAAATCCTGAGTGTTACTACGACCAGAGCAGAGCGACACAAAATAAAGAGACTCGAGGTAATCCTCCTCATCCTCGGGGATCACCTGCCCGTTACCAATATATAGGCAACGGCGAAACAAGTAAAGGGTGAGATACTCCAAAACATATAATTAAAAGCATGATAGGATATATACATAGTTTTGGAATTATAAATGATATAAGTTAAATAAAGTATGTCAACATGTATTAAAAGCTTACATACTTTAAATTAGCATTTAATGTATAAATTAACACTTTAACTTCATCACATAATCATTATACTCACATCAACACAAAACATCATATACCATTGCAATTCAAATCATCATTCATCAATTAAAACCCAATGCTAAACAACTCGAACATAAACATAACCGACTCCATGAGACACGACTATGTTATGCATGTGGTACCCGTCGCTTTATCCATAATTAGGGACACTTGGCATAAAGCCCATCGTGGCTTGGCATAAAAGCCCTCGTGGCTTGGCATAAAAGCCCTCGTCGCCAATGCAATGTATGTGACTCAATAATAACGACCACACAACAACACATCATCATCGCTCATCAAAATTGACATAAAGTCCACATCGCCATATTTATTCACATCAAATAAACATATCATCGCATCGCATAATCAACAAGTATTCATTAATAAATACACCGTCGCAAACATTATGTTTATTCACACAACATCATTATCAATTAATCCACCAATTTCCAAAAACGGAAAAATAGTCAAAACACCAATAATCGTCGCGAAAGCCATTCTTAATAACTGGCATTAATTATAAACATCAACATTGAAATCAGATAGTTCATACGTGTCTTAAATTGACTAAAACGCTATCCGATTCAATTTAACCGTAATTTGGCCTATTTCGGGTCGTTTCGTAAAAACTCGCAATTTCTGAAAACTAACCTCACCACTACGTTCTACACGTCGAACTTAGCTAGCACGCCAATTTTCGTTGAATTCAGAGCAACTTGCTCTGTCATCGAATTTACCGAAATCGGAAAATCGGAACATAATCGGGTACTAAATTTAATCGGCTAACTTATGTCCTAATTATATTTTATTGATATAAAGTGTTACTAGGTGGAATTGGAATTATTTAAAGAAACAGAAGCTATCCAAGGAAATTATGCAGGAAACCATGTTTACAGAAACACAGAAAATGTTGCAACAGAAAAACACAGTTACAGAAAAAAAATGTCGTGCCTTCCCCTAGCCACAAGGGACGTCCATCCCTGTTTGATGAAGGAGAGGAGGCGGGGGCCTCATATGGGGGGACGGTCGCCCCACACCCTGAGGTGGGCGCCTCCCCCTTCACCCACCAGCCAATCCTTCTTCTTCCCTGCGTTTCATTTCTTACAGTTTCTTGTTTTTCTGGTTTTTCCTATTTTACTGCTATAGTTTTCTTTTCCATTTTCATTCTATAACTTCATATACTACAATACTAATAACAACACACTCATAAGTCCTACTCCTATTCCAACTTTTCTAAACTATTTTAACAATCAACCAACCAAACCCTCTAAACCAACTATCAATGTTTCCCCAATCCAAACTATAACTATCAAACCCTAACTATATGAGATGGAAATCAAACCCCTTACCTTAAAAGCTTTGATGGTTCTTGATGATCCCACAAACCAAGCCTCAAGCTCTCTTCTTGCTCTTCTTCTTCTTTTTCTTCTTCTTCTTCTTCTTCTTCTTCCAAAACCCTAAGTTTTCTCCTAAGCTTCTATACTTTGTGTTTTTGGTGTTATGTTGGAAAAATGAAGAAAGTGTTTTTATAGGATGGTTGTCTTACTAGCCAAGGGTGAGAAACCCATTTCTAACAAATTGCTCCCCACACCCCTATCTATTCTTAACACACTAACAACCTCTAATTATATCATTAACTCAATTTATTCAAATAATTCTGGGGAATTAAATATCGGTCCGAATAATATTTTACCAAACCGAACGGAACGTCGCCAAATATATTTAATAGATATATCAATTAATATAATTATTCTCGTCGCCAAAACAATCGTCAAACGGTAATTCAAAAATATTAATATAATATAATATTAAGTAAAACGGGCGTTACAGTTTCAAGTAGACTTGAACAAAATATCGTGGATTTGAAATCCATCCAACACAAATGATACGATCAATGGGATTTGGTGTAGGAGCAGTGCGCAGAGGAAAATAAGTCTCTGAAAAACTGTATCGGTAAGATTAATACACACCCTTTCGTACGCACTTGCTATGAGATGACCCATTTCAGAGAACCGCATCCATTTCTCTTCCGGTGCACATCCAACCTTAACATGTAATAGTGCATGATGTATTTCCTCAACCTTTTCCTTACTCCCGAACACACGTGTGTACAACTCTGTATGTTCCGTCAACTCTGTGATCAGAGTATCTCGCACAGTATTATAATAATCTTCACGACTACCTAGAAAACAAGATACAACTCGAAATCCAAAATTACCGTCACCGGCCACATTCACGATCCTTTCAATGTATTTGGGCATGAAAACCGACATGTGATCGATGAATGGTATTTTTGATGGAGGCGGTGTAGGCGGTGGTTTGCTAATACGGGCACCTTTGGAAGCATATTTCTGAGATTTCGGTGTTGGTGAGTCAGGAAATACCTTGTCAACATGTTCATAATACAAAGGATTTCTCGTAGTAGAATTGTCGGCCGGTGTAGGTTTCAACTTTTTCGGTGCACCTTTTGTTTTTACCGGTTGTGAGGGTGGTTTCAACTCTTCTTTAATTTGGAGTTTCGTGACGTCATCGACTCTCAAAAATCTCACTTGTATTGCTTCTCATTCGGTAAGGATAAAGATATTTGATTTATCACTTTTCATTTTCCCGTCATCCTCAAAATTAAGTTTCTTCCAATGATTAGAGACCTCGTCCATACCTATCGGGACATTCCCACTCAGTTTGTTGGCTATCACACAAGCACATGAGAGACCATATGTTTTCACAATTGTGCACCCACACTTTAAGGTGTCATCACCCACAGTTGAAGCTCTTGTGGCCTAATGGAAAATATAATTAAGCGTTGCCCGAGATATGTTACCGACCAATTGAGAATATAGCACATTCTCCTTGAACCTGTGTTCCAACATCGTGATACTGTGACCAAATGTCATTTGTATCTTATTATGTTGGTTCATGATCATATGGTTCACAGCTTCCCAACCCGTAATCAAATCGGCCTTGCTATTTGCCAACCAATTCTTGAGACAAGCATGTGCAGATTCAACTCGGTTTGATGTTGTATGACCGAGGTGCATAACCTGATCAGTCCATGCACAAACAAACTTATCCTTCTACTGATCAAGTATTATGCTCTCAACATATTTCAACAGATTATGATATTTCACAGAAACAGCTTGGAATTGTAAAACAACATCAATATACATCTCTTTTGTAGAGGCATTTATAATAATATTCCATGCAGCCATGATTTTATCCACAATAACACCCAAATTGACCTATTTTCCATATTCACCAACTACCTGTTTTTCCCCGACAGTAGGTTTAACCTGACTTCTTACATTTTTTATAATATGGTACCTACAAAGTAATGCGGAAGAAGTCAGAAATATGGTTGCAACGACATTCATTAACGTCGTATCTTGGTCAGTAACAATTACTTTTGGCATATCCTCTTGGCCCTTCAACATTGACCTACACACCTCTAAAGCTCATTGAAAGTTGTCTTCCTTTTCACACTCTAGAAATGCAAAATCAACAGAGTACGTCTTCTCAATCGACATAACACCAACAATTTCCAACAACGGTAGCCTGTACTTGTTGATTTTGTACGTTGAATCCATTACGAGCACGGTAGGAAACATGTTGAACAATTTAACAGAATCAGGATGAGTTTGGTTCATCATATCAGAAAAAGCTCAACAAAGAATAATTTCAGGTAAATATCAACAAAAAGTATGAATTTGGAGTGGAAAATGGATTGGCAATGGAGAGGGTTTTGGAGAGGGTTAAAGGAGAAAGTGAAGAATAGTGGTGATCACCATGGTTGCTGTTTATAGCAATCAGTATTCGTGACAAAATCGAAAATAAACTTCCGGTAACATACAAAATATCCATGTGGCATGTAATTCAATGTTCCCACTTCTCTGACTGGAGTTATACCTCCGGTACCATACCGGAAGTTAACATCTGATACTGTTTTTTACTGATTCAAGGGTGCCACCATATTTTGACTGGTTTGAACAAAATAGGGTGCTAATCGGAAATAAACTTTCGGTTTTGGGAAGGGTATTTTGGGGTTTTCACGGGGTGGGTTAAGAAATTCACTTATTTCCGGACCTTTTACTTGCTCACTTTTCTCTAACCTTTTTTAAATAAATGTCAATTGATCATGAATATTTTCTAAAGGTTGTCATGATTTCTAAAGGTATCAAGAACAGTAAAATCATATTTTCTTTCATCACTTAAATTCACCTATTTCATCAAATATTTTTAAGAATAATTCTTACTGGTTTTTTTCCAAGTGTTCATATAAAAATGACTTAGAAACTTTTACTGCATAATTTTCATACCTTGAGACAAAGTTTCATAAACCATTGAACCCTTAATGTGTATATATTCTTGAATTGTTCATTGAAAGAGAAGATTAAAATTTCAAGATATTGGAAAGCATTTAAATTTGTCTATATTCAATTTTATACATTTTTTTTGTATTTTTAACCAATTGTGTGGTGATTCTTTATCTTTAGAAAGTGTTATTATTACAGATTTTTGCAAATAGGAAAAGTCGTTTTTCTATTTGTTATAAAATTCTTTTAAATTGGGTGATTCAAAGTCCACCATTATTGTTGGTGTTGTTTGTGAAATCAAGGATGTGATGTGCTTTTTTGTTGTTGTTAGAAGATTGTAGGATAAGTCTTGGTGTGAGACTTGTACAAATATCTAACAATAGTGGAAATATATTACAAGGGTGTAAGGAAACTAGATGCACCCTTGATTGGAAAGGGGAACTAGTATAATTCTTTGTGTCACTTTATTTTACTGCACTTTACTTTTCTATTTGTCATTCGTTCATCATTCATAATTCTAAAAAAATTCAAGAAACTAGAAAAGTATCATAAATATATAAAATTATCTTTGAACCTAATTCACCTCTCTTAGGTTGTACACTCTAATATTTACAATTGGCATCAGAGCGGGTTAAGGGTAACTTGCTCATTGATCCGGGAAAAATGACTTCCACAAATCTGGTTTTTAGAGATGGTGGTAGTTGTAACATCCCGATTTTTTTTATTAGCTATTTAATTAATTAATTAATTATTATACGGTGTGATAATTATTTAATTGTGTGATTATGTGTTAATTGTGTTATTGGGTATAGAAATAAGCTATTGTGCCTAATAATTAGAAATAGAAGTAATAAGAAGGTGTAACTTACTAAGCCCAATAAGAGAATACTAGATAGTAAGGGTTATGAGAAAAAATAAGTTAGATCCCTCATTTTGTGAAAAACAAAGAAAAGAAGAGAATAGGAGAAAAAGAAGAGAAGGAAATCTAGAAGAGATTCTTCAAGAGGTAAGGCAGAGAATCCTTGTTATCATGGGTATGTATGGTATGCAATGTGTAATAACATGCTAGGTGGTTTTGATTTCCATTTCTATGAACTTTACATGTTAGAGTGTGTGTCAAAATCTATGAAATTGAATTTGGATTGATGTGTATTGTTGGTAAATAATTAGTATAATTAAAAGACACTGTTTTGACTTAATTATGGAGAATTTGGGGTTGGGAACTTGAATTTTTGTAACCTGAAAAGTTGCAGCATTTTTGGTTACACAGCAGGTGTAACCTATTATTGCATAAAGGGTAATCGGTTACCCTGTGAAAAATTGGGTAAAATTGAGCATTTTTACAAGGCGTAATCGGTTACCACTCTTGCGGTAACCGATTACCCAACTAAAATAGAAGTGTGGTATTTTGGGTTACATGGATGTAACCGGTTACCCTCTATGCAGTAATTGGTTACCACTGCAACTGTCATATTTTCATAAACTTCTAAAATTCATAACTTTTGATTCAGGTGTCCGTTTGACGCGCCATTTGGACCGATAGAAAGCTAAAATTATTTTCTACCTCATAAACATAAATTGGGAATGATTTAAAAATTATTTGATTGAAATTGATACCCATCTATATGTGTTTCATGTAATATACAATGGTGAAATATTGTGCTTTGGTATATGTATGTTGTATTAGGATGATTGTTGAAGATAACATTTGTTGGCTTATGTGCTATATGTTAATTGTGAATGTGTAGTGATGTTGAATGCTAAACGATTGTATTGAGATAATGTTATATGTGTGTTTTGTGTAATGGTGGGATAATTCATTTTGATGAATTATTGTGATATGCAGTATGATTAAGATTTGGCGATAATCTTAATTCGCATATGATTCAATTGTGTTTCACATGCAGACATGGGGAGATGGAACTCTGATTGGTTGCATTGATCCTTGTGTGGAAATAGAAGTGTTGAACTATATGTTCATATTGATGGGCTTTGATGTTCAAGATATAGGATCGAGAGCTAGGTGAGCTTGATGTTTGCGATGGTACCACATGCATGAGTCGTATTGAATTGCATTTGAGTCACATTTTTTTATGTGATGTTTTTCTTGGAATGTGTACTGAATGTGATAAATTTATTTGATCTGTGATAATTAGTAATATTATATGTTAGTATACCTGAGATGTTGGGATATGATTGTGTTGGTAATTGAAGTAGTAATGTCATGTTGTATAGACAATTATATGAAGTGTGATGAATTTTTGGATGTATGGGTGTTATATGCATTGTTGATATCATATATATTCACAATGATGTGAATTATCACCCATTTGTTGTATATGATGTTCTATGCGACATCGTGTGGGTTCTGAGGATAGTGGTGTTACATGAGGATAGTTGAGGAACTTAGCTTGGTTATCCGTTTTTTAGGTAGTGAGTCCATGCTCTAGTCATGTAACATTGGGGGGATATTTGAACTCATGTTTGTTGTGAAGAGATATTGTCATATTTTGACCTCTTTCAATTGTATTTTGAGACATTATGTTGTGTGGCTTTGATGTCGATGTTTGGATTCATATGACTTATTATGTATGTATTATGACCATGATTGTTACGCTATGATATGCATAATTGATGAAGCATAAAGTTTAAATATGTGTTATAATTATGGCCAGGTGCATGTTGATATTATTTATTTGGTTTTCTATGTTTGTGGAAAACAACATGTCACACCCTTTTTATGTATGCATGCTATTTTACTCTGATTATATTATAAATTATTTTGGATTAGAAAGGGATGTTACATTAGTGGTATCAGAGCATGGTCGGCCAGTCGGCCAGGTTATTAATGTCTTTATTTCCCTTGTATTGGATTTGTGTATCTGACACGATCAATATTGTATGTATATCGTTATTGGATGTCTTAAGAAAATGGTTGTAGGAAGAAATAATGATGCTATTGATGAGGCCTTGGGAATGTTGGTTGGATCGCTTGGGAAAATTTCACAGGAGAATGCTGGTAACAAATATGAGGATGATGAGTTTCGTGCTTTGGAGAAGTTCTAGAGGAAAATTCCTCTTATCTTTGAGGGAGACTATGAACCTTACAAGCAACAAGCATGGATAAAGGCAATTGAGAAGATCTTTTGAGTTATGAGTTGTACTGATGCGCAAAAGGTATAGTTTAGTACTCATAAGGTGGAGAAGGAAGCTGGGTATTGGTGGAACAACATTGTTCAAAGGTTTGATGAAGATGTTATTAAGGTTACTTCGGCTCTTTTCTGTGATGCTTTTCTGGAGAAGTATTTTCTAGAAGATGTGTGTGGGAAGAAAGATGTATAATTTCTCGAGCTGAAGTAGGGTAATGGGACTATAGCTGAGTATGCTGCAAGATTTCAAGAGTTGATCAAGTATTATCCTTACTACAATACTGCTAATGCTGAGAGGTCTAAGTGTCTTTAGTTTGTGAATGGTTTGAGATCTGATATTAAGAAGGCTATTTGTTATCAGCAAATTGCTTGTTTTTATGAGTTAGTGAACAAGAGTAGGATTTATGATGAGGATAATAGGGAGATTTCTTCTTACTATAAGAATTTGAATGATAGGAAATGAAATGGTCAATTTCATGGGAAGTGTAACACGGTGAACTGACTTTGTAGGTTTTTGTATCGCAAATGTGCGGATAGCAAGAGTCGCCACCGACTTTTCTTTTATCCAATTAAGGGAAGGTAAAAAGTACAGAAAAAGACCTTCGTTAGATTTTGAGTAAGGGAGAAGGTTATGAAAAGGGAAGGTATTAGCACCCCTTTTCATCCGTAGTTATCTACGGGCTCTTAGTTGCTCTTAGATCATTTTAAAATTGTGCTTTCTGTGTGTTTAACAAAAATGTTTTGAAAAGGCATTTCGCTTTGACTTTGTAATGATTCATGTAGGAATGTATACAAAGTGTTCGGAAATGTTTCGTTTTGAAAAGAGTTTGAACTTTGACAAAAGTGTGAGGTGTAAAAAGTGTTTTGATAGAGCAAGCAACTAAAAGTCTTATTACCTACTCAGAATTGGCCGTTTTCGTGTTTTTTACGTTCCTTTAGAATAGCGCTATCCATACCATTAGTTGGTAGGTAACTATATTTGTTGGGTGTAAGCGGGACATTCGAAGGGACATCGGATGGTCAAAGAAGGCAACTTGTAGGAAGTATCCTAGCACATTCGAAGGGACTATCATCATTTTTCGTAGGCGACAATCGAGGGTCAAGATCATGTATTCGGAGGCGACATCGTGGGTCTTATGATCTTTGTATCGAAGGGACTATGATGATTTGTTTTGAAGGCAACGGTGCTAGAATACCTCTACGTTCGAGGGACTTGACCATTTGTAATCGTAAGGCAACGAGAGAGAATTACCCTAAGGGGTGCATGTGTGAAAGAGTGTGTTGATTCAGATACATGTTATCTTGAAAATTAGAGTGAGCTATGTTGATTTTAATCTTACCATACACGCCTAATTACTAACAGTTTATAGGGTGCGGAAATTAAATTGCGGAAAGTAAAATGCGGAAAGATAAATCCTACGCTATTACATGGCTTTGGGGCAGATACATAATTGAAAAGTGCGGAAAATAAAAGTCCTAATTAAAATATTACATCCCATATGAAAAGAAAACGATAAAAAATTGTCCGAAACGAGATAACCTATAAACAGATGAAAAATCGGGAAATACGAGAAAATCGAATAAGAGGAAAATGTTAGTAAAAATAATAATTTTTGAATGAGAAAAATGTTTTATGCTGGAAATAACATTAATATGCTAAAATAATTTTTTTGGGATTTTTTGGAGTTAATTTAATAATTAAAAATCAATTAAAAGTGATTTAACTGATAAAATAGGAATTAAATTAAATATGCATGCAAAAATAATATTTTTAATTTTTATAAATTAAATAAACATTTTCTGAAAATAATGCAAAAAGAAAAATATTTTTGGTGTTTTTTAATGCATGATAAAAATTATTTAAAGTTAAATTAAAATAGATGGAAATATTAAGAAAATAAAATAGAAAAAATATGAAAAAAGTGAAGTTTTGTGAAAAGAAAAGGAAACCCGGTCCTGGTGTGGTTCGAACTGGAGACCTTTGAGAGAATCTCCTCCATCCAAAGCCTTAACCACTGCGCCATGTGACATCTGGTGTTTGAAAAGCTGGAATTCATTGAATATAAACGTCAACGTGTCACTGATTTGAATCAAACACAGTCAGCCATGCGTGGACCCCATGACTGATGAATGGATGAATCAAAGAGACCCATCGCGCCACGCAATCCTTTCGCCGGTCAACCCATGTCAACGACGCCGGAGCCCTAGCTCCGGTCGTCTTCTCCGGCGACTCAATTCTTCAAACCTGCAAAATACACGAAATCGAAGGTTGGGATTAAGGCTAACCCCCCTAAATCAGGGTCTGCGAATCCAATGGTGGCCTCATTTTTCTTTGAATCGTCCTGCAATTAGAGATTCGAAGCTAACAGTTCTAAAAACCCTAAGTATGGCGTCACACGATTTTGACGTTCAAGCTTGCTAACGATTGCCCAGATCATGTATAATGAACCTCATGAACACATTAAAACCATTAGAATCGATTAAAACACGCAGATAAATAAAATGCAAATTCAAGAAATATTTGAATATGTATGAACATGTATGCATCGATTCAGGCTGCTTTGATCATTGGCAATGATGTATACTTACTCAATCTTACCCCCTGAACACAATGGAATGGTTTTGAGAGCTTGAAAGTGGCTGGAGAATAAATTTCGATTTTCACAACTTTGAGAATTTTTTTTGCAAAATAAGGGTTATGCTTTGAGCTAGGGTTTCGTGTCCTTTGATGTGCATCTTGCTGGCTATTTATAGAGTGAATTGAGAGGGCAAAAAGAAAGAAAAAAGATTGGATCATGAATGTGCCATAAATATTTTTCAAATAAAATCAAATTTTGGAAAAAATTTGATTTTCTATTTAATGTGAGAGCTAGCACGAATTTGGCATGTTCCACGGGCTATCTTGGACCTCAAGTTTGATAGAAATTCACTCATTTTGAAAAAATATCTTATTTTCATATTTTATATAATTTAATTTTGAATTAAATGGTTTTAAATTCAAAAATAAATCAATAAAATAGAAAATTATCATGGCCAAGCATCAATGAGTCACAAATAATATCATGATCAAGTTTGGATCATAAAATTATAGGCCCATTTGGAAAAAATTGCATTTTGACAAATATCTCCTTTTGTGCAATTGTTCAAAAATGCCCAACTTCTGAATGGTGTATCTTGCTCAATTTTCCACATTTTTGAGTGTTCTTGGACTTTTTGGGAAGCTCTAAGATTCCTATAACCAACCTATTTGGTTTCATCTCAATTGGAGTTTCCATGCTCAATATATCTTCAAAACAAAAAGTAGACTTTTTGTTGACTTTGAAAAGGACCTGTAATGTTTTGATCCATACCTTCCAAATGAAGCATTTTTTGAACATTCTTGTGAGACATGAAGTTGTAGAGAATTAAATTTCCTTCAAAACAAGAGGTGGTGGAAAAATTTCTGAGAAAGTATGAAGAAGTTATGCTCAGTCAAAGTTTGGTTGACTTTTCACTGAGAAACCCTAATTTAGAAAGTTTGACTTTTGAGCAAATCTTGAGTTTTCTTGATGAATCATGATCGACCCTTGATCAAATGATGAATTTAACTTCAAAATGAGGATGTTGACCAAAAATCATGAAGTTTGACTGTATGTTGACCACAGTTGACTTTTTGTCCAATACAACTGATTTTCAACCATCTGAGCAATTGTCTGAGGAAACTTGACTTCTGAGGCTTGAAACTTGACATGGAGAATCTTTGAAGCATATGAGGAGGCATGATGACCATTGGAGATGTTGGAAGTTCATCTGGATCTGAGAATTGCCAAACCCTAGTTTGGGTTGATTGTCTAGGAGAGGGTTTGCCTGATCAATCCTTGAGGAATCCTTGAGTATGGATGTATGAAATATCTTGAGAAGATGGAGGGAAAATTTTGGGGTATGACAGGAAGACGTATAATGATAAGAGGAAACAACAAGCTGGTTATGGCAAGAAGCCAAGTGGGGGATGAGCTTCTACTCCGATTAAGTGTTTCAAGTGTGGTGTTGAAGGGCATCATGCTTTTGAATGTGGAAAAGATTTCAGGAAGTGTTTCAAGTGTGGCAAGCCAGGTCACAAAGTTGTTGATTACAAGGTTGGTTCGAGTGTGACTTGCTAAAACTGTGGTGAGCAAGGGCACATTAGTACCAAGTGTGATAGGCCAAAGAAGGATCAAATTAGAGGGAAAGTGTTTGCATTGTATGGTTATGAGACTGCTGCTGAGGATAGACTAATCTGAGGTACATGCTTTATTAATGGTACACCTTTTATTGCTATCATTAATATTGGTGCAACCCATTCTTTCATTTCTTTGGATTGTGTTAAGAGGTTGAATCTTGAATTGTCTGATATGCATGGTAATATGATTATTGATACTTCTGCTAAGGGTTCTATGTCTACTTCTATTATGTGTTTGAATTTTCTGTTGAGTATTCTTGGTAGGAACTTTGGGGTGGATTTAGTTTATCTTCTGTTAGATATACTTGATGTGACTCTTAGTATGAATTGGTTGGAATAAAATTATGTTTTTATCAAGTTTTTTGATAAGACAATTATCTTTCTTGATTTTGGTGTTGAGAGGGATTTGTTTTTATCTACTAAGCATATGGATGAGTTTGTGCAAGATGGTGCTATTTTGTTTGCTTTGTTGGCAAATTTGGATCTCAGTGAAAAGCGAACTATGGGTGAGTTGCCTATTGTTCATGATTTTCCTGAGGTATTCCCTAAAGATGTAAGTGATTTTCCGCCAGAACGTGAGGTGGAGTTTGCGATTGATTTATTTTCGGGAACTAGTCCTGTTTCGATGGTTCCATATCAAATGTTTGCTTTTGAGTTGAAATATTTGAAGAGTCAACTTGAGGATTTTCTTGAGAAGAGGTTTATTCTCCCGTGTGTATCACTGTGGGGTGCACCTGTTTTGTTGGTTAAGAAGAATGAAGGTTATATGAGGTTGTGTGTTGATTATAGACATTTGAACAAGGTGACTATTAATAACAAGTATCCACTTCCTAAGATTGATGATTTGATAGACCAGTTGGTTGGTGCTTGTGTATTCAGTAAGATTTATTTAAGCTTTGGGTATCATCAGATTCGTGTGAAAGCTGAGGATATTTAGAAGACTGCTTTTAGAACAAGGTATGGTCATCATGAGTATTATGTAATATCATTTGGTGTAATTAATGCTTCTGGTGTATTTATGGAATATATGAACATGATTTTTCATGAGTATCTGGATAAGTTTGTTGTTGTGTTCATTGATGATATTTTGATTTATTCCAAGAGTGAAGAGGATCATGTTGAACATTTGAGGAATGTGTTATCCGTGTTGAAGGAGAAGCAGTTGTATGCAAAGCTTTCTAAGTTGGAGTTTTGGTTGAAGGAAGTGAGTTTTCTTCGACATGTGATTTAGAGTGGTGGTATTTCTATTGATCCGACAAAGATTGAGGGTATATCTCAAATGAGAAGCTCCTTCTTTTTCTGAGATTAGAAGTTTTCTTGGTTTGGCTGGTTATTATTGGAAGTTTATTGAAGTTTTTTCTAAGTTGGAGTTACCTTGGACGCAATTGACAAGGAAAGGTCAAGCTTATATTTGGACTTCACAGTGTGAAGCTAATTTTCAAGAGCATAAGAGAAGGTTGACAATCGCTCCTATTTTGATTTTGCCTAATCTGGTGGAATCAATTGTGGTGTATTGTGATGCTTCTTTGATGGATTTAGGAGGTGCATTGATGTAGAATCGGCAAGTGGTAGCTTATGCTTTAAGGAAACTTAAAATTCATGAGGGGAATTATCCGACCCGTGATTTAGAGTTGGCTGCAGTTGCGTTTATTTTGAAAATTTGGAGGCATTATTTCTTTGGATCGAGGTTTGATGTGTTTGGTGAGAACAAGAGTTTGAAGTATCTATTTGATCAGAAAGAGTTGAATATGAGACAAAGGAGATGGTTGGAATTCTCAAAGGATTATGATTTTGGTTTGAACTATCATTAAGCGAATGTTGTAGCTGATGCCTTGAGTAGGAAGTCTTTGTATATGTCATTGTTGATGGTGCAAGAGTTGGATTTGCTTGAAAAACTTCGAGATTTGAGTTTGGTTTGTGAAGATACTTCTTTGTGTGTTAAACTTGGTATGTTGAATCTTACTAGTGGTATTCTAGATGAGATTCGAAAAGGTCAAAGATCTGATTTAGTTTTGGTGGATAAGATGACGTTAATCAATCAAGGTAGCGATGGTGATTTTCGGATTGATGAGAATGGTATCATGAGTTGTCGCGATAAGGTTTGTGTTTCATATTTGGGAGATTTAAAGAAGAGGATTCTTGATGAAGGACATCATCATAGTTTGAGTATTCATCTTGGAGCTACTAAGATGTATCAGGATTTGAGGAAGTTATTTTGGTGGCCTGGTAGGAAGAAGGATATTGCGGAGTTTGTGTATTCTTGTTTGATTTGTTGAAAGTCTATGATAGAACATCAGAAAAAAACTGGATTATTGCAACCGCTATCCATTCCTGAGTGGAAGTGGGATAACATTTTTATGGATTTTGTTTCGGGTTTTCCGAGGACTCCGAGTAATCATGATGTTGTTTGGGTTATTGTGGATAGATTGACAAAGTCTTCTCACTTTATTCCAACTCTGATGGATTATGCGGTGGAAAATTTTGCTAATTTATATATTGAGAAAGTTGTGAGTTTTCATGGTGTTCCTTCAAGTATTATTTCTGATAGAGATCCGAGGTTTACTTCAAATTTTTTGGAAGGTTTGCAAAGTGATTTCGGTATAAAGTTGTGTTTGAGTTCGGCGTATCATCCACAAACAGATGGTCCGGCCGAGAGGACGATTCAGTCACTTGAGGATATTTTAAGAGTTTATGTTTTGGAACAAGGAGGTACTTGGGATAGTTACTTACCTTTGATTGAGTTTAGTTATAACAACATTTTGCATTCGAGTATTGGAATGTCACTGTTTGAAGCTCTGTATGGGCGAAGGTGTAGGACGCCTTTATGTTGATATGATTCTGGTGAGACTGTTGTGGTTGGACCTGAGATAGTTCAACAAACTACAAATAAGATTAAGATGATTCGGGAGAAGATGAGGATTACCCAGAGTCGTCGGAGGAGTTATCATGATAAGATGAGGAAAGCGCTTGAGTTTGAGGAGAATGATCATGTATTTCTGAGAGAAACTTCAGTAACTGGTGTTGGTAGAGCTTTGAAGTCACGTAAGTTAACACCGTGTTTTATTGGTCCTTATCAGATTTCCGAGAAAGTATGTGAAGTGACATATCGGGTTGATTTGCCACTGACACTTGTTGATCTTAATGATGTGTTTCATGTATCTCAGTTGAGGAAATACATTGTGAATACATCTCATATTGTCCCATTAGATGATGTGCAAGTAAGAGATAATTTGACGGTTGGGACATCACCTATGCGGATAGAGGATAAGAGAGTGAAGCAACTCCGAGGTAAAGAAATCGCTTTGGTCAAAGTGGTTTGGGGAGGACCAACATATGGTAATGTGACTTGGGAACTTGAGAGTCAGATGAAGGATTGATGGTGATGTTTTTATTGGAATGCGTAATGAATGTGATAAATTGATTTGATTTGTGATAATTGGTAATTTTGTATGTTGGTATACTTGAAATGTTGAGATATGATTGTATTGGTACTTGAAGTAGTAATGCCATGTTGTATAGACAATTACATGAAGTGTGATGATTTCTTGGATGTATGGGTGTTATATGTATTGTTTATATCATATATATTCATAATGATGTGAATTATCACCCATCTGTTGTATATGATGTTCTATGTGACATCGTGCAGGTTCTGAAGATTGTGGTGCTTCGCACAAGGATAGTTGAGGAACTTACCTTGGTTATCCGTTTTTTAGGTAGTGAGTCTATGCTCTGGTCATGTAACATTGGGGGGATATTTGAACTCATGTTTGTT